>NW_010586553.1:275894-365538 GCF_000705375.1 Tinamus guttatus | reverse complement strand
CTTTCTCTCCTTCCTTCTTTCCTTCCTTCCTTCCTTCCTTCCTTCCTTCCTTCCTTCCTTCCTTCCTTCCTTCCTTCCTTCCTTCCTTCCTTCCTTCCTTCCTCTTTCTTTCTTTCTCTATCTATCCATCTATTAAAACTCATTCTCTACTTTATCCATAATTTTTTCGGCTTTGAGAGCTGATGGCAATCTCTTATTCCCATTATTTTTTCATTTGCACATGTAATTGAGTTGGTGGCTCTTGAAGATATTCCTGTCCACTGCATAGAAGGATAGTTTATTGTGAATTTCTGCCCCAATAGCACCATAAAGATAATTCTGCTGTGATTTCCATATCCAATAGATTTGGACTGGAATAAGCACATATCTGACCATCATAAGGTATTAATGCTAAACTTAAATGCAGATTCAACAGCAATTTTAAAAGTAACTGTATTTTCTTCCTTGTCTTTCTGGTATGTTTGTTTCTTTGCTTGTTTTTTTCTTTTCTCAGGGAATAGTGATTCCATTATGTTACGCTTTTTACTGTACTGAGCCCTTCTGAAGTTAAATTCAGAATTTTTTATTAAATGCTGCAGAAACAAAAAATAGTCTGCGCTTCTATGTGAGGTATGAAATACTTTATGTAAACAAACTTATTAGATCGATATAAGATAGAGACTGAGAGTTAAATAGGCTAATTCCATGTGGTAGGTAAATGAATGGGGCACTGAGGTCTTTGGACTGTAACAAGAATATCTTAGTTCTCTTGTTTGTATTTCAGCCCCTAGAAAAGTGTAAGGGTTTTTTAGATGCATTGCTAAGCCCATCAAAGTGAAAAACAGAGGAGCAGAAATATAGGAGATTTTTTTCCCAAAGTTTCAGAGAATAGCATGAATACAGGCCCCTAGGGTGCTAGACCTGTGTGTTAACTATATGGCCATAAGCCCACTCATTAAAAGCCCATTAAGCAAATTAGGAAGTGGGTAACCACTCCTCACAGCCTGTTGTTTATTTGCAGGTCATTGCAGGCTAATAGAGCTTTTTGTTCTTCACAAACACTTTTCATGACATTAACAGATTCCAATAAAAGATCTAGTTCATTTATTACCATTTCAGGCTCACTGGAAGAGATAAATAGGACATTAAACATGTACAAAAGTTTAAATTGGCAAAATCCCATCTGTTCTCATCCTTCCTGTAGAAATACAGAAGCGTTCAATCCATCAGTCTACCATCCATCCATCCTGGCACCAGCTCAGCAATTAAGGCTGCTGACACAGTCTTTTCAGAGTGGCATTTTTTTGTGTTGAATGTAAAGTGAATTTTTGTATGCAGTGCATGCTCATTGAAAGGGGACAAAATGATAAAGGCTTCCGCAGCCTTTTGCATGTCAACAGGGTATTAAAATGGCAGCTGTGAAGATAGGATGATATTAGGACTTGCCCCCCAAATCTGGATTCCATTTTTTCTTTCCATCTGGACCAAACACTGTTGTAATAATAATTACTTTTCTATGGAGACATCATTCTGGAGTGAGTTAATTATCATTCCTGACCTTGTGAACTACATGCCAAAATTGTCAAATGGTCGAAAGCCACAAGACAAGTACCACACATGAAGGAGGATTCAGAGCTAAAACATACAGGACTGAGGAACAGTTACAGGAATTTAGAGGCAATATGACAGTGGTTTACTGTGGATCCAGCAGTTCAGTCTGGTATTATGCAGAGTTTGACCATAAAGTTAAATCTCAAGAAAATCAGCAATGTCCGCAGCAGCAGATCCTTGCTGGTTTAGTTTTACAAGTAACTGAGAACTGGGGTTGCCAATCAGCACATTGTGAGCACAGAAGACATCTTGAGAGCTGGACCTGAATAGATCAAGGGCTAACACAGTTAATTTTGCTCAAGCAGCATCACCTGCAATTATGCTTACTCAGTTTGGGAACCTCTTTTCAGCTTTCAGTAACTATTTTGTCATTCTGAATTAAAACATCTTTTCCTAAGAAGAGGATTGTGGAATGATATTCCTAAAGCAGCTCTCTTAAGAAATGAAGGACATTGGGATGATCTGATTTGCATAATTCTGATTTGATTTAGGTGTTTTAGCTCATCCGCACTTTTGAAGGAAGACTTGAAATCTAGTGGGACACCTCTATCAGAAATGCACCCGTAGCTGTCCTCAGAAGAAAAAAATCTAATCTAAAATATAGTCGTCAGATTTAAGTTTATAAAGTTAGATGTTGCATTCAGTTAGAGGTAGATGGAGGAGTGGGAAATAGAAGGACTGAAGGAGATGAAACAGCTTGGAGGCAGGGACAGGCCTTAAGGCAGAAAAGAACTGATAAATGCAAAGCTTTAGGGCCAGTATGATGGACTTGAGAGGGCAGAAGATTAGAGCAGAGTGAAGGTGTGCCAGATGGGCTCAGGATTCCGCAATCCAAGGACAAAAAATAGACTTAATAACAATGATGCCTTTAATTAACACAACATAGATACAAGTACATACGAATACAAATTGGTTAGTACTTGTGAATATGAAAAAGTTACTTACTGAATAATACTTGCCAGCAGAATTACGAGACCACGCATCTCTCCAAGGTAGCAAGCTGGAGGGGCTGGCAGGCTCTCAATCATAGCGGGCATCCCCACAGGAGACAACATTGGCCTCGATATTGGGAGTCTTCATCCCCCAAATCTGCCCTTTGTATTTTATCCCCTGCGGCGTCTGGTCAAGTGGGCCAGTACGTGCCAGGAGGCCACCCAGGGGCGGGTAAATCTCCACCTTTCTGTTATAGAATCCTTCTAGGACTGCGCCTGCGCAAGTTCCAGAAGGGGATCTCATCCCTCAATTTGGTGGTCTCACTTCCCTTTTATCCTTCTTGTTCTCACAGTGACTTTGGCCTTCAAACTTCCTTAGACGGCAGTTTGTAGTCAGGCTGGCTGCAAACCAGCCTGAACAGCAGTTCTTGCTTCTTCTGAACTAACTACTTCTTTGTTGGTTTAGATAACATGTTGCTTTTCGTTCTTCTTCAGAGATCCGGGTATTACAACCTTCCTTTGTTAGTGGCCTCTGCTGAGCATTATCAAAGTTCAGTGTTTTCCCTCCAAGGTCTGGATTTTGTTTCACGCAATGCTTATTTATGACTCTACAGATCACAGAAATTTCAATCTCCAATACAGAAGGCATTGAAGAAAGTAAAGGAACCTGTTAATAGGAGAAAATAAACACAGATGAATCCCAGAGGGATATTATCTATAGCCTCTCCAGATTCTGGGTTTGACCCTATTAGTTCTACATTTTGGTATTTCTGTGAATTATTATTTCATTCCAGGTGACTTCCTGCAAAATGGGTGTCTCATCCCTCCACCCCTGCCCCTTTGGTGTATCAACAGAGAAGACAGCAAGCGAATTATTATTTCTAGTGAAATATGATGTTGTAATGCCTTTAAATATCTCAACGTTGTCCATGGTGCCTGGAATGTCTGAAATTGTTGCACAAAATTAGATTCTTGTCATATTCACTGATGTTGTTTCCCTTGTTTTTACTTATGAAAATAAATCTTATAATAGTCCTACTGTAAAGAATGTCAAGGTTGGCTAGCCAAGCACTCAGAAGTACCTGAAATAGTGTTGCTTCTGTAGTAAGAATTTGCCTCTTTTGTCAATTAGTATTACGGTTTTTTCAATGCCACAGTCTCAGTGGCAGTTCAGTTTTGTTTAGAGATAAATAACTTTTTATATTCTCCTTACACACAGTCTGTAGTAGTAGTTCTGCTGCCATGATCTTTTTTTTCTTCTAGATGAACCAACTCATTCACAGTTGAGCAAAGAAGAAATTCCTCTTTCTAACTGACAAAAGTAAAAATCTTGTTCTTAGCTTCTTGGTTAGAACTGTTTTGAGCAAAATTCAAATTGATATCCAATTTAAGACAATAACATAATAAGAAAGTGATGAGTAAATCTTAGTAAATCTTGGGTATTTGCTGCTTAAGGTAGGCAAACTTTGACTCTCTGTACAGGGGAAAGACTGGTAGGTATTGTATTAAAAAACTACTAGAAAGAATCCTAATTCCTTAATACTCATCCTTTGGCAGTGATGGTCAAAATAACCATCATCTTAATTGTGATCCACTTAACTTGTTTCAAATATTTTCCTTTCTTTAAGACAATGAAGTGAAAGTCCCATCAAGTGCTGGAAAGCATGAGATGTGAATGTTTCAGTCATCCTTGACATTGGATGACCAATAGTTCTGACCAGTAGAGCAAAATGACAGAATCCACCTGAAGAGTTATTGACATTTGTCCAAATCTGAGCACATCACCCTAAGCTGACATAATCACAAAGCAAGTGAGGCTGGAAGAGATCTTGAGAGATCATCTAGTCCAAGCTTGCTGCTAAAGACCTAAACCTAGACACCTAGACACCTAGACACTTAGAGCATGTTGCAGAGGACCCTGTCCAGACATGTTTTCAATATGTCCAAGGATGAAGTCTCCACAATCTCTCTGGGCAAACTGTTCCAGTAGTCTATCATGCTCATAGTGAAGTTTTTCCTCATGTTCAGAAAAAGCTTCCTGTGTTTCAGTTTGTGGCCATTGCCTCTTGTCCTATTGCTGGGCAACACTGAGAAAAGTTGGGCCCCATCCTCTCTGTGCCCTCATTTGAGATACTTAGATACACTGATGAGATCCCCCCCCACCCTTCTCTTCTCCAGGCTGAACAGGTCCCTCTCTCTCAGCCTTTCCTCACAGGGGAGATAGCATTGGGTGCCTGCATTTATCTACCACACCCATGACCGTTCACTCCACATCCCCAGAATACAGCAGAATCTTAGATAAGTGTCCTTACTGCAGGTACCTATGCTGTAGACATCTGATTTTTTTGTGAGTAAATCCGACTCTGACTGAATTTGGGCAGTTCAAATATGTTCTTCTGAACAATGATGAAATAGAAAGCCCAGTTATAACACCATTGTTCTGGCTCTGATTTCTTTATATTAGACTTCTTTGTTTTGCCTTTGCCTGTTATTCTTGATGGATATCCAATGATTGATACAGATTGCTATGATTAACTTCTCCAATTCCAGGGGTTTGGCTCAACAGTATTGTTTTTTTTAATCTGCCAGCCTCAAGCAAACATTATAAAAGATGTGCTGGAAATAATGTCGTATCCCATAAATACTGAGTTGGTGTTTCATACAAAGCATATCTGAAATGAAAATATTGGTCTTCTTAGATAGACACTATATTTCTTTTCTTTACCTTGCCACAAACAGGCTCAGAGAGATAATGACCCCAGCTTTATAAGGCCACATTCTTCATCCTGAACAGTAGCAAGTAATGCCATTTCAGTGAGCTAGCTATATGGCTTTTGAGGCCTAAATTACCTAGAAAACATAGATGGATGAGCAATGGGTCTTTGGCGTAAATAGATTCTCCCTCCTGGACCTTTGCATGTATGTGTCTGTGTGTCTACACCTTTTGTCTTCTTACTGATCAATGAAAAAAAAAACCCTTTTTACCTGTTCATAACAACACAGTTCACCACTGAACTGAAAGATGAATACCTAATATAAAATGAATGAAATGATTAAGGAAAGGCCTTCAGATCACTTCCTGAGAGGAGAGATAGACCATTGAAAACATCGGTGTCTAAAAGAGGATACAAACCCAAGTAGCTGCATAGCTTGTATGCGCTTTCTGTTGCCATCAGGCTGGCATTTATGGTCCATCTACAGACTGTGCTTTGGAAAAGCTGAAGTCAGAAAACATGCTAGAGGGCTGGTGGTCCCACAGGAGGCAAGCATGGAAGCACTGCCTGCCCAAAGACCAGAGACATTTGCTTAGTTCAGGCTAGAGGGTGCATAATGTAAGAAGTGCTTGTCTGAGGTGTCCATGTTTAACTAGAAAGCAAGCCATAAACTGGATCTCTCCTTGTTCTGAGGAGGAAAAGACACTTAGGCATGTTCGACTAGAATGTAGCACAGATGACTTCTTCCTCTGGTCAAGCTCAGATATATTTGTTCTTCTTGACAATTCCTTACCTATTTTGCAAACCAGAAAGAGATAGGAATAGGTGACATGTTAGTAGGGGGCTTCATAGTGGTGGCTCTACCATCCTGAAAGACTTGTCTACTAAATGGTTATCAGTCCTGTGAGCACTGCCTTTCACCCCTGCTTTCCGCGTGCCCTTATGTCCAGCATGTAATGTTATCTTAAAACAGAGTCGAATCAACTTTTCTTCTTAAGTGAGAATGTGACAAAATATCTTTCATGATAACACCAACTTTTGACAGTTGGCCATGGTGTGGATCAGGCCTAAAGCTTGACCAACCTTAGGCTAAGAGGAAGGGCCCGGCGTTCGGAAGATCTCTTGATGTAACGGAAAGAGCAGGTGGCAGCTGAGTAAGAGTGACTGCTTAACCATACCGCTTAACTATATAGAATAGGCGCAGCCACTTTTCCTTATTAGGTATAAATATCACTTATTGGTGGCAAAGCAAGCTTCCGCATTCGAAAAGAGTATAACTGTAGTAAGCAGCAAGCAATAAATGGCACTCCACTTCAACCATATTGGTGTTACGTGGTTTGTCCTCTTGCTGGAGGGGTGGCCCCGGAGATCCCGACCTCCAGGTGAACACGTTATGTTGCCGGGGGGGAGCTGAGACCGCAGACAGTGAGACTGGAGACAGCCCGTGAGCTGAGACCGGAGACGACAGCCAGCAACACCATGGAAACTCTGGCACTGCAAGGCAAGACTGCATACTGTGGAAGCAGAAATGCACATGGCAGCAGTGACAATCCTCTTAGAACAGCTATACTTTCCAGCAAGTATGCCCAGATTCTCAGCCAATTGAGTCTTGGCAGTTATCTCTGCAGGGGCTGTTAAATGCCCTTACATCTCCATGGACTGTTCATCACATGTATTGCATTTGTCTCCTTTAATTTTCTCTAAAAATAATGACAGACTTGATTATCATGAAGGCACACAAAGTATAGCCAAAAGTTGGCCATGGTGCATTGGGCAGCCATTGTGTTAAATCTTGCTTCTGCTACTTAGTGTTCTCTGAAGGGATTCTAGCTTGTGCCTGTCTAGCAGTAAGATCAGAAAACATACCTTTTCCTTCGTGTTCCATTCCATTCCAATATTTCAAACTTTGATTTATTTGAAAATGAAAAGATATGTATCTTTTCCTCATGAGATTGTGTTGAAAAGAATCATCATCTGTGTTTTGTTAGTGTCAAAATATTATTGGACAGTGTACTTTATTCAATATAGTCAACTCAACTGAAAGAGCTTAATTCAGTAGCAATGTTAAGATAGTCTTTTAAAGTGAAATTTAAAGAAGTGAAATGTTTTTTCTGTGTTGAAAAGAAAATATTCTGACAATGTCAAAACTAAGAGATGATGTGATGATGGATCATTTTATCATTTTCATATTTAAAAAATGCCATTGAAACAGGCTACAGTGTTTAGATTGAACTGTGTTTTCTGATGAAAATTTGTCCTGCCCTTGTTTTTTCTTTCTGTCATTCTTTCTTTCTGTCATTCTTTCTTTGTGTCCTTTCTTTCTTCCTTCCTTCCTTCCACTCATTTTTCTGCTCCTTCTGATCTTTTTGACCTACATATGCAAGAGCCATTATTTCCACAAAAAGGTTCTGTGGTATGGAATTACATGGTGAAAAGGAACAGTTGTTAGTGCTGTAACTAACTTCTCTGCTAATATAACTTAAGTTGTATGACCTGAAAATACTTGCACGGTGCTCATTCCCGACAGGTTTGTACCCTAGCCAGACATGGCAGTGCAGATTCTTAACTCAGGCTGTCTAAACCTGGACCGGTAGCAGCTCAGTTTCAAAGTAATCTGACAATAATATTGTTGTCTATTCCCAGTTCAGCAACATTTAGCAGCAAAGGCAAATTTCAGCTAAATTTGAGAGTCAGGTCAGAGGCATTAAATTAAATATTCTGTAAAAATAGATAGCCTAATAGAAAAGAGATAATTGTTAATATACCTACTCAGAGAGGCATTCATCCATAAACTTCACTCTTAATAGACATCAGAGGATCCCTTCAGATTCATAAAACCAGAAGAAACATTTGGAACTTTGATAGTTTATGAAACCTTTACCAAAAACCATATTTTCTCCTATTTCTGTAGGAAACTAACTAATGTTGAGAGTTGCGAATGTCATATTTGTTCTTCCTAACCTTCCTAACAAAAATTGAACTAAGATATTAAAGAATGAGAAAGGAATGCTTAAAAGTACCTGTGAAGTTTTGATATTGTGAACAGAGATCAAAATCCAAAAAAGGCACTTAAGCAAGCATTAGAGGGATTCACTTCCTCTCGACAGATATCTGGGTCATTTCTTATGTTTTACAACTTTTCCAGACTCCCTAGGAGTCCTCAGGGTGCCTATTCATCCAGTGAAGACTTTGCACTGATTACCACTTCTCTCTATGATGTATCACATGATGCATTTAGTTCACACGATGACTTATATAGAGCAATGGTATTTCTAGTGGGCAGAGAAGCAGGTTGAACTATGTTCAGTAAAAAGCACATAGATATAAACTTCAAGAGTACCAAAGGCTAGTGAACACTGAGATCAGCTAGACACTAGAATAAAACTATGCCATTGCAAAAAAAAAAAAAAAACATAAAACCCAGGCAAAATGAAGGCTGATGGATGAAACGCATTTGAGGGTGAGAAATATTAGGCTCTTGAAGCTGAAGTGTTTTGTCTTCAGGATGTGGGTTACAGGAGTTAACAGACTTTTTCTTGCTTAAAATACTCTGAGAATCATGAGGAATGACACTGAGGTATAGGAAACATCTTGCACACAACACTTGCTTGCTATTACTCCAACGCAGAATTAGTAAATGCTACAGTCAATATGCTTTTGTGTCCTCAATGGTACATATTCCCCTTTCTTTTCTGTGCAAGCTGGTGTATAAGTTGCACATAAGTTCTTAACTGTTTGGGCAGTAGATCTGGGATAAAAGAATTTTACAGAGCTTTACACAAACTGAATAATTTACATAATCTTACTCAAAAATGCATAATTCAGTCATGGCATTTATGAGGCTGTTGTGGAAACGAAATGTGTATGTAGATGAAAAGTTAGAACAAATTTGCAGAAAATAAGTTTATTGGCAGCTGCTAAGTGTGGTGGGTCAGTTGCAATCACCAGCTCATACATACATACATAAATACATACATAAACACAGAAATATTAATCTTTACTTGCCTCATTTCTGATATCAACATTTCTTTCCATCAACATCTGTTACCTCCTCCTTTCAGAGAATTAATATTGCACTAAAGAGACGGCTGGTTGATGCATCTGGGATGTTCTTACACATATATATTTACAAATTCAGTGCCTGAAATTAAGAAAAAGAAACAATTTTATGAACAAAGACAGTATGACAGCACTACAACTGGTTATGAAATGATTCCCACTAAAAACCTGAAAAATAAGCATCCTGTAGTTGCCTTTTTAGCAAATAAATGCTCACATCTTATTTGGAAGAAAATTAAAGGAAAAAGAACAATCAAATGACTTGGTAAAAACATTTGATTTCCTAATTTATAATTTACTTAAAATTATAATTTATATATATATATATATATAATTATTGCTTAAAAATTATATTGTGTTTTTCCTAAATTTATAATTTGCTTAAAATAATAAAAAGCAAAGCAACCAGCATGTGTATTTTTTGAGGTAAGAACTTGAACAAAGCAATAAAATCTCCTCTAGAGCTTCCACCCCCAAAATGAGCAAACACTATTTTTAGACAACAGGTATGTTGGAAGCTTTTTTTGAGAGAAAAAAGGGGTAATGATTTCCTGTACTGAATGAGTCTTTCTAGATGAAGTCACATCCATTGGCAGTTGTTTCCTTGACATACAGCAATAATAATTGATGACATATCATAAAATATGACACAGACATCAGTTAAAAAGTAAACCTCAGAGCAAAAGCTATTCAAATATATAATTAGGCCCTCTATATTTAATTCCTAGTTAATACTTAGATAGTGTAATTGAAAACCTGGCCTTCAGGCCTCACTTGACCCTTGCTCTTCAAAAATCAGTGAAGAAATAAAGAAAGTGTTAATAAGTAAACTTTGGCAATTATGAGAATTAATAGCTAATGCATTTAAATTAATAAAAAAAAGAAAGAAAAGAAATGAAAACTCTCTGTACTGTCTTGCCCAAAGAGAGAGTTTCATATTTTTTTCGGTGATTAAACAAACTGATTTCTACTCATGGAAGACAGGGAAAAGAGTGTCTCTCATGGTGGTAACCCAACCTTAACGGGGAAGATAGTCTTATGTTTTGTATATTTATTTTAAATAATATGACCGTTTTTCTCCAGTACGAAGGGATTAATGCTATTGGGTGATAGATGGTATTGGGTAATGGATTGGCTATTGGGTAATGGATGTTTTACTTGCAAACATAATTAACCTTAAAAAAAAAAACACTGGAAGATACTTATTTTCTAGGTAGATAGGAGAAACCAACTGCAAAGACAGTAATTTTTTAATGAAGCATTTACCCTAGCCCTAACCCTAATCCTTTAAGGAAGCCAATCCAGCCAGTGTTCAGACCCAAACGTCAAGGCCAGCCCTTTTCATATTCAGTGAACCTAGCAGATTGGGACTTTATTGAGAACTTTTTATTGAGCATTGCAAAAGCAAGTAGCACAAGGACTCTAGCTGTGCTATACTCCTTCCAAGCTGCAGTTTATCAATAAAGTTGAGGGGTGTTTGAAGAATAGGTACAGGGACTGAGAGGAAATTTGATCAACATGTTCAAGTACCTGAGGGGTGAACGTAGGGAGGATGGGGCCAGGCTCTTCTCCGTGGTGGCCGGTGACAGGACAAGGGGTAACAGGTGTAAGTTGAAACATAGGAAGTTT
This sequence comes from Tinamus guttatus, assembly GCF_000705375.1. The sequence goes on along the minus strand of NW_010586553.1, from coordinate 354,614 downwards.
AATCTCCACATGAGGAAGAACTTCTTTCCTGTGAGGGTGACAGAGCCCTGGAACAGGCTCTGCCCTGTTGTGGTAACAACCTCCTGAGAGGTTGTGGAGTCTCCTTCTCTGGAGATCTTCCAAACCCACCTGGATGCCACCCTGTGCCACATGCTCTAGGTGTCCCAGCTTGTGCAGGGGGGTTGGACTAGATGATCTCTAGATGTCCCTTCCAACTTCCACCATTCTGTGATTCTGCGATTCTGCGATTCTGTGATTGTGTGGGATTCAAAGGAATTAAAGACTGGAATGACCATGGATGAAGTAGCACCACTGAGAGGTCTCAGAGGCTACATTAGTCAAGGGCATCTAAGCATCCCAATCTGGTATTCAGTTCACTATCTCTCTGCTTACTCTATACACTTACTATGAAGGTAATTCTGCAATGATCCTATTAAAAAAAAATAATTCTCTTATCTTATACTACTCACTTTTTTCCGGACCCCATTCGATCATCCTCTCCATGTTGGACTTCAGATCTAACCTGTCCTTCATGACTTACCATGTCCCAATATCCAAATCCCTTGTCATTTTTTTTTTCAGAGAAAGATAATTTTCTTGCTCCAAAGAATGACAAACCTAAAATTTACAACAATGTTTGAAAATGGAGCTCAGATCCTCTAAATAAATGTGCAGAATCAGGACCTCTGTGCCAAGAGCCAGGTTCACTCCAAATGAGATTAATTTTTATTCATTTAATGTATATGGGAAAGCATGTGGATAATATGCACAAGCACACTGTGCCTAGAGCAGTGAAGCAGATGAAGTCTGTTTTCCCCTTGATTTGGGTCACTGATTCTTGCTTCTCCAATAGTTGTGTAAGAATTTTTTGAAAGTGGGAACTGAAAGAAAAACTAGGGCCTAAGAGAAGTTTTGCCATTACAGAAGCTTGCTTGGGGTGATACACAGTTGGGCGATTGGACCTACGGTCCACAGACTGTTTGTGAATCTGATACTAATTTGATATCTCCTTCCCGCCCACCACCACTACCACTACAGCTTTCAAACTGCAACATTTCACAATAATCTGTAAGTACTCATTGAGTCTTTTTCCTGTAGATAAGGAGTTTATAAATCTTATTCCTTGTGTGGTTTCTTTAATTAAGGATGAGCAGATTTTGCATCTTTCTCTAAACAGAAGCATTAATAGCCTCTCTCTTCCTCTATGCTTCCTATGCTCCATCTCTTTCTATCACCTATTCCCATGATTTTAGAAGGATCTATCTTTGTGATTTTGGCCCTGCAATTAAATGTCTAGCCAATCTAGGCCATAAACTGATAAAGCTGGAGGAAATGAAGTTAGAAAGACTTGGACACACAGGCACAGAGAAAGTATAAAGCCTTTATTTCTCTAAAATTAAAATAAATATAATAATATTTTATATTATACAAGGAAGGAACATTTTTTGGCAAAGGGTAGCTTGAGCTCCAGCAACCAATCTCAGTTCTGCACAGGACTGGAAAAGGGAAAGCTTACCTATGAAGATAAAAGCTGAACAGAGACAGACATGGGTAGAAGATGTTAAGAGGAAATATCTACTGATTTTAGGTTCCTCCACAAGTAATCAAGTGCTTTCTCTGAGATCTCTATTCAGGTCTGGCTACCTCCTGTGTGCATGCTCTCCAGCCCTTCATCCCATCCTGATATACTCAACTTCATCCTTCCTTCCCTATCTCCCTAAAGATTTTGAGGTTTAGACACCCTCTTTTAGACAGCATCTGTCTACCATGGATTGACTTCTTGTGGCAGATGAATGCATGGCAAATCATATTGACAATATGTGACTGTGAAAGCCTGTGGATAGGGAAACTCTGTAGCTACACTGGATATACATGAAATGCGGGTATGTCTGTCAGAAAAAAAAAATGAGGAAGAATTTAACCAAATGCTGCCACACTCAACACACGTGAAATACCAACCCCTGATGACAAGAAAATCCTGTTCCTCAACACTCCCTGGGACTGTAGATGCGTGAGCGCTGTAGGCAGAAATGAAAATATGAAAAGATGTCCCTTGAATATTGAATATCCAATTGCACAAATTAACCTACTGTCCTATAATTAACATAAACCAAGAGCTAATTATATCCTTTAAAAGAACTGGCTGATTCTTGCTAGATATTATTTTAGAGTAAGGAAGGACATGAGAGTATATATTTTTGCAAATAGGTTCATTTTCCTATAGAACTTAATGTGAAGCTGAGAAACTCCCGGAGAAAGCCTCAAAAGGGTTTGCATTGGCCACACAGTGAACATATGGTGTTGAGAAAGGAAGGCTGAGGCTTTCTTTCCAGAACACGTTCCTTATTCAGTGTGAAGGAGAGTTACCTCCAGAAAGAGACTGATAGGTGGTGGACCAAAAGAGCAGTTATTGTCCATAGGCGTTGAACATTATTTAGAAGAAGTGAAAAGAGAGCAACTGCACAACCAGAACTACACTGTGGCAGCACCCTTCCTTATAACAACAGCAACCAAAAGCTGTATTGTCTCCCATATTGTATTCTGTATCAGGAATTGTAAAACATAGAGTGAGTATACTGTGCTTAAAAATGATCAAACCTTCTACTGGAGTCTTCAGGGACCTTTTGTAGATGTATTGTATATAAAAAGAGTAATGGGAAACTCAGTTGGTCCAGAAATATTAGTCAAAGAACATTTTCAAAATCCTTGGAAAACTGAACTTCCAAGATGCAATGAAATCCTGATCAGCAATAGGAAATTTGATCTGCAGTTGATGGTCGCTGGTAGCTTGCTGAGCAGTTGTGCATGCAAAGTGTTCAGGGAAATATCCTGATTGAAAACACTATCAAATCAAGGATGAAATTAACTGAGGACCATCCTGTGTTCTCAGGTCTGCATGACTGGGGGAGGCACTTTCCCTCACAGCAGGGACTCAGTGACTCTTGCTGTCCTTCTTGAAGCTATGCATTCTCAGAAAGTTAGATATGCAGTCAAGATTTTTACTTTCACAGGAGAAGCAAAAGACTGACTCGTTCTGACTGTCAGTGAAGAACAGTTTATTGTGTCCTTTCCCATTTTCTCTCCATATTGAATGTTTATACATATCAATCATAACTCAGCGCCAGAATCTGGGGATTTACCTAGATGTAGTCAATGGCTGATAGCACTGTATGCCTACACTTGGAGGTGAGAGTCTTTAGCAGGTAAAAGTATGAGCTCTTGAAATGAGGAAGGCTCAGACAACGGACTGTCGTCCAATCTTATTTTTCAAATTTCCTGATTTTGGAGACCCAGCTCTGTAGAGTGAATGAGATCCAGCAAGAGGAAGACAAAGAAGAAGAAGAAGGCAGCTAATAGAGTTGGATTCATGGGTGATAAATTCACCTGGTTCCATAAAATCAATGGCCTGGGAACAGCTAGCTGTGAAACCTTAATATAAATAATAACTCCCACATGCCTAACCATCTGACAAAGCTAGAGAACAACTTTCCTTTAAGACTTGGATGTGTTCCCACCTCATTTTAGGAAATAAACTAAGGTGTCTTAGTTGGTATAATCTCTGTCTACTGTCAAGGGACACATCACTAGAGAGTATTTCAGACCAGGTAGACTTAAATACCTGTTGGAATTGCTTGTCCTTCTCCTCTGAGTATTGGCAAAGGCTGGGTAGCTAATTTACACACAGGCTTTAGACATACAAAATTAGCTGTCCAAAGTTAGGTGAGATAACTCTCTGCTCAAGTAGTAACAAGTCATCTTGTATTATGCACAGGAGTGCATATCCTTCAGGGCAAGAAATTCAAAACAGGTACTAAGAATAACAATTTATCAGCCTGTTATCTGTGACTTAGAAGGAGTGCATGTTATTATTTGTGCCTGAGTTCTCCTAAAGAAAAATTTTATAAGGTATTTATTCTGTACAGGGAGAAATAGTGTTCTGACACAGCTGCAAGGAATGACAGGGATTGTAATATATAAATAATACAGTCTATAAAGATGAAACATTTAGAGGGATTAAAACACAATAAAGGTCCAGAAATAGTCTTTTTCTTTTTTCCTGGTGTGAGAAGGGAATTTAACATTCATCTTTTATATATGTATATATATATGTATAGGCAAAGTGAATCATTGCTCAGTTATTACAGTTTTAGTCCCTTATTCAGAAAAGTCCTTTAGTATATGACAAACTTGAAAAATCTAAGTGATGCGCCTGAATGAAGGAGGCTGCTCATGCCTATTTACTGAACATAACATTACAGTAAGGCAGGACTGAAAGGCAATTCAGAAAGTCATGTCACCCAATGTTTCTCAGACTGTGGGTTGTGGCTTCTGAATTTTGTTAATATTTTAGAAGTTGGTCTGAAAATTAAGTATCAATAGTTTAAACAATAATTCACAGACTTGCATATACAAGTAAAGAAGCAAACAGGATGGAGGGAGTGTGTTTAGGGGCAGTGAATGCAGTTTGAACTATGAACAGATCTTTATTTGTCTCTGGAAGGAAACTGCTTTGAAACACAACATGAGATCATCCCTTCTTTCTACCCAAAAAGAGGAGATGATGCCTCAATTTGATAAACTTAAAGAGCCTTCCATATCATCTAGAATTAAGCCATACTTGTAGATCTTCAATTTCTTAAAATATCCAATGATTAACCTTCAGCTACTTTTTCCTGGTATGCCCCTTACCATTTGGAAGACTTTATTAGATTCAACTACATTTTTGTTATCATGTCTTGTCTCTCAGTTCTCCCTATTTTTAGGAAAATTTCAACTCTTTCAATGTTCTCTTAAAGGCTGTGTGGTCTAGTCTGCTGATCGCTCCTGTTGCTATCCCCCAACCTCTTGCCAGTTTTATTTACCACTTCAATGAAGTTCAGTGTCCAAGAATGAATGCCGATGTTCATCTGAAAGATTTCCAGTGCTAAGTAGAATGGGAGGCTTAGCTTGGATGTCCTCCCTTCCTTATCACAGAGTGACAGTGTTGATTCCTCTTACGATCTCGACCCACTCTAATCCCCAAATTCTTTTTCTGAAGAAGAGGGTCCCCGACTGTCATTCCCTTACTTATTTTCCGCAAGTTACAAAACAATGGATAAGATTCACCTAGCCCAGCAAAACGTTACCTGGCCTCCGTTGTCACTGGGAAGTCTTAGGTATTTCAAAGGGTGATATTATTCCTTCTTAATACATGTATCTAAAATAACATGGCTGAATCTTGACTAGTCAGCTGTCATTAGTTATAAGTGATCCCAGATGACCAAACTGAACTACAGACTTAATGCTTCCATGGTTCACATTAGGCAAACTGAATCCAAGCTCAACAATACTATTTAGTTCTTGGCCTTACGGAAACACATTCACTTTTTCTCACACCATCTCCCCAGTCTATTAAGGTGAGATCGAATTCTAACACTGGTCTCCAAAGCACTTATAGTCCGGTGTTGCCCATTAATTTAATAAGTACTCTTTACTAACAGCAAAGATGCAAAATGGTAAGCAACAGACCCAGCAAAAGACCAGGTCATACATCCTTTCAACAAAGAGTCTCTCCTTCTACCCAATTTTGTCAAATGAATTTGAGTTCAGAAGGGAAGAAAATATTTATCTACACTGCTTATTTGAGGAACAGAGATCTACTACAGTGTAGGATATAGCCTGGAAATTCCTTTGTCCTCTGTTCTCTTGGTCTTATTGCGGTTGACTTCTGTTGTAGAGAGGAGGGTGGATCTCATAAACATAATGCTCTGTATTTAAGCACTCCATAGATAATGATATTCCTTTAATGGGGAAAATAATGGCCTTAGCGCTGTCAAACGTAAGCATTTTAAACTAACCATAAAAAGATAAATCTGGTTTTAGTAGCACTGGGGTCTGCTCCTGTAATACTTAATCACGGGCTTCCACAGCAGCTCTGTCATCAGAAGGACTGGAGAACTGGGCTCGTGGATGGCAATCTCAGGTTGGTGTTGTTCTATTATTCATTTTTAGATAGTCAGTAAATTACACAGAAGAGATGAATGCCCATTTTATGAGGCAATAACAGTCTGGATTTTAGCAGGGAACAAGTCACTTTTTGTCTGGATCTCAGACAATATATAAAGGTCCAGTTTTTTGGCTAGTATTTATAATATTTTATAGATATTGCCAGACAACTCAAAACTGAGACTAACGCAGACCAGTACAGAACATCTTCACCTGTGCTAAAGCAATTATCCAGCCTCTAGTGGAGTAAGGATAATCTGTTGTCTCTCTCTAAGGTTATAGAGCAATCTTAGGGCTCCAAAACTTGCCATGCACATTTCTTCCTAGAAAGGTGTATGGTCTTAAAACAACAGAAGTTCCCCCATGAAGGGACTGGTTAGGCACTTACTGGGAGCTGTGACTTAAGGACTTAATTTTGCTTGCCTCCATCTGTAAACTACTTCTATATTGGAAATGTTGAGCAGATATTGACATTGAAATGCCAATTTTCAGTGGCATACAAGAGATCTGCATCTTTTTTTCAGGGTTCTTCAAATTTCTTCTAACATGGCCTGATTCCAACAATTATTCCTTAGCTGAACCTCCTGGTACTGTGGAGATAAACATCAAACTTGTCCCAAAGTCCAAACACACAGACAGCCCAAGGCTATACCAAATGCAGGCTCTGAGTTATTGCTGAGTGACAGCAATGTCTAGTAGAGAAAGACTATGGACAGTGGAGGAACAACCCCTTATTTATTGCTTGAAAATTTTGGCAGAAGTTTTAGCACCGTTGTACCTGGTGCTTCTTCTGCCAAAATGTTCAAAGATTTCTTTCCTACTTGAATATATTTTATATTTGGTTACTTATCTGGCCACTGAAATAAACATTCTTTTCAGCTCCCAACTCACTTCAAAACATCTTAGATTCTCAGATATTCATCAGTATTTTCTCTGCAGATATACTGCTCTAGAGGCACTATTCAAAAACAGCATTTTTTTTTTGTTTTAGTGAATACATTCCTGAAGAATATTATGAGGGTCAATTAACAATTTTGCATTAATTGAAAATGCAGTCCTTACAGTCAATTAGTAATTCATTTTCTACCCTTCTATTTTTTGGAAGTAATTTTTATCAGGAAAATATTTTGTCCATGTTAATGTAGTATTCCTTTAATTTCTTGTTTTTGTGATTCCTCTGTGGTGCTGGAAAATTCAGTGGGAACTCAAGTGGGAAATAAGAGCTAGTTGCAGTGCATTCTGTTATGTTGATCTACCTTCTTCCATTCAATGAGAGTATTAGTATTTGGACAATTTGAGAAGTTTTTCATCATTCTTTCTTTTTCCTGTTCTTGCCAACATCAGAGCTGAAGGAGCTGCTCTCTTCTGCAGTAAAGGGATATGGTTTGTTCTTGGCCGCTGGAGTAGAAAGTCCTAGAGAACACAGTGGCAGATGATGACTTTCCTATTGCAATTTAGAACAGCCTTGAAAAAACAGTATTAGGAGACAGGACACCCATCTTAGCTTTGGAAAAAAGGCAGTCCAATTTCTGAAGCATCACTGAGACTTCTAATTAAAACTGGATCAACAGACGAGACCTTCTTGGTTCAAGTGCATCAAGTAGCTTGCTCACAACCACTACTACAATTAATTGGAGTTAGACCAAGTATCTGTTTTACATGGTACATCTCTTTTACATGATACATCCTTGTTAGCTGAAATATCGTAGTGGGAGATTAAAAATCTAGGGCTTTTTTTTTGATTATGTCTTTTATAGAATCTCATTATAGCTTCTACTGCTTTGATGACTCTTGCTTCCTTAACAATTTTCCACGAGGCACTTTATGATTTTGTTTATCTAGGCATATAGGAAAATAAATAATATCGATATGCATCTTACATTCAGGCACATATTTTTCCTTTAAATGGGCTAAATAGAGTAATCAGTGCAGCAAAACCTATGGCAGTGAACTCTACAGACAGTCTCTAAGACTTTAGCAAGAGTAATTACAGTTAGTTGTTCTACATTTGCTAGTGACTAATTTTACAGAGTGTTTGTAATATGTGATACTTACAGAAGGAATTCATCATTCTTATCATTGACTTTTCCATCTGACTCCTGTAATTTGGTATGTTCTGAGGCTTATAAGAAAAAGTTACCCCTTATATATATATATATATGCAGATATGTATATATGCATATATATATATAAAAACCTATTCTAAAGCTGGGCAAAAATTATCAGTTCTGTTTCTATTACTATTGTGTATGCGTCACAAAGCATTGCCTTATTCTGGGAATTGTGGATATAAAACACTAATAGCGTAGAATAATACTCACAAGGAAGGATGATAAAGTGACATTTGTGCTTTCTAATTTCATGTTCTATATGATTTCTTTTGTAATAAGTTGAAAAGTGGTACAGGGAATTTCCCTTCCTTCAGAGAGCTAGTTGTATGTGTATAACCAGATAATTGCCGCAGAGGAGATAAATTGTCTGAGTAGATAGTTTCATTGACTCCTAAGAAAATTTGGGCACACAAACCATTCCTTTTCCAAAATAAGAAAAGCTTATTCTTCTTTTTTTTTTTTTTTTTTTTTTTTTTTTTTGCTTTCATTATCGAGCTAGTTGAATGAAAGTCAATAAATAATATTAAATAACTTTGACAGTAAATAATATTGACAATAAATCAGCTAGCTCTGCTAACTGGAACAGACAACTTCCTGAGGGCCTCTGTAACCTGCATTACTATATGATTCTATGACTTATCCAACTACAAAAATGAAGGAGTTAGTTAAAATATTATTGTCAGAGTTTGTCTCAGAGACAACTGATTACTCTCCAGAAATTAATTTTGAAAATGTTTGCAATCCGTGCAATATTCAAAAACTGTATTTAATAGGTTTAATAATCAAACCTTGATATCATTTCCTTCTTTTGAGCATTGTTCCTGGCCTAGGTACCTGCTATTTATGTCTAAAGGACTTAGGGTGTGGTTTAGTCATGGTCTTTGAGTAACTTCGCAAGGAGAAAATACTTAATGTTAGTGCACATTTAACAGAACAGAGCAAAATCCAATCCACTGAATGAACATCAGTATCAAGAAAAATAAAGTGCTACAATGTAAATGAAAATAAACGGTACATGGTTTTCAATAGTGTTGATAAATATTATTACAAAGACTGGAATTTGCTTTGATTTTGTCCTTAAATGCAGTTTTTATGTCTGTTTAAAAAACTATATACATCTTCACCTGAATCCTATCTGAAAGCATCTGAGTAGTTAAACACAGTCTAGCGCCATTGGAAATATATTGTATCCAACAATCTGCACAGAGCTAACAGATACAACCAACCATTGGGAATCCATATCCTTTTGGATGAGAAGAGTAGGAAGGACACCATAGGGTTTCAGTGAGCTCTCTAGTTATTTGCGTCTTTTTTCATTTGTGCGGTCTGGGTTTCTACTCTGGTTGTTGGGATGCCAGCTGGAGTAGTCTATGAGGCTCACACTGTTTTCTCAGACCAAATGTAGGAAGAGCCTGTGAAACAGGATGAACTGCATCTGCACTTTATTGACTTCATGATTATCTCTTCTCAGCTGTAAGAGGAACTCTAACTTGCTCAAAAAGACAGATAAGCACCTACATTAAGTCCCACCTGAAAGTTGTCCTTATAGTCAATGAAGAGACAGACACCTTGTTGGAGGTTGGAACAAATTGTCATCTGAAGGTGTTCATCTCTCCGCAATGACTGCACTTGGAGCCTAGAAACGTGCTTCATCTGCGTGTTAAACTCCAAATGGGTGAGATTTAGACATTATCAGCAAAGATATTTTTTAATATCATTCTTCCTTGCTGAGCCTACTAAATGCCTCCATGCCCTTAGGCTAGGTCAAATCATAGTAAAAACAGTACTATAATTCAACAGGCAAATGACTGTTAGCTTCCTAGACATACAAGAAATTTTAGAAGAAATTACATCTTTTTCTTCCCCAAATAAGTGTTGTAGTTGTGTTGCCTTATATCCCTTTAATGGAGAACATCAATAAGCATGCAGAGATGTTAATTTATACAAATATGGAAACATAACATTTTACACAGAGGTTGTTTCCTAGTAATTCAAAAAATGTTGGAAAGTTTGTGAAAGAATATGAAGGCTGTTACTTTGGATGATTTTAGAGGACTTTGAATCTGGTTGAATGCGGGCATATTGAGGAGCAACGTCTCTGTGATGGTGAGCCAAACCCCTTTTCTTACGGTTAAACACAACTTATACATGATCCTGGAGCAGCCCCTGCCCCGCCCGGCAGCACGCGGAGGCCAGCAACCCAAGCAGCCAATCAGGAAGGGGGTCATGTGCTGACCACGTGGGAGGCCGCCCAATGAGCTGCCTGGTCATGTGCTGGCCGGGTGGCTGCAGCTCCCGCCTCTCCTGTTCAGCCCTCCCATCTGCCGAGGAGACACTGCCCAGCACCGGCCCCAGGCTGACTGCAACACTTGAATTGTCTAGTACAAGCAGAAGGAAAATTTAAAGAAAAAGTACTCTATTAATTCAGGAATGTGATGAATGATCCATACTGGAGGATCTGGAATACACTGGAAAATATTTCACCATAACTACAGTATTGTTAAGCACTGGTAAAAAGAAACAAAAATCACTTGTGTTGAAGGGAATTCCCATTTTTTTTTTCTGCTTTTTTTCTGGCATTTTATTCTGCCTCTTCATTGTTAAACTGAACGCTTTCCCTGAGAAAGTGATAGTAATATTGTTCTTATCAGCCTCTTGGTGTTCACTAGTCTAAATTTGACTTGATTGCGGTATTCCCTAAAGGTGAAAAAGGCAAGCTAGAATACAGAATTGTCAAAGTACACAAGGAAAATAGTCTTTGTTTCAGTATCACCACCATATTATGCCAAACAAGAGCACAAGATCTTGCCAAAATTGCTTATAAGATGTACATAGATCTGTGAAACATAAGAATCATTATCCTGAATTAGGTTAGTCACCAGTTCAGGGATCTTGCCACAAGTTCTGGTCAGTTATAGCAGGAAAAACTCACTGAGGGTTTTGGTGCATACTGTGTCTGTCCAACACACTACAGCTGAGCTTCTTTCTTTATATCTCTGACAAAAAAAAAAAAAAAGAAAAAAGTTATATTTATTGTTATAAAATAGGCACAAATATATGCAAGTATATGACTAACAAAAATATTTCAGATCCCTTTTGAGTGCTGGCAGAGTTGACATCAGTAATATCAAATACAATGAATTCCACAACTTAGTTCTGCTTTGGACAAAAAACATTTGATTAGCCTCAAATTTTCCAGCTTTTGCGTCCTATAACCCTTCCTGTTATATGTGCTGAAGAAGGAACCATGAACTAATTTTTTTGTCTTCTGTATAACATCTGCAAACACATTCTGTCATTCTGTCTTCAGATACTTGTCACTTTTGAAAATAAAGTTTAAGATGAGTTTTACTGTCATCTCTCAGATGGATACAGAATTGTTCTAGTGTTTCTCTGTCGAAAGACCTCTGTGTTTTATGTGTCTCTTCCAGATTGTAAATGCTGATGGCACTATGGTCTTCTACATGAATGACTGGGAATGATGTCTTTTTCCTTCACTTGAATAGAAAGGAGGAGTATATCCACAGAAATTCCATCTCCTCCTTTGTGGGCACAATGTCTCGCATCGCTTTGTACCACGTCATCATCTAAGCACCCTCCTATTTTTTTTTTTTTTCAGATACTTAGTATCGTAGTGTTCAGTGCTGTTTCCAGAGACTCAGGTTAAGTATTATTGGTCAGACAGTTATTTTCTGGAATGTGGTGATCTGTTTTCAGCCAATTAAAAGGTTGATAACAAAACAAGAAGGTCAACAAGAAGGTTGCAGGTACTGGGTGACTTTGGTAGCATACCAGCTTCTACTTCATTAGATTATTTATTATTATTATTGGTTTGGTAGAAGGAAACACAAAATAAGTCCTTCCAGGAACATTTTGCAGAGTTACCTGAATGAGTCATGCAGGTCCTTCCTAAGTCACTTTCCTTCTGAGTTCAGGTGTTAAGAGTCCATTTTTCAGCAGTAGTAACTCAGTACACTTAATTTAACACAATTTTGCATTCCTGTTTTTACTTCATCAACTGCTGTAAATCACTGAACCCTTTTTAGATTTTCCTGAATGTCTATAGAGTCAAATGATATTTTCGCTAATAAAAAATGCAAACAATATTTTTTTTTTGCTGTACAATATGAACTGTTTAGGTGCAAAAGTTCAGCCTAGGTTTTAATAAGGTGCTAATTAAAGAAATGCAACAGTACTAATGCATTAATTTTTCTGTAATACTCATCCGTAGTGTACCTCATCTCTTCACCTTTTTTCTTAGTTCGTTATAAAGTTATTTTATGCCTATTAGAAATTCAAATCATCTTCAAAAAGTTAACTTGCTATTTATATTATATTTACATTGAAAGTATACAAGGAGTGACATCTGTATTACCTCATTGATCTCCAGCAGTTTTCTCAGAATAACCTCTTAATTATTTTTTCTAGTAATTATCTTGAAACCTAATTGTAGGATCTGATTTGTCAAAGTTCCGGAGATGGCATGCTATCATCATTTGTCAAAAAAATCAGGTTGGCTGGCTAACTTCTAATAACAGATGAACTTTTTAATGATTTTTCATTTGTCAAAAAAGCCCTGCTTTTTTTTCTGACGTTATTCCCACCTTAACCATTCTGTGATTCCGTGATTCTGTGATTATTTAAACTTTTTCTGAATTGTGTATTCCTTACTCCACACAGAAACAGCGCAAAAAAAACAACAAAAAAAAATTGCTGGAGCCTGAAGAGGACAATGGCTTTTAGAAGTGTTAGACTATTCTTTTTTTATCCAAAGAATTCCCTTGCGCAAAGTACTCTGGAAATATACTCCTTAGTTCTGCTCTGGGCATGGTTTCATACTTTCTGTACTCACCACCATGATAGCTGGGTAGCTGATGAAATTACGGAGTGGTTCTTCATGTAAAATAAACAGAAGAGATGATACACTCTTTGCTCTAAAGGCTTTGAGATTCTTGGGAGTTTTATAAGAAATTATAGATTCATGGACCAGTTGCCCAGAAAGTTGCTATAAAAGTGGTAAAATTTTTGACCTGCTGGCCACTGCAGAGGCGCACATACATGAATGGGCACATATACCACTTTCAATCTCCTCCAAATTTAAGCTTCAGCCATACACCAAGCCACCTTCTGGGCCTCTGAGACCATGTTCAGACTGTGAGGTACTGAGGAGGCTCGAAAACAGGGCTAGCAAAAAAGCTCTGAGTTTCCCCATTACTCTTGTTTGTTACCTCAGAGTAAAAACATTCAAAGTCTGCTTAGGAATTAATGGACTTAGCTTATCTCACAGTGTGGTTAAAGTAACCACTCTTGCACCATGTTCAAAACCACGTCCATGAAAGGCTGCATTGTTGTTAAAAGAACAAGTTCTTCTCCAAAACACTTGGGAAGTTGGGCCAACATATATACATATATTATAAACATATATACATATATCATACATATATATGCATATATATATGCTCTCTTGAGACTTACGCTTTGGGAGAGGAAGAAACAGTAGGCTTGAAAGTGGCTTGAGATCGGCCTTCTCTTGTCTCTGCAAAAAAACCTTAAATACTGAAGAGGTATATCAGCATACATAAATTACCATGTCTATAAAAATAGGTGTTTCACTAAAAGGTGAGTACATCTTTGCTGTCTCTCCTTTTTTTTCCTCTTCTTTCCTTGATGCTATGCAACCGGGAAGTGCTTTGACAAAGATGGGGATTTAAAGCCTATTAGCAGAAGAAGTGTCTTAACATTTAAACTAGCCCACTCACTGAGACTAGAATATCACTGTGTATTCTCTGAGTTCTGGAAGTGGGCAAAAAGAGTGCATTGAGCATGTAGTTAAATGGCAAAACATGTCTTATAATCCGTTTAATCAGAAAGTTAAAAAAAGCAGCAGTTAATGAGGTCTTTTTAAAAAGAAAAAAAGTACCTAAAGACAGGGAACAAAAAACACTATAAAATGTCTTTCTGAACCCAGCTATTTTAAAGAACTACAGAAGTATTTGTTTTTCTGGTGCCCTCTCGTGACAACCTTTTGCAGGTAAGTAATACATCATCAGAGGTCTGTGCTTGCAGCAGTGCATCTATTACTACAGATTGCTTTGAAGGAGCAGTGTAGAAGAAGTCTCAGTCATCAATTACCACTGCTAGAAATGGGTCAACACATTGACATCTGAGATTCTTCTCCAGCCTTGGAGAGAAGGAGCAGAAAAACTATATCTGCTGCAACTTCATTGACTTTTATACACCAGGAAAATTCAGAATTTCCCCTCCACACTTTTTTTTTTTTTTCATGAGACCAAAACTAACTATGCAATAAAATGCATGTTACTTTTAAGACACCTAAACCTAACATTAAAAGATTAGTTTTTTGGTCATGAAAATTGAGAGTACTGCTTTCTCCACACACCATTTTTTTATGTGCAGGGTCTCCACTGAGATAATATTTTGTTAGGTACTGCACTGGCTTGTCAACCTGGAGCCCATTTACACAAAGGTAAGTTGAAGGTGAGTTTTGGAGGCTGCAGATTTGCTGTGCTTTTTTAGGACTTACTGTTGAAGGAGTCAGGGTTTCTAACCTTATACCTGAATGGAGTGGGAAGAACTGGGGCTACAGAGGAGTCTTCCCAATTTAAGCAGAGTATCAAAGGGAAGAATCACAAATGCTTGTCCTCTGCCATAGGCATTTTATTGACTTCAGTGTTGGAATACCAAACTAGACAGTCTGAACCATTAAAACCATTAATCTGAACCATGTAGATAGTTCTTATGTCCAGCCCAGAAAGGAATTTACCTCTCCAACTTCTGGGTCCCATGTGTTGACCTGCAGCTGTTACTGTCTAGCAGTGTTGCATATTTGTCTGCTGCCCTCACACAAAATGCAAGATGGAATATTTTCCATCATAACAGGTCTGATCTTGCAGACACTTTCTTCTGAGTAAGCTATTTGCAACTGGAAGTAGTTGTAACTGCTTTTGGAAATCAAATCCACCATTCGGTCAAAATAGGACATGCGGTCTTACTTTCTTTTTACATTTTATTACTTTTTTTTTCATTTAGGACATGTATAATGGACTTCTCTTTTGGGATCCTTCTCATACAGCTTTAAGGTCTGTGCATATGAACTGGTTTTCATGGCATCTGTTATAGTCTCTAGACTACAGGCCTAGAAACCTAGACTATAGACCTAGAAAATAAAGTGGAGTTCAGGACATGATTCCATTCTGACCGAATGCAAGCACCTACTTTAGGAGAAGGCACATCAAGGCCTCTTTTTTATGAACTATATTAAGTTACCTTCTGCTGAGTACCAAAGGAGCCTCTGTTGACTTTTAAAAATGGTGATACTTGCATTGTAGACACTAATATTTTATCAGGTGGGCCTAATACCCCGATCAAATGTGGATCTAGGTAATGGAGACCTCTGTAGCGTCAACTGCTAAGCACCTCTAGGACCGAAATAGTTTCATCCTGAACTGGACATCATTTTAGATGTCCAGATCAGATGAATCTCAAACCACTCATTTATTTTCTAAGAATTCTAGAGTATCTGTGATATTTGCATGAGGCTGTGCTGGCAACTGGTGAGTTAGTTAGGCTGTCCTTGGATCATTAGCAGTATTTCAGGCTTTTGTTTGTTTTTATTCTATTTGCTGCTAGGCAGCTAAAATATGTACTTTGGCTTGGATTTAAAGCTGCTAGACTAGTTCAGACATATATTGGTATATATAGGTTAAACACAATGTTGGGTCAGGTCATCACATGATAAAGTTTTAATTCTAGATATATTAAAGCATTTGGAGTTCTCTGGAAGTCATTGGCTGCAATGTTTAATACGGATTAGTCAGACCTACCTGACTTATTTCCTTGCAAAGCTGACTTCTCTCCTGTGTTCGTGCCTGATTTGAGAAACAACGTCTTTCATGATCATGGGGTAAGAATTAGGTGTAGGACATACTGAAATGTCATGGTAAATTATCCAAAACCTCATAGTTTTTGTACTTTCCATTAGGCGTTCATAGATCTCTTAAGGCATCATAGCTTTGGCTTTTAGGCCTGATCCTCTGAATGACTGGAGTCAAAGTAAACTGAAAATCCTCAGCACATAGAGAACCGGGATCTGTGACTGACAAAAGAAAAGAGACAAAAACATCTTTATGGCAAGATTCCTTTGCATGATGAATAGGGAGGTTTTACATTTAGCCCAAGCTCAACAAGCTTTGCATGCTCTTGAGCCTTTCTCCAAACCCAAGCACTGTTAAGAAAGATCAGTTTCCAAATTTAAAGCTTTATTCTCCAGTTGATTTATGTGGTTCCTTCTCAGCGGATAGGCAAGTCAGGAATTTTCAATTTTGTTTAATCAACAACACCTTTTTGAAAAAATGTTTTTTAAGCCTAGCTGAAGCATAGTTGCAGAAATATTTTCATTTTATTTTAAATAGTTAAAGCACCTATGCTTCAAACACTATTTACTTCCCCTGGTAAAGCGGTCTTCAAAGCCCTTGACTTCTTGCAAAGATCACAGATGCTCATATGCACTGGAATGCTGATTGAGATGACCTTCCATATCTGCTCGCCATCAGGCTTTTCTCCTTTCTCCTGGGAAGAAGACTTGTTTATGAAATTATGTTTTCAAAAGCAGGAGCAGCCAGAATTTTGATTAGCCTAGCAGTTTGCCCTTTGGTAAAGGAATAAGAATGACACAGGAGCCAGAGTTTTAATTGCGTTGGCAATTTGCCCCATTCATAAAAGATCAGGAGAAAGAAAGATTCAGCCCAGCCTCATAAGCAGTCACCATGCATATGCAGAGTTAGTGTTTACTCTGGGTGTGGTTTAAGAGACTCTGTCACAATGAACAATTTTTTTTTTCTTCATGAGCACTTAGAGCATTAGCACACAAAACATCCCCGTGAATCTGTCACTGACTAACAGTTTCTTTTCAGGCATATAGCTCATGAAGGTGACCATCACTGCTCCTCTATGCGTTTCACAAGAGCCTGGGTGATTTAGCTGCACTGGAGACCCAACTTGAATATTTTACTGTGCAGCTCCCTCCTATCTATAGATGTTGTGCCTGCCATTATAAAGCTAATTGAGAAAATTCTTCTTCCTTCTGAAAAGAAGTTCAAATTTCAGAGCACTCTGGGTCATCTTGAACTCATGTGTCTTCTGATCTCATTGTCTGACTGCATTTCATGTCTGTAGGACTCACAGTGCGATGAGGAATAGCCTGTTTTTTGGGTGAGAAGGCTGGACTGTTGGCTGAGCGTGTTCTGATTCATTCAGACTGTGTCAACAAGAGGCTGAAATGGATTGCAGGAACACTTTGAACCTCTCTACCCAGAGCTGTGCGTGGGGCTTACGGCTGGAAAAGCAAAATAGCGGATGAAGCCAGATGTGAGAATACTCATAAATTAATGGCATCATTCAAGAAATGAAAGCACAACTCTCACACTGTGTGCATCAAGATACCTACCCTGAAATCATTAAGAATCATTCAATTACTGATGCACCTGTCACGATTAATAAGACACCAATGACCAAGTGTCATTAGACAAGATATGGAAACAGCAGTGTATTATATCCTTACGTGAAAACACCAGTTATTTTCAATATATTTAAGATTCCAATGTGGGGAATAATGCAATTAGTCGAGATTGTTTTGAAAATAGCTAAAAATCCCTAGGTTATTCCAACAGGCTAAAAGAAATCTAAGTAGAGTTAAAAAGTCACAATTAATGGCCGTGCTCTGATGGAATAAAATAGAAACTGCCACTCTATGCAAAGCAAATGAAACCAAAGACGCATTACTTATCCCTACTATTAATTTTGTCATCTTAATTCTTGATGTAAAGTTTCAGATTTTCTTTTCCATAAATACTTTTTCATCCATTAATTTGAACAACTTCAAATAAAGTGCCAGCACATTTCAAACATGTTATGTTAGTTCCGGGCTTCCTTATAACATTATTAATAATTATTACATATTCTTACATACTTAATTATTGCATATTCTATTCTATATTTTGAAAAACAGAGGCTTTTTACACTGGCTTTTTTTTGTTTTTTTGACTTACTAGTTTGAGTATCTCAGACATATCTAAAATTTCTTATGTTCTCTATGTTTAGGAAGAAGTTGTTTGTTTGTTTGTTTTTTGACTAAAGAGAAAAATCATGGGGGGTGAGCTAAGCAGAGCTGAGAGAAGCTGAATGGATCCCTGTTCTAGGAAACACATTTTGTGCTTAAGATCTTTCAATGTATTACAATGTAATGTAATGCATTTCAGTTCTTCAGTATCATTATAAATTTTCTGCACTTGGGATGAAGCTTTTCCAGGTCTCTGCCTGAGGCTAAAGTGTTTTCTCTAGTTACTTGAGTGGTTGTTATTTTTTTATGTTATAACCCCAAAATATGATAGCTGTTTTCAACGAGGAGACTAAGGGAAAATGTTCTCTTGTTCTCCATATTAAAGAAATAAAAAGAAAAAGTAAAGGCTAGGAGACAGGAGTGTAGCCAGCATAGTTTGGATGTGAATCAGGGAGACAATAGAAACAACTTGAGGTTTGGGGACAGAAGCGCCTCTTGCCATGTCAGAGGGTTTTAGTCTAGCACCCAGCACTGAATAGAGGTGCCCTCAGTTTGCTCTCACGTGTCACCAGCAGGGATGGACATCAGTGAAGAAAGGTAATTTCTGGATATTTCTTCTCTTTAAAACAAGTGGCATAAAAATATAAAATTGAAATAGTCAAATTGAAAAAAAATGCATTGAGATAAATACTAGAATTTCAGTATTAGCCCTTAAAAGGTAGAGAAAACAAGTATTAAAGTTTATTGTGCAACCTTTAATTATGCTTTCTGATGTCCTCTGTAATCAGATAACTACACAGTCAATGTGGAAGAATTGTTTGAAAGCAGGAACTGAGAGGAAAACTAGGGCCTAACTGAAGTTTTGGCATTACAGAAGCTTGCTTGGGGTAATACACAGTTGCCACTTCCAGGATGGCTGGTGCGCAGGGACTCTGCTCCTCCACAGTTCCTGAGGCAACACAACCTGCCCTCCTCGCAGCTGTAAAGGGGAGTAACGGAGGATGGAGCAGAGTGAAGGCACCGCGGCCAAACTCTGTTGCGCTCCCTGTGCTGGGCTGCTGATAAGCTGCACAATGGCTGCCCAATGGGAGATACACGATAACATGTCCGGTGCTGAGCCAGCAAGGGTGGCAAATCACTCCTTTCGGATGAAGTTTGCTTGAACTTTGCTCATTATAATGTCAAAACCATACTTCCATCCCCAAAGTTACCCACCTCCAAGGTATGACCACCCCTCACTGAGCATGCGCTCTAGATTTTGCAATTGACTGTGCCTTTAAATGAAAGCGAGAAACTTTTCCACCAATCAATAACAATATTAAGTGTGACTCTAGTCACTCAAGCTCCAACTGAATGTAAAGAAAAGTATAAAAGGTGAACTAAGGATGAAAAGGAGGGGGGAAGAAACCATCGTAACTCCTGGGTCAGTCGACGGGCTGATCCCCCTTTCCTCGCCTCATACTGGAACACCGCCTGAGGAGACGGAGAAGTGAGAAGGAAGATTCCATCATAAATTCTGGATCAGTTGATGCACTGATCCCCCTGTCCTCCCCTCGGGTTGGGATGCCGCCTGAGGAGACTTGAGACCGAGAGCCCTCTCCCATCTTCTGGGGTGAGTGATGATTGCACATTTGTACATCAGAGCTAGCTAAAAACCCCATGCTGTAGTAGAGAATTTCCTGCACTGACATCCAAAACGTGTGTTGTAAATGTTGCATTTGAATAAATCATACTGTTTGTGAACTCAACTACTTGTTTGGGGGGAGGCGATCAGACCTACGGTCCACGGACTGTTTGTGAATCTGATACTGCCAGAGTCGAGCTTATAGTTGATTACATTATTTTGGAACTCGATTCACTCCTAGGAAGGCAATCCGACCTACAGTCCACGGACTGTTCGTGAATCCGATACTGATTTGATATCTCCTTCCCCTGCCCCGCCCCCCACTACCACTAGCTTTCAAACTGCAACATTTCACAGTCAATTCCTTCCAGAAGATCCCTGCCCAAAGATGAATGGATGGATGAAGCTTTGGGATATATATGAGTGATATGAACTCTTTTTGTATTCTTGTTTTAATTCTCAATGGTAGAGTTTTATTTTATATTTTATTCTATTCATTTTATTTTTTTTTGTTCAGTTCTAGTTTAATTTTATTTTAGCTCCTAATTCCCTATCCTGTCATACTGTGTCACATTAAACTATTCCTGCAAACACTTTGCTAGCTTTTCAACAAATCTCATATCAGCTCTCCTCTGAATTCAACCTCATCTCTCCGGTGTAGTCTTTCCTTAAGTTCACCCCCCAAGATTTACATATACAGATATATGAAGCTCTACTGGCTTATGCTTCAGGCAGGTCCTCTTAATGATCTCCTTTAATGCAACTAATATTGATTTGTTGTCGGCCACTATTACAATGCTAGCATTGACTGTCCCTCTCTCTCAGGGCTGTCTTTTCTCTGACCGGACAAGACCGCCCTCCTTTTCACAGCGAATATTAAACTTACTTATGCTGAGATATATCCATTCCATGGATGCCGTAGGGACCTAAGTGGACAGATCAGCATCAGTTCTACGCAGCTTCTCCCCATTCTGTGCTTCTTTCACAAACTCCTCCCTTTCTTTTGAGCTCATTTATTACAGCTAAAAAAAGTATGAGGTTTTGCTCTCACTAAATGCTTTTCTGATTAACAGTAGAGGAGACACAATTCTTCTGATAACTTCAGGATAAGTAGACAGTCACCTGAGAAAAAAAAAAAGCCCTATTAATATCAAAGGGCTTCTCTAACTTGCTTTTCTCCCAAACAAACTAATTTTCTAAACAAATGTTGTCTAAGATATTGAATAATATTCAGTAAAGTGCCAGCAAGATTGGTGCCTCTAATATGAGGATAGATTAGTTTTAGTCTGAGTTCATTTAGTTAAATGAGTTAAATGTTTATGAGTTAAATGAGTTAAATGAATAGCAGCTAGAAAAATCTCTATATTCTACTCCAGAGATGGAAAGATCTACTTTAGTTAACTTACCTGCTAATATTTTCTTACCTTTGCTCATCAACTTTTGGGGGTGGCAAGAATGAAAGGAAATGGATGGTAAGTATGAGACTTCTCATTCATTGAAGGGAGGTCACTGCTTCTTAGTTTCAATGCACCACGTATTTAGCCTCCACAACATCTAAAGGCTCCCATATGGGAATATTTTGAGGATGTAGATATTGCAGTTTTAGGAAACAGTGAAAACTGCCCACTGTAAGAGAGTCTAAATGGATCCCCAACAAGTTCTCCATTTAATTCATCCTCCTTAGGAGGAGAAATAGTATACTCTGAGACACTTATAAAAATAGACTTACAATACATCAAAGCCCTAGTGTCTTTCCAAACTTCAAGATTAGTAAAACCATGCACAAAATAATGGCATTCATACCAACTCTAAAAGCCTTTCTCCATTTAAAATTAGTCAATAATTGCATATCATCAGATAAAATCACTAGCTGTTCTTCCTGACACAGCTTCAAAACATAGCCTTCAAACTTGCCAATTTGTATTAATGAATCACAAGCAGAATCACTGAACCAGATTTGTAGCTGGTGTAGGCTTGAGTGTCGCTTAGCTGATTTACACCTACTGAAGATGTTTTTTGCATAGTGTAGATATGTTGCAAACTTTTCTGAACATGTCTGGTCTCTCTTTATCACTGTTAACTCTTCACCCACTTCCAAAGCAGGTATCTATGCAGTATTACACCTAATAGATGGAAGCAGGCGATTGAGGGATTTGCTTGTTTCTGACAGTCTCCAAAGCAGGTGTAAGGACAAGCAACTGGTCTTTTGGGAGTTCATTTTTCAGTGAACGCTATGCCAGTGTGTCGTGGCCCCCGAACTCATTACAATGAACTCTTTGGGGCTGCAGCAAGCCCTGCCATTGCTCCAAATTGCACCTCTCTACTAGCTCAACTGCTGAACTACATATTGGTGGTAAGAACTGTTTTGAAACAAAATGTGTCTCACCAGGAGTACAGAGGAATGATTAGGAAACCCTGTAAAGTTTGGAAGACTCGGTCTTTACAATGCATGAATGTAATATTATTATTAAAATATTTAAAACAACTATAGAATCTACAAATAAATATTAAAAATAACTAAATTGTTTAGGGAAAATCTTTCTGCTGACTTCTGTTTGATTCAGAATCTGTGATTCAATCAGACATGAATCTTTTCTTGTAATCTAGTTCTGCTCTTCTCATAGTGTTCTTTCTCTGCTTCTCTTGTCCCTGTTTAATAAACCTGGAGATAGTTAGTTTGCCTAGAAAATTCAGCATCATTTCAGTCATTACCCTCCGTAGAAAAATCTCCTTTTTTTTTTTTTCCTGCGGCTGTATTATTAATGATAAAATTATTGTATTTCTTCCTGTGTCTATATAATATACATATGCTTAGCAGCCTTCTACAGAGTTATAAAAAGCATTCACTTGCTCCTTGTGACCTTGTCACCAGAAATTACTTTTAAATTCTGTGCCATTTGAACAAATGCAGTAATTCACTTTCATGTTCCTGCAAATATTCAAGGAAAAAAAAATCTACAGTGAGCAATATTTGCCCTGGATCATTCTCACTTTGACACACACTTTTTTGACACACACTCTTGAGGCTGACATTCAGGGAATTCATGCTACTGACTTGTGATGGTTTTTGTTCAATCATGCTTTCTTGGAAAAGTCTGCTGTGCCAGGACTCCACGGCTGAGCTGAATGATGTTGTGCCTGGAGAAGGGTAATGGATAGATTTTCACTTAAGTAAAGTTAATTCAGTGAACTAATGAATAAAGAGACACTGGATTGAAAGCAGTCCCATCAGTATTTTAGCCTTCTGTGCAGCCATTCTCTCAGATACGTTTGTACTGTACTATTAAGAGTTTTGGTCTGGACCAAAGTACCAGATGAACTCTCCTTCTCTCGAAGATGACTGAGCTTAGACTAAAGAAACCTCTTAGTGAGAGCCAGAGGGTTTCCCGGGTTGATGGCAGAGAAGTCTTGATGGCAGATATGAAATGATTTTGCCTGACAGAAGTGGACTTTTCCCTCTACACTGGTGTGGGTCAGCTTAAGGACTCCCAGAATGTTAAGCAATATGGTCGGTCACGAACTGGGCCTGAGTCCTTAGTGTGCTCTTGTGGTGATGGAGGCTTGCCACTTATGGAGCATCATTAGCTCAAGAGGACTCAGTAAATTCAGGGAAGCAATTAGTCCCCTTTACTAAACACTACATCTGGAATGAGGTGTCAAGTTTTTGGATACCCCAGTAAAAAATAAATATCAGTAAACTTGAATGACTCCAGCAGTGAGTAATCAAGATGGTGAGGGGACTGCCTGGAGGCTGAAGGAACTGGGTCAGGTCAGCCGGTGGACAAGAAGGTGAAGAAGAGTCTTAATTCCTGTCTTGCATTATCTGATGGATGATTATAGAGAGGATGGAGCCAGGCTCTTCTCCAAGAAACACTTTGGAAGGATTGGAGAAACACGATCTCTGTGCTGATCTTCTTCACAAGGAGATAAGTGGAGAGCTGTCATGTTGGATTATGTGGATTTCTTGGTCTTGTAAGTACATACAAGCAAAGGGTCCATACAAGAAAATATTTAAATTACCTTTCCATTTCACTGGCAATGGCAGTCAGTAGCAGACTTTCTTTGATTTCACAGTGATCTTCAAGAGCTTCTAAGTAAAGAACTGAAGTACCAACCATCATATAGCATCCTGGATTCTTCTGAATATTCCATGAGGAAGTTCAATGAATTTCTTTTGACAGCTGCTAGGCTCACATACTGGTCTGTTGTAGTTACAGCTGTTATGTACG
Source organism: Tinamus guttatus (assembly GCF_000705375.1). The sequence continues at coordinate 330,587 of NW_010586553.1, read as the reverse complement.
CTTTTCTTTTATTTACCTACTGTAATTACAATCCAGAAATTATTAATGCCATAATCTTTAACTCACTTTTTCTTGGAAATAAAGTTTTAGTCAAGAACACTTAAATTAAAACATGATGATCAAAAATTTTTATTAAGAAGTCATTTAGATCATGATGCCAAAATTTCTGACAGGTATTTAATACCTCAGTTAGTTAGAGAGAGAGGAAAACAGGTTTTTGCAGTTTTACACAGAACAGTGTAAAGACATGCAGTGTGTATATAAACATTTCTAGACACAATTACAAAGTTCCAATATTTGCTTGCAATGAGAAAATGTCTGATGGTATTTTCTTTTCCTATCACAACTTAAAATATTCATGGTCTCTTCCCATGAATTTTCATTCCTGACTCAAGCTAACCTCTCACTTTTTTGAGGTTTTGGCCCTTTAGCATTCAGAGAATGACAGAAGACGACATTGATAATTCTATGAATGTACTCTGACCTACATGCCTAAAAGGATCAAGCTCAGCACATTTTTTTTGGCTGAAAGATACAACCAAACACAGATACAAGCCTGTTTTCAGGTTGCCACACATGTGAAAATACCCTCCTGGATATCCCTCCATATATTCCAGAGTATGTCGTGGAATGTACTCTGAATATCCCCTTACTCCCTAGGACAGCAGCAATAGGAGATAATACATATGGAAAGCAAATAAGTGGCCACTTTTTGTCATTCACTCCCACTGTAGTCCCCCACCATCCTGAAATGATGTATTAGGGATGCTAAAGGGTTCATTTTTGCCTAATCTACTTAATATCTATTTATGGGCCTGCTGACACCCATCAAATTATTTAATTTCATTTTGAACTTCCAATACTGTCTGTCTCTGCTCTGTGAAACAAACTCCAGAATTTCACTACACATTTTGTAGTAAAGTGCTTTATTTTATCTGCTTTAACTGAGTGTTCCCAGCTCTATCATGGTGCAATTTGTTGAACAACAGTTCTGCAGTCAACCTATTCACCACGTTAATGACTTTATAAAGCTGGATGATTTCCCTCCTCTGCTTTCTTCATTCTGAACTGGAGTCCCAGGCTTTTTAGTTTTCCTTTGCAAGGCACCTTTGACTATGAGTTTCCATTCCCTTTATCATTTTATCTACTCTTCTCTACACCTTCTCTAACTCCATTGAGATGTTCAGAAAAGTATCACAGAGTACCAAGATGATGGCACATCTAGATTTTATCTAGTGTCAAAATGACAGGCTCTGCCTAGTCTGATGCCTAGCATTTTGATTTATTTTTCTTTTTCTTTTTTCTTTTTTTTTTTTTTTTTGGACAACCACTACAGATGAAAATGATGAATTCAGAGAACCATTAGCTGTTACTTTTGGGTAATGGTTCAGAGTTCAGCATTTTGCAAGAATAGTTTAAATAATTCTTTTCCTAGATAAGTTTATCCTTATTGACACTAATCTATCACAACTCATGTGAATCTACAGAAATCAGCCTTTCTTTAGGTATGTCAAGTCTTGTAGGTTTTCTTAAAGCAGGCAAATTAGATCAGGCTTTGCAGAAGGGACAGAAAGTCGCAGTCATATGGAGGTCATAGATGTTTAAAAAAGAGCATCGAAAGGCACAGTACCTTTGTGGATCTGCCCCATACACAACAAAAAGCTTCACTAATACAGATCAAAATGTTAGGAAAGTTAGGATTATTTAAATTTCACTGAATCACAGAATCAAAGAATCACAGAATCCCAGAATGGTTAAGCTTGGAAGGGGCCTCTAGAGATCATCTAGTCCAATCCCGCTGTGCAACCAGGGACACCTAGTGCACATGGCATAGGGTAGCACCCAGACAAGTTTTGGAGATCTCCAGAGAAGGAGACTCCACAACCTCTCTGCGCAGCCTGTTCCAGGGCTCTGCCACCCTCACAGGAAAGAAGCTCTTCCCCATATGGAGATTAAAATTCCTATGTTTCAACTTACACCCGTTACCCCTTGGCCTGTCACTGGCCACCACGGAGAAGAGCCTGACCTTGTCGTCCCTATAGTCACCCCTCAGGTACTTGAACATGTTGATCAAATCTCCTCTCAGCCTTCTCTTCTCCAGACTAAACAGGTCCAGCTTGCTTAATCTCTCCTCATACAATAGATGCTCCAGTCCCTTAATCGTCTTCGTGGCCCTATGCTGGACCATTTCCATAAGCTCAATGTCCTTCTTGTACTGGGTAGCCCAGAACTGCACACAATACTCCAGGTGAGGTCTCACCAGAGCTGAGTAGAGGGGCAGGATCACCTCTCTTGATCTGCTGGCAATGCTCCATATTTGATATCCCTTGTTTGAATTCCACAATTACAAACACAGTTGCAATTCCACATCCAAACAAGTAAAGAATTCTAGGTGTCAAGCTCTTGAATGACCTGATGATTGATAGTTTCAAAGGGTAATACGAGGGGGAAAACAGATTTTTAAGCCAAACAAGTAGTGAACAATGGTATGCGTAGATCATGCTAGCTGAGAAAGAGAAGTAGCCATGACTCCCCAAAAATGGAAATACAGACTGTGGCATAACAAGGTGTAACTCATTGATTTCTTCCTTTTTTGTCCTGATCTCTTCAACACATTGTTCTTATTTCATTTCTCCTTAGATTAACTACTGGTTCTAAATCCAGTTCCTATTGTAGGACAGGGGAAAAGAATCAGCTTGAGCTCATTAAATGAGTCAGAGAGTATTCTAACCCCTATTTCAAAAACCACATTGTTAATTCAGCTCTTACACATGAGTATTTAACACCTGAGAATTGTTTTAGCTTAAATTCTGATACTAAGGGGAGAGACTCATCTGGGAGCTTTTGATACCAGCTCCAATCATATTATTTAACTAAAACATGTTAACCTCTATTAGCATATTTTTTTCCTTTATTAACATAATTAATTGAAATAAGAATGCCAATATAAATCTTTGAGGAATAATACTTTTAAAGAAAATAATTTGAAAGGGAGGTATTTAACCTTCTCTAATAGACCAAGGATATGTGGAGATTATGCTTCCTTTAAGTGATCTCTGAATTGCCTAAGAGCAGCAAAGTAATTAAGTGCTGGTAGTATTGGCAGGGGAAGGAATGGGCAATCTGCAGTGTGCTTCATCTCACAAGCTAGACCAGATGTCACCCAGCAAACTCCTTACCTATGAATCTCCTCATAATATGAGGTAAAATGCATATTCTCCAGGTTGAGCTTCACTTGCGTGTGATGGACAAAAAGCGGCAAGATCTGTAAGTGTTTATTAAGAAGATGGTTTGCATGAGAAGAAGAGGAAGAAAAAGAAGAGGAAGAAGAAGAAGGAGCCTCTGAAAGTTGCTAAAATGATTGCCAAAAAATCGGGTAGTTGATTGGAGATGAATGTCTCTGTAGTTCTGCTCTTTCTACGCTTACTTCCAAATTGTAAGTGACAAACCATTAGATAGGATGCATCCTCTGTCCCCCAAAATTGTTAGTCTTACTCTCACATTGAGTAGCTGGGCTACTTTAGGAGCGTTTCAGAACATTCTCAAGGAAAAGGCACAGAGGCTTGAGGAGAGAAAGGGGATCCCCAGACTTGCATGCATGTGTAAAGGGGATTGCTGTTGCTGCTGTGCTCACATTGGAAGGGTTCATGAGACTTATTGATTCTGGCAGAACATCTCCAGTAGTATTTAGAGATGCTTCCCCAGTTATTTAGGTGTGGGACCTTCTATGAGGCTGCTGTAGCTCCTTTTTTTACCTGCACCTTTGACTTTTCTTCTAATGGGCAACACAGAGAGATCTGTGTGTGGGAGGAGAGTAAAAGCTCCCAGGAATTTATCATTCCCATCCTGAGAGTGTATGCACTACTCAAAACTCCATGCCTCCATGAAGAGGAAGTATAAAGTCACATTGTAAAGTTTCTGCCTGTAGTTTCTGTTCTTACTTTCCAAAACGCTTTAGAGATGGCTTGTGGAGGATTATTACAAATATTTTTCTTGTCCTTCTGCCTGTAATATCAGGTCTCCTTACAGTAAACAGTTCCAGAAAAGAAAAACGTTAACTGATAGTTTCTAGGAAACATGAAAAAATATGTATGCTTACTATCCTTGCTGTATCTCTAAGCAACCTTAAATCTTGCAGCTCTAGAGATATTGGAGGAGTGCTATAATTATACTAATAATTATAAATCATGTATCTTCATATTTTCTTTCAAATTTGTTTCATCATCACCTATCATGTTTCTCTCTTTCTTCATCTATTTATTTATTTATTTTCAAACTCTGGAACTCTGAAACCATTAGTCCTGGAAGCAGCTTTTGGATAGTAATTGCCCAGAAATTTCTGTGTAGGATAATTCTACACTTCTTGTATATGCAGTCAGTGTTGAACAAGGGTACATTTGGAAAAGCCTTCTCCAAGGGGTGAGATTTTCAGCTAATTGAATTCTGCATAGCTCCAGTAAAATGCAGACAGTCACAACTTAAGACCAAGGACGTAGACTTAAGTCTCTTAAGGAAAAAATACAGCCACGCAATGCCAAAATGAGTTTCTCTCGCTTTCTGCGGGAGTTGCAAGTGCTTGGACATATCATCATGTGATTAGGTACCCCCTCGACCTGCTTTGATTTTTGAAGACGGACTACCCTGCGGGAGCAAAGGAAATGAAATTAGGTGGGAGAGAAGAGACAGAGCCTTTGTGTCTAACAAGTAGCTCCAGGCACCACTGGTCGTGATTGTAGAGGACAAGAGAAAGTGAAAGGTCAGTTAACTCAAAGTCTATGTTCCGGTGCTATGTACAGGCTTTTAGCAAGGGAGAGTGGGGTGGAAAAGCTGAGATTTTCCTCTGCTGTAAACAAGCTATCTATAGCTGAGCACAGTGAGGGTATAGGACCTCCATCATCACCTCTGACTTCCATCACAATGCTGAGGACAAAATTCTGCCCTCGAAGATGTGAGTCAAATTGTTAAAATTCCCCCGTCAGCTGAATTTTCTTTTAATATCTTCCAGCCTCCGACACTGTTCGTAATTCCTGAGTTTCAAGGAGTCTCTATTGTATTTTAAAATGTACTTTTCAAATGCCTGGAGCACAGTATTTGCCATTACAGCTCAGGCTATTGTGTCACACTAGTCCACAGCCTGCCTGATGGCTCAGTCTTTATCAAATAGTTCAGAGGAATCAGGCAGTAAACCTAAGTGTTGAATTCCCTCCTTTCCTGAAAAAGACATGGACTTTCCTCTGGGCTCTGAAAGTTGAAAATGTCCATTAGTAATTTGCTTGGCACTGCTTTGAATTGATATGATAACCAGTCTGCTTGGGTAAAAGTTTCACATTTCCAAGTGTTCACTAAAGTTTATTTACTGCAATATATATCTATATATATATACACACATGTATGTATGTATATCAGGTATCTATTATGCTGATCTTTCAGCCCTGCCCCCTGTGATTCTGAATAGCTTGTATGTTGGCCTCTGGGTTCTTAATATTTAAAACTGTCCCAAATAGATAATAATGCATAATAAAATATGAATGTTTGTATGTGCATAATTGCATAGGCTCTAAACTCGGAATTTCCTGCTGTGTTTCACAAAACTACAGAATGGTTGAGGTTGGAAGGGACCTCTAGAGACCATCTAGTCCAATCCCCCTGCTTCCTCTTTTTACAGACCGTATGCAGTATCTGGGTTAAATATAGCTCCTTGCAGAGATGCAACAGGAAGTCCAATGCCCTTTTGGTCCTGGTCTTTGGAGGATGCATTTGCTTACAAGTTGTGGGGCATGCACAGAAAGATGTGTTCTTTGTTGAATAAGATGGGATAGTGTTTTGAGGTTACCAATGCACAGGGGCTTAAACAAAAGTAGTAAAGTCATAAGCAGAAGACAGTATAGGGTTTATTAGTTGTCTAATAACTGCAGCACTCATTCCTCTGTTTCAAAAGACTCAGTCAGTCAGCAAAAAAACTCTATCATTTTGTCTCAGGTAATCATTCACACACCATGGCTAATAAGCACGAGGTGCAGACAGTGTGAACTAGGCAGAAATTCCACTGCAAATAACTTTTGGAAAAATTGCATATCCACATAAGCCCTCAATATACAAGTAATCTATGTATAACTTTATTTGGCCCGGACATATGATAGTGATGGAAGTTTAAAAAGTCAGCAGCTGTCAGCTGATCTGCAGCAACTGACCACATGCATATTCTTAGCATGCAGCAAGAACGAAATGAAACACATTAGTTTGACTCTCACTGAAAGAAAATTAAGATAAAATGAGTTGCCACACATTTTACAAGGAACAAGGAGTGTGCACAGTCAGTTCAGGTCTGGGTTCAGCTAACACTCAGACATTTGTTAAGTTGTAGTACTTTATTTGGGACATTCTAATATGTGACTCAAAGCCAAGTGCTCCCAAGATTAAGAAATGGAAAGATATAGGAAAAAAAACTTTTTCACAGTAAGGACAGTCAGGGAAAATGTTGTGCAGTCTTCATCTTTGGAGGTTTTGAAGGCACAGTTGATTAAAACCCAGAGAAAACTTCTCTGTTCTCATAGCCAACCCTCCTTTGAGCAGGAGGTTGGGCTAGAGACACTCTGTGGCCCCTTCCAGCCTGAATTATCCTGATATCCTATAATGATCCTATGATTCTATGAAATGGAAAAATCTAGGTCAGCCTCATAATTTCACTCTAATTTTGGGGCATGTACTGATTATGAATTCTAATGTGATAGAAAATTCTGTGACTTTTCATCTACAGGAGTCAATGAGAGAAGCAGCAGATTGTGATCTTTTTCCAACATCACCCTAAAATGGGATGACCGGATGATCTCTAGAGGTCCCTTCCAATCTTAGCCATTCTGAGATTCTGTGATCATTGCCAGATTTCAAATCTCAGTTCCATTCCACAGAATGAGGAGAGCTTCTTAAAGAATTTGAGACCACTGGTATTGCATATTGTGAGAATGGTCCCATGTTGTCATAAACTTGATCCATTCTAACTCAAATTCTCTGAATCATCCAGTCTAAAAGTCAGATGTCTGTTATGGAACATCTTGGTATCAAGACAGATTTAAACCCGTTCATTCTAGTACCTAACATTTCAACAGCCGAAAACCTGTAAAAATAAAACAAGTCTTATCAGTGTATTTGCTATCAAATGTCAGTGAGCAATTCCATTAAGTCCCTTTCAGATGTGAGTACACATATACATTTGCATCTGCATAGGCTGCCATAAGGGTCTTAAACTCTTGATGTTGCATGTAGCAGTGAGCTTGCCCATTTAATAAGATACAGGAGATACAACACTGTTTTGACTTTAAAAAAGTCATCTTTAGCTTTATGCAGCATTGTCTTGTTTCTTCTTAATGACAAACAATAAAAACAATGGATAAAACAATGATTACAGTTTAGCCATTTTTTTGCATTGACGTCTATAAATTCTCTTTGCCGTTATTCTTCTGTTTGCTCTTCAGTCTTTCTTTACATGAAAACCTCTCAGGGCTCTAATCTTTTTAGTTAACTGTCTTCTATTTATGGTAGATCTTATTTTGAGATTGGATGAGTAGAGCTGAACTCAGTGTTCCAGATGAGAATATAGCACTGACTCAAATAATGGCATTATAATGTTCCCAGAATATTTTCCCCTCTGTTTGCTTACTGAGGTATTTCTGATGTTGTTGTTGTTTTTAATCTCTGATGTGCTGAGCAAGGCCCTAGCAGAGCTGGTATAAAGTTGCATAGTTGCACCAAAGTCAGTAGAGATAACCTGATTTGCATGAACTGAAACTCTTGCCCTTTAATAACATTTTCACATGTAAATGTGAATTTTTATGCATGCATATTGTTGCTGGCACAGTTTTTTATCCCATTTTGGAAAACAAAATTGGCTTGATATTTTTACTTTAAAATGTGATATTCAATTTCTGGCAATGATAGTCTTTGAAAAGCTTATTGATAATTGAAACTACTGCCTTTCTTCTCTCTTAATTGACCTAAATTAGAAAGAGAATTAAACAAAGGAAAACAATGAGTTTGGATCCAAGGAAAGAATATTGTAATAGGCAGGAAATGTATGCTGTCAAATACTGCTGTCAGCTAAAGCTCTAACTGAGAAGAGGTGGCTGGTTTTATTTTGGAAATTTATTCCCTGATGTATCTGACCTTTGTTGAGATTTTGTCTAAATCAGATGAAATAATGCTTGACTGTTTAGAACACCAGTAGCCAGAGGTTAGCATTAATGATACATGATTGTACAGTGCTGTAAAGCATCTTACTGTACAAATGTGATAGAATTGTGATTTCCCTGTGTATTTGTCAGTTTCTGTTCCAAATTCCAATAAAATCAGTAACAGGACATCCGCTTACTCTGGTGGGTTTGAATCCAGCCTAGCATCTCTGCTTCAGTAAGGGGCTTGCTTACACAGTTCTCCTTTGCTTAAAATCTTGATTTTTAATCCATTATTAAGAAGTTAGTATCTCCTGTGTACAAAAGCTGACTGGTGACTTACCCTTTTTTCCGGCCTCCTCTGTACCCTGGTTGTCATTTTAATTAAATCTTGCTTAAATTGTAATCATTGAATGCATATTGGCACTCCTGGATAAGACTGATCCCCTGTCAGCCTCCATTCAAAGATCTTCAGTAGCTTACTTCTTGTATTGCTTTCTCATTCTTTTTTTTTTTTTTTTCAGGATAAGTCTAAGTTAATTGGGGACAATTTTCTAACACTAAAACCAATGGGCATGAAATAGCCCTATTTTATACATTATAACAGAGTATCTCACTGCAAGTTTCCTACTGGGAAAAGCTTCAGGACCATGTTAGTTAGGACTAGAAGGTTTTCAATTCAGTGCTGATAATATTCCCTGTGACAACTTAATTAATCCAAATATGACAGTATGGTACACTGGAATTCTTCACCCTTATTCTTTTTTTGTCCACAGGTCTTCTCTTAGATGTTTGCAGAAGAAGCATCTTCTCTCTGCATCCACTGTTTCCACAAAAAAATGCCAAGGATGATATCTGGGTTTGTTCCACTCCATTAGTCCTCTTCAGCTTTCATGAAGATCCTTTATCGGTCTGTCTTCCCAGGGTCTCCAGAAACAAGAAATTCTCAGTCTGGTGAGTGACTGCCTGAAAAAGTCAGACTGGTCCAGCTGTTACTCAGAAAGTAGTACTAATATATTAACTCGTTTGCATTCTCCAATCTGTGTCAAAAAATCCCTGTAACTAAGAAAGAGATGAGATATATTGTTATGTGAAACTCATGGGAATCCTTTAGTGCGAAAAGTACAATATAAATATATTATTATCTATCTCAAAATACACTGAAATAATCTATCCCACACTCATCACCATGGTATCTGAGCACCTCTGAGATGATATAATAATGTAATTAATCTAAAAAAGGTAGTGTAATTATACCTCTGCTGCAATATTTCACACATGGAGACTATTTACAATGAATACGCTTTCATTTACTTTTTGAAAGGACCTATTTACTTCAATGAGAGACAGTGGAAGAATTTATAGACAAGAAGGCCCTTCAACTGGGAAAGGCATTAGACCTTGAATGAGGAGTTCAGTGTTTGCCTGCAGCCTTTGCATAATTTGCAGATTGATTGACTCTCACCGCCTCGGGGCTGATAGATAGAGTAATGACGCTTTCTTTTGCTCTTTGGGATCTTTTCTAGTTAGTGCACCTGCCCAGATTCAGGGAAGTATTTGCTGTTGGGACTCTTCTTATCTCACCCTAGAGTCTAAAATGTAGACTTTGAGTTCAAGATAGCCATCCTAGTTCCTTCTTAAGTCAACAGAAAGAAAACATGCCCACCAAAGAGGCAGATCTCAGTATGCTAAGATGGAAGTCTGATGGGCTAGATGACCAACTATGATTACAATTAAGTGACAAAAGGTGGGGCCAATATAATTAATTTGAAATGGTTCCTGGATGATTTCACTGAAAACATGCATCTCAGTATCTTCATAATTGCAGCTAAAGTGCATAAGGGCATGGCTATTTCATCCTGTATTGTATTGTCTCCTGCTGTGGGGTGCCTAGCAGAGATACAAACACCACAGACCTTGTAGACAGCTTAACATCTTGTATTGAGTTATAGTCTTATATCAACCTTGTATTTTATTTCTCATTTCTTTTTGTATAGAAATATATTATAATCCCCAAGTATAACAACATAGTGATACTGCAGTGTATGTGTTAGCCTAGCACAACTTGCATGGAAAGGAGTACAAACAAAACTTCTGCAACTCAGGTAGCCAAGCCAAAACAGTGAGATATGTATAAATATGTATCTGTTTCTGCTGCATTCCAAAGTAATAGCTTCCTATATAAAACAAAACAAAACAAAACAAAAACCTTCAGAATAAGATGTTTAACTGGGGATTATTTTAAGCATATATTTATGTCTTGTTGCCTTCAGCAGGTGGGGATGCTTTTTACTTAACTTAAAGTTAAGTAAATGTCCTTATAGTAAAATAACGCATGTATCTAAATCAAAACAAGTAAAACACTGGCTATCAAACTACTCAAATATCAAACTCTCCCAAACACTGGCATTTGTGTTTTTTGACTTGAGGTTACTTCTGATTTTTTTTTTTTTTTGGTAACGTAACTGATAAAAAATTATTTATAACATTTTAATTTAAAATTTTAATCATAATTCAAGCACCTGCATGCAGGTACAAATATTTCCCTTTAACCAGATTCTCTTATATGTTATAATCTTTTCTTTTAAAAGAAAAAAAGTAATTATTTGTGCTGTGCCCAATTTAAAATTTCTGATTTTGACATTCTCCATTAATTAGATAAAGAAAAAGCCATGGGGTTTTAATTACTCAAGATATGTGTGAATATATCTTCATTTTCAATTAAAGGTAAAACAGGATGCTTCAGCAGAAATTAACTAACACTGTAATCTTTTTATTATTATCATTATTATCTTCTTTTCCTAATAGAAAACATATATATCATGAGATGCTATCAGATGCCCTCTTTGCACTTATTAAGGTTCTCTTGGGTATGTCTTAAACTGAAAGAAGTTCAATTATAGGAGGGAAAAAAAAAGGCCTAAATGTTTAACTAGACTTATGAACTGTTACAGCATTTGTGAATTACTTCAGCAGAATCATTTGCCAAAAGAGACAAAGGTCTGGATTCACTATTAGATCTTACTAGGTAATCTAGCATTTTATATACCAGCCCTCCAGTGAAGGAAATAAATAGTGATTTCAGTGAATGCAGATTCAAGTTTAATACATAATGGCAGTCTATCTTCCTAATTTTATGAACAAAGAACATATATGAATATATCTCAATTGTTCCCCTTCTAGTGGGAAGGAAATGTCAGGGGAATATTAAATGCCAGTGACATAGAACAAATATATTGGGACAGACCACAGGGAAAGACAGTAATAAGTCACTACTCATGCCCAGTGTTTAAGAAATGAGCTGGGTGGACATCTAGCACATCCTTGGCAAGGTGCAATTCCCTAAGTCACCAAGACATCAGCTCTGTAGTTGCATTTCTGCTCACCCTTGGGATATGAAGACTAGAAGAGCATCACAACACAGAGGACTGATGACCCTTACAGTGAATTCACTGAACCTTTTCTTTTAGTAATCACAATTACTAAATTATCTGTTTGTCCTTCTGTTATATTCCTTATCATACATAGCCCTACCCTCAAAGAGACTAACCAATGGAAGAGACTTATTTGTGCTGTGCTCTGAATTATGGACAAATGGATGTCTGCACTGAGGATGTCAGAATCACCTAGAGATAAATAAACTATAGCATGAAGAGAGCAATCTGTCTAAGCTATGGATTAATTTAACATGGTTTTAGGGAATTGTAGATATACCCATGACATTAAATATGTTTCCTTCCTCATAAATTATACAAAGAAGCTAATATCATCTTTAAGGGAGCTATCTCTTCAAAATGAAGTAATTTCAGATCATCATTATTGAGCAAGTCCCTTCAGCCCAATAGACAGATTTCCTTGTTTGTTGTTTTGTACTAGTGGTGTTAGGCCAGAGACCTTTTGAGACTATGAAATCTTGCCTAACTTTGGATTTGCAAACTGTAATGTAAAGTGGAAACTTGCACACATTGTCACTTCAGGATATTAGAGCACTGGACTGATAATCTGCTTAAAAATTAAATAGGCTAAGGCAATAGACATAGTTATGAAACCTGTCATAGTTTTGATTAATCCAGTGTTTTCTTTTGTGCAGTGTAACTGTCTATTTAGATAGTGTCCCAATCCTTCTGAAGTGGTTAGCCTTAGAACTGATCTTCATTCTACTTTTTAGCAAAAGACTTTCCACTTACCCAGGCAGTGCTCAAAGAACTTCTAACATTTGGAGCAGTTAAGGCAAGCAAATCTGTGATCAGTAAAATAGTTTCTAACTTGTTTTTTGTTACCACAGTCTAAAACTGAGGGACAAGAATTAGGAAGCCTTGGGAATATTTCTGGTCTGGACATCAAGGCCTGTAAATTAACCAGTGTTAAGGCACAGGCCCTAGCACAACATTACTGTTGATGCTGTTAGATCATCTGAATGGTCCTTCCCTTCCTTTGGACTTCACATACTTCAGAGTCTGCTAAATAACTGCAAAGTAGAGTGCAAAAATCAGACCAGGCTACTGAGTAGTCTGGATATAGTCACTATGTAGGGTATTGAAGAGTTTAATAGTGTGAGTGCAGTGAGACTGTGTGAGCAGACTTGAGAGCTGGAGTGTGTCCCTTAGAGCTGGTCTATGTAGATGCAACTAAGGGACAAGATTTTGGTCATCTATTTGGGATGATAAGTGTCTCATTTTACCTTCCTTAAAGACCTGCCTTTTAAAAAACTGCTGAAACCTCACTGCCATGGGAAATGCACACATTTTCTTTTTGAAAAATTTAATTTGTTTTTGAAGTAGCAGTTAAAGTAGAATTTCTGAAAGAGATTAATGGTTTTGAATACCTTCGCTTGTTGGAAGGAGTATTCACATAGAGACATGACCAAAGTTTTTGGTTTTCAAAAGGTCCTGCACAATGTCCTAAGAAGATAAAACTTTTTTAAGGTGTTGCAGGTTAGACATTTAAAGTGAAAGGTCACTTTTGATGCTTGCCAAAGATACCTACAGGCAATGAGAGCACACAGAATTCTCCAGTTTAATTAACAGAGAAGTATTCATTCTTAGTTAAAAAAAAGAAGAAAGAAGAAAGCAGAATGAAGAAAGAAAAAAGAAAAAAAAAGAGAAAAGGAAAAAGAAAAAAAGAAAAAAGAATAGAGAGAGAGAGAAATGAAGGGGAAAGATGGAAGTAGATTTCAGTAATAGACTAACACTACCTCAGGTTCAGAAAATATAATAACTTGAAATAAGACCCAAAATGAGTGACAAGAGCACAATGGAGTTTGGTTTTCTATAATGTTTTTCAATCTTAAGGTAACCTGAGGCCCCTTTAAAAAAAAATGCATGAACTGCATGCTAAACCATCATTAAGTGCCATAAGAAATATTTATGGTTTTACTTGGCAGTTAGCAGCCTTAACAGGTCCTATAGCAATTAATAGTTTTTTATTTACAGTACTCAATGCTGATAATGGACAACTAACAGGCATGCTTAATTGGCTTTTAACTACTGGTATCTTGTCATAGTTTTTTCCTCTTTGCCCAATGGCAGCAACATTCCTGAGGGTTTCAAGATGTGAGTTTAATGAGTTGCTGATTTTTAATTACATTTTTATTGCTTATGCAAATGCATTCTCATTTGTTTGGCAAGCCAGGGGTCAATAACAAGGACAGCTCTGGCATGTTTCTGCCCTGGTTGCAGTAAAGTTTCTTGCTTTCTTTTTTTGCTGTGTATGGAAGATACAATATCTCCTCCTGGCCCCTTCTCAAGCTCCCTGAGGTGAGAACCCAACTAGCAGAAGAGTTCATGTCAGGAGGGCAAACATCCTGACTGGTGGAAGGTGATGCAAGTCTTGATTGAATTATCACAGTGAAAATTGTTCTTTTTGCAGGCAGCAGCCATAAAATAAGGTAGACATCACCTTAAGTTACCCACTTGTGTTTATGCAGTGACTTCGCTGTTGCTGGCAGATGAGAAAATGTTGGCCAGAAGCAGAGAAAGAAACTGCCATTGAGGCTATGACAGGGCTCCGTCCTCAGACCTGAAAGAGCTGGCAGTGTTAGCTTATGGTCTATTACTTTTTCCTCTGTCTCTGCTTTCTTGTAAATAAAAATCTCACTGGCGAGAGTGACTCAAGGACAAAGTAAAGCAAACAACTTCCAAATGGCTTGCCAGAGCAAGTGAAACCCACTTTTCCAGACAGTATCCAGTGGAGACTTCTCCACTGAGGTATCCAGTGAGGTTGGTCCCCAAAGTTCTTTGAAACAGATGAAAAGCCTGCGCACTTATCTGGAAGGGAGAGGAAATGTAAACTTAGCATATGGTGGGACAGGTATTTGCGATGTTGTGTTAGAGATCTCCATGGGCAAGAATAGTCATCTTGTTCCAGCAGACTGCCAGTTCCTAAAACATGTATTCTGATAGAGAATCTTTGAGGAGGTCCAGCTTTATTGGTCCTCACTAATTTATGAGAAATATCACTTCTTCTTATGTCAGTAGATGGCACTGTTTATATGAACTACCAATACACACACACACACACACACCACACACACACATGCACAGAGAGAGAAATGCAGCTGTATCTCCTAGTATATTTTACACAGGAAAGGAAAAAGAAAATGAACAACAACAAAAAAGAACAAAACAAACCAAAAAGAAAACAAGACAAAAATTAAGCAATAAAATAACACACATACAAAAATCAGTAAATTGATATTTTTAAAGTTATAAGATCAGGAACTGCAATGTTTAAAAATGCCTCCAATTAATCTAGGGTTGCTTATTAGGTTTTCACTTTACCCATGCAGTAGGTAAGCAGTATGATGCTATCTTCATCTGAGTGATCACGCCATCTATTTCAAGGGATCTCTGTCTGAGTAAATGCAATAAGTACATCTGATCGGAGGATAAAACTACTGTAGAGATGAAAAAGAATATTCTTTATGGAATGCCAGGCTTCATTGGTCTTGCGTATTGAGAAACAGACAGAGGTAAAATGTTTCTGTCTAATAAAAAAAGCCTATGGATGTTCACTATGTGCTGAATGGAGACGGAATTTGCTGCATCTAATATGCTTCTTCAGTGACTATTAACCCAGGTATCCAGTCACTGATGGACATCTGTAAATCCTGTCCAGATGGCCAGATTCCTCAAACTCTTCAGGGGAAAAAAAGTCTGTACAGAAAACAATGAGGATATGTTCAAAGAACATTTTCAAGGATAAGTTCTCTGGTCTTGAAAATCAAGCTTGAAATCCCTATATCTTTGTTCATTCTTTCCCAGTCTCATGTTCTGTCCACCCAGCTGCTGTTCCCTTCCTCAGTAGTGCTTGGTCAGATTTTCTCTGATTCACAATTTTTTCTCCTTTCTGTGTCCTTTCACATCATGAAAGGGTGGAGTGGAAGGTGTGAGGAGAATGTCAGCTTCCTGTTGTTGGAGCAGTGCTTGATACCAGCCATCCTGACAGTGAAACAAAGCCAATGCCATGCTCAAATAAGTCTAGTCACCTTGCAAGGATTCTGGATGTACCATGAGATCAACAGTAGTAACAGTGAGAAGGGAAGTGGCAACTGAAGACAAAGTATATAGAGACAGCAGTACTTAACTGGTCAAAGAAAGATTCTTCAGCACATTGAAATAATGCTCTCCTCTGTCTCTTGACAAATTCAGATGAGGATGGGAAAATTATAGATGCTGCCTGCTAAATTTCAAGTCTCCTATTAAACAAAATGGAAATGCTTTTGTGTTTCAAAGAAAGGGAGGCCTCCATAAACATAAACAACAATGGTCTCAAAAGTTCATAACTTTTTTTCTGAAAAACTTCTAGAGACACCAAAGGTAGATTCCTTGTCAGAAAAACATTGTTTCAAATGGGAAAGTTAGGCAAAGTTGCCAGCAACTTAAAATGCAACTTTAAATGCAAAGTGTCAGACTGCCTGACACAAAGAGCTATAATTTCCTCTGGGAAATGGTGATTTCCCCTTTATTAAGAGCCCTTACAATGTCTTGTAAGTATTTAGTACAAAAAGGGAAGGAGTAAATTTGGAGATGCTGAGAGAACAGACTCTGCGCAAAATCGAAAGTTGTACTGCTACAGGCCTTTCCCAAAACAGCACTTATGCTGCCTGCTATAAGGAGCAGAGCTACTTCAAATTTGGTGTTAAAACCTGTAAGGTGTCTCATCCTTCTTTTCCTTAACCTGTGCAGTGACAGAAACATGAAGGAAATGAGGCACTTCATTTGCGAGTTTCCAATTCAGTTATATTTAGGGATTTTTTTTTTCAACTTGATAGTCTAAGAATATATCTACCATTTTTTTTCTTTCGAGACTGGTTTTTAAGAGCTGTCAGGTCCACCAGTAAGTGTTTGTGCAACCACTATTGCTGATCTGGATCGATCTCCTCTCTGAAAGTGTTCAGAACACTGCTAAAAATGTTTTAATGAAATCATTTTCAGTGAAAAAAAAATGAATAAAAAGGAATTTTCTGGGAAAGCTGAATGTGCATTTATCTATAAAGCAGGAACATAACCACAGTGACATTGTACAGGTTTGTCCTACCTGCTTTGGAGAGAATACCTTCATCCTGGAGACAACTATTTATGCTCTAACTAGGTAGATTTGGGGGTTTGAGCAAGCTTACAGAGACCCCTGGGAGTATCTGAATGCATATTATTTATCTGATCTGGGTAACATGTCCAAAACCCACCACAGGAAATGAGGTCAACCCCAGGTGGAAATTACTATCTTGATGAAACGTCCTACAAACAGAGTAGCTTTGGCTGCATCAAAGATTGGACACAGTCTAAGGGATTGAATCTTGGCTGCTTTCACATGAGACTCCAGCTCTGGGGTTGGCTTCCTCCGCTAAGCTCAAGAGAGGTTATTCGTGATATCTAGGAAGTAGTACAGGGCTCCTCTGTACTCCTGCAGAGAAAAGAATGAAAGGGCTGATCTTGATTTATTTGAGACCAAATCATGCTCCCAAGGCCCTGGCATTTTGTACGTGTGACACACAGCAGCTTGGAGAGAATGTATCTTACTTTAAACTTGGTTTAAATTATTCTGAGGCTTAAGTAAATCTTTTTTTTTTTGTGATAGGGCAAACAGCAAATTTTGAGGTTGTTGTAGATGAACGTTACAGTGGCCTTTTTTATGTGTATAATGAAAGGCTGAAAAAAAGGAAATGCTCTCTATTTTTCTCCTTGCAAAGAACTTTGTAATCTATGGATTTACAGAGCCATAGAAGAGCTAAGTATTACTGTTAACATTGTGGATTGCTACCAGGGACATTGTGGAACTTTTTTTTTTTTTTTTTTTAATGATGTTGGACTCAATTATTGCCTGTGACTGCCTGTTAGGCTTTTTCTTTACTGCATTTCTATTTCTGCAAGTTTTTTTTTAAAAAAAGATGAGAGTCTGAGGAAAGGGAGAGGCATTTTCCCTGGTAAATCAATTAACTTCTCCAGTCCTGCAAACTGTGAAAAAATACAATAACTCTCTTTAAATGTTCCATTAGGGCCCAGTAACAGCTCATTAGATTATACAAGGTATGTGTAATTGCCCAGAAAAGATGCACTACCTTCCTGCAATGCTTAATTTAATCTCCACTCTTTACATACAACTATAACCACTCACTAAACAAGATTCATGGCCTCCTGCCCAACAGTATGTGTGTATGAGTGTGTGTTTTAAACATGAGAATGTGTTAGGAGTCAAAATTGTCACGGCTGTATTTCCAGATGATTGCTATAATCTTACAAAATAAGGCTGTGGAGCACAGGCATTGTCCATGCAGAGCATTTCCTAGTAGGTTGAAGATCACTCCCTGTGTTTTATGTTTGCTTCAGAAAGGAGTTACCCAGCCAACTCTCCAACTCTAGGCCCAGTTATGTGAGGACCCGGAAGATACTGAGCCTGAGCAATGAAAGACATATGGAAAATATATCTATGAAAACTAGATGCCTGTTGTATAAATCATTGTAATTTTAGAGCTCCAGTACTAGAGGTCTTCTATATATATGTGTATATATATATAATAGTTGCCATTGAGAGACTTTTTGCTTTCTCGCAAAAATTTGGCTTCTGTCCCCTCTAACTGCCTTTTTGCGAGTTTAAAATGAAGGTCTTTTGAGCGAGGTTTGTAAGCAGAGGTGATATCTCTAGATATCACCAGACAAACTGATATAGCTGTAAAAAAATAGAAAGGCTTTAGACGTGAATAGAGGCCTGGAACCTGTTCAGGTCTGGAACCAGTTTGAAGAAGATCTTGCATACTTGGTTTCGCTTCCTTCTTCTTCCCTTTTCCCTTCTTCATCAGCAAGCCTAGTAGAGAATATCACCTAAATCCTCACAAACTGCCTTAGTTGTATCATTAATCATCATAGCTACAATAGCAGTACCATCTTTCCAAACAGAATCTGAACACAAGAAAATGTCCCAGTAAAGAGGTGCAGAGTTGATGTAAAGTCTACTACCAGCTGACTGTATCTGGAAAAGTTTAGGATCATGGGGACAAATTCCTGGTTTTCCAAGATTAGGGCCTCATTTTCTTCTTAACAGGAAAACACATAAACAAGCAAACAAAAAAACTGGGTGACAAAAAGAGCTGAAATATGCCAAAGAATAGTAGTGCCTCAGACATCTCAAGAATGCTTCTGGAGTTCCAACACTGCCATAAAGATACAAGACCTTCAGGTGCTGCAGGTCCCCATATCTGAGGAATTATTGACATCAAGTTGAACCTTGGCAACTCACATATACACTGTTTGCCATTTTTACCATTTTCTGTATTTTGGAGGGGAGTTGATATACAAAACACCTGGTCCATTAACACAACACAGTGCTCTCATGGACAGGTAAGGAGCTCAGATATGTTAACCCAATATCACAAAACCTATCTAGTCTGCGGTTAGGTGAGTCCTGTCCCTAGAAATCTCACAGGAAACCCAGTTTTCCTAAGATCAGTCAGATAAAAGAAAAAAGAAACAGATGTTGTTTAGGAGCCTCTTCAAGCAAGTGCAAAACACTGAATGAAATTTTAAGAATAAAAGGATATCCAACTAAAAAAGAAACTACTTTTTTTTTTTTTTTTTTTTTTTGTGACATCTCTTTTGGGCTTCCTGGCAAGAAAGAGAAAAAAAACCCTTTGTGTCAATCTCATTGACAAAATTTCGATCTTCCAGAGCTCTAGGCCAGGGCAATGAGGTGGTAGGGACACAACATCATATTTCCATTCCCATGCACTTCTCTGCATCTCTGTTTCATTTCATGTTTTCACCTTATTCATCAAGACCATTTTTCTCTTTGTGCCAGTCTGCACAGCACATCAATCCTTATTTGTAACTCTCATGATTTCCAGCCTGTTGGTTTATAACAAACAAATAGAGGTTTCAGGCTCTCCCTGATGCAGAGTTTGTTGGACAGTCATTGATTTTACTGGGACTAAGAATGGTAAAATGGCACTGAGGCAGAAAATATAGTACTTTTTAAAGTGACATGGTAGACATGTGTCAGCCATACAAATGGGGAAGGGAAATTAAACAGGCCAGAGAGTATTGTTTTACTTTCTGCAAAAACAATTCTATAGAGACTTAGAATCTTCCTACAATTTATCACATAGTGATGGAGGTACCTTAAAATGTTTCTTCTAGGTGTTAGAAACTTGCTGAAACAATAATAGGCATGTATATAGTAATATACACTTAAATTACATTAAGGGGAAACAGAGTCCTCATGCGTCTATAGTGAAAAGGAACAATTTCTGAGTCCCTAGCTGTGAATATGTTCAGATACATTTGACATTTTAATTTACAGACTGTGTACTGAGAGGTGACTGAGCATGTAAGATGAAGGCTGACTTATAGATCCTCATTATCCTGTCTAGGCACCTCAAAAATTTTAATATAGTTTGGTGAGTGCAGACATTTTGAATTCTTCACTCAAGTTGGAAAAGTAAGGAAAGTGGAAAATATATTGAAAAGACCCATGAAATGAAAAGGCTCTGCTGCTAACTATCCAAGAAAATGAGCTCTCTGCTTTCACAAAACCTTTTAGTTTGACTCTGATAGAAACATCTGCTTTTGCATTTGTTTTGGAGTTGAAATGTATTTAAATTCTGAAATGAAAAAAAACATTTCACAAATACATTAGTGAAAAATTTAGGTATGAAATTTTCCTGCTTGCCTACCTTCTTGCCTATCTGCATCCTTCACTCTTCCATCCCAGCGAAAAACAAGGAGGCCCATTCTTCCCAGTTCCAGATTCATATTCCAATAAACTTTCATTCTTTTCACATTTTCTGCATAGAATAGTACTTGTATTTAAGGAGCATGCCTAAAATGTCTTCCTAAAGGTACATAATTACTACTTCCCATCAGCTACAAGAATATTGTTATGGATATCCAATGTTTGAAATAAAAATATTTGTACCATGAAACTATTTTCTCCATATTCCTGGAACATTTATTTATTTATTTAATCTAAACTGATAAGCCATAAACCCCATAGGTGACAACATGGTTCAAAGACTGTAATAACAAAACTGGCTGGAGGCAGTTCTTTAAGAGCAATGAGCCATTGCACAGTTTTGAAAATCTATCTGTTTGAAAATGTATCTGTTGAGCTAAAATTCCTAATTCATGCCTCATCTCCATCAAGAAGCCACCAGAGCACCACATCACAAGACTATCAATCAGAGATCTTCTGCAACTGCCATTGCAATGGTCTGCTTCTCAAGTGGCACCCCCCGCTGAAATGAATCCTGGTACCAAAACTAGTTTTCCTGTGATGAAGGCAACAGAACTTCTATGCAGACTCCTGTTCTCCTATGATGGAACATTCACAAACATCTATGCTTGAAAAATGGAGCATGGTGTGGAAAGCTGATTTAGTAGTGATTAAGGTTAGAGAATTCATGCAATGCAGGCAGTGGCACAGATTTGATAGCTTTACAAGGCTTAATAATGGAAATGGAGTTGCTATATGATATGCAAATCCAATTCTGCATTTTCTGTCCCATGCATTTCTGGCCCTGGAAAGAGAGAAATAAAAACAAATCCTATTTCTTTAAAATCTACATTGCAGATATAAACTGATTTAGGAAAGTATCCTCCTTCCACTCTGCACATAAGGACATACTTTTAAGATCAGTGGAATCAAGAATGATGAATGACATGGCAAATGATTGATAGGATTGTTTTGCTTTTCTTATAGCTGAATTATATCAATTAATACTATAATGTAAGTCTCTTCACCAACATATGGATAAGAAAGCCTCTACTAATTTAAGTTGGTCTAAGTCCCACAAAACTTCTTGGTAAAGTCAAGATTTCTCAGCATAAATCTTGCATCCTGAAACTGATGTTACTGGTATTTCTTCACTCCAAGTCTCTTCAGAAGTAATCGAGAAAACAACTGAGAGATTGTTCTCCTTAAGATAAGTGAAAAGTGATCTCTGAAGCAAACTTACGTATATTTCCATGCTTGACGAAAGAAATACACTGATAAAAAAATATTGGGAACATAGTGGTGGCAAATTGCACAACATTAGGAATGCTGTTCTGTGAATTAAATCGTGGTGAGAAATGGAAACTGACACTATCAAAATTAAAATTAAAATATGGTGTTATTCATTGCAAGAGCTGTTTGAACCTAAATGACTTGTCTCCTCATTTGATTATGCTAATTTCCAGCTCTCTAGGAACATAAGAATATAAAGATTTGCATGTGGAGGGAGGAGAAAGTTTAACACCTGTATTTGAGTAGAGTCTTCTATAACTGCCTGCATATCTTCATTATTCATCAAACTCTGAATAAAGGACACTTTTACTCTTTTTTTTTTCCCCAGAAGAAAAAAAAAGCCCCAGACCTGCTGATGGCTTGGAACATTATGTGACCCAGGATGAATGGGCAGATGAGCAAAGTATCTTGTGGGAGCAGTTTTACCAATTACTAAAACTTATAACTTTTTTTCGTAATAAGCCCTATCATCCACTGCTAATAATACTAATACAAGCACTTACGATAATAATAACCCAAATTTAATAACAAGGCAGTGATAGTAGTTTGCTGTGCATGTGTGTTCAAACCACTTTACATACATTATAAAGTCATGGATCATTTGCGAGTGCCTCTGGGAAAATAATGTGGTAAATGTTGTATAAGTATTATCTCTAAATGTTACCCCTTCGCTGCATGCTTGTGTGGCTTTCAGTTCATATTGCAGCTTAATGAGTAAAAAAAAATAATACAAGAATGATGAATTTTAAGTAGCACTTTCATTGCTATGCCTGAGTGTGCATTTGCAATCCCCACACCTAATCAAGAAGCAGATATGCCACAAGTGACCCTTGTCACATCAGAAATGCAGGCATCACAACATTGGATGTGAAGCCCGTGCAGTATTACTCCCCAAAGAGCCAAGTACCATACTGCAAATCTTACTAAAGCACATCGTTCCAAATGTAGAATCCCTTTGAGACAATTAGATCACCATTCATGATGAGAGGAGAGGATAAAGCATCAAATAAACCACTGGAATGGGTACTTCTTGATTTTTTCTTGGTGCAGGTAACCTGTTGCACAGGTGGGGGAGCTCAGGCTTAACGAAGAGGATAGGTGATAACCCCAAAACAAGGACTCCCTAAGAAATAAGGATAACTCAAATGTTATTGTTATTATTGTTATTGTTATTATTATTATTTTAGGACCAGGGGATCAGGAAGTTAAATCTCTAAGTAATTTCAAGAACATGGCCCAAGTTTCCCAGCTTCCTGCTCACTATATGAATCATAAGAACTAATACTTAAGTCAGTCCAGTTATTTCCATTGATGTCCTTGAGCTTGGTTTAGATCTGACTTACGGCTTTACTTATCATATGCTCAGTGAGGGGTCGTTTAAATGATCAAGACTGGGATGGGTGAGCAAACAGAAGTTATCATGAGAGTGGACACTAGCTCACAGTGCCTGGGGGAGCATTCTAATCATGACTGCCCACCAGATAAATACCCAAACACTCTGAAATCTCCTCCAAAGAGACAGAATCAAAGGGGAGAAAACATGACTTTTTCCCTCTTAGTTGTTAAATGCTTCTGGGCTGTATGATACAGGTTTGAAATAAACTCTCTCAAGCAAGATGTTGATTGATAGCCCTGTCCAATGCAAACTCATGTATCTTCAGGGACCATCCTAATTACCTCAGTTATCATTGGACATAGAAAACCAGCGTGTCCTGTAAAAAAGAGCATGCCAGAGAGGGCAATGAGACTTTGACACGATGTTGATATAGAGAGAGCCAGATGCTTACTAGCTGTGGTTCAACGAACATTGTTGTTTTTCTTAGAAACATCTATCAACATAATGGAAGAAATCAAGTTGACCGGTCCAGGCCACACAACATGACTATCTTATATTATTAAATTATAAGGACAGAAGGGCACCCATTCAGGGGTAAAGGACAACACTGGATAGTGGTTGCTGCTACCACAAGACACCCAGTCTGATAAAAAAATTCTCAAAGGACTGCTGTAAGGGAATTTTCACAAAGGCATCTTAGCAATACAGTAAGCAGGAGCCCTTCCTTGGCAGAGAGAAAAAAAAAAGAAAGAAAAAAATATAAAGAAGAGGGAAAAGTGCCAAATCTTAATATCTGGTACGAAGCAACAAATGGCTCTCTTTTACATACTTCATTCAGTTAGAGTGTTGCTATTCATACTGTATTTTATCACTTGGAAGAGAAGAGAGACTTTCAGACAGAAGCATACCCTATACCAGCAAAGGCCATGGGCACTTCAGGGCACAACCATATTCCTCCCTGAACATCCTTATGAAGAGTTAACCAAACAAGGTATAAACTTGCAATATGGCTTAGTCTAGTATCTATGACTCTCAAAGAAGGCAGTAAGGAAAGGATTGTAGAGAATCAGAGCAGGACATAAACTAGGGCAGGTGTTTTACCTTAACCTTCTGAGCACAGGGTCAGGAGTTTCACCTGCTAGTGTGAAGTAGGAACACATATACTAGCTTTAACAGCTTGGTATACCGCAC
This sequence comes from Tinamus guttatus, assembly GCF_000705375.1. The sequence continues at coordinate 306,398 of NW_010586553.1, read as the reverse complement.
CAAGCAGGGAGCTGGACTAAGTGTGGATTGACATATGTTGTTCCTGCTGGCTACCACTCAATCTCAAGGTGAACCTCAGGGTGAAACAACCAAACTGAGAATATCAACTCTCTTCAGCTTGTTCCCCTTCTAACCAGCTTGCATGAACTATAACATATGTCTGATCTGCATAAGACATCTATGTAATGAATTCCACCATTTGGCTATATAAGATGCCCATCTGAAAGGTGACTAAATTGAGAAGTTGAGGAGCAGCTTTGCAACTTTTTTTTTCTTTTAAAACCAAATAAAATAGTTATGGTGAGTTCATTTTTTCTCTCTATTTTATTTTCTTTTTTTTTTTTCCCCCTCCAGCTGGTTGCTCTTCCCATCTTAGCATAGTTAAATATGCAGTATTTAACTTTATTAAAACTATCCTGGCAAAAATACTCCTTTCAGAGCCTGGCCTGCCAGTTTGCTGCACATTTGTGCAGTGATTGCTGAGTTGCTGTGAATTAGGTGCAAGGTTGTAAGGTCTAGCCATTAAGTGAACATGGACATTTTCTCAGCAATATGGAACATTATTGCTAAGGACTGAAATGTTTTCCATTGCATTGAGAGGAAGCAGCAGTGAAGACTGGACTGTACAGTATTGGGGAGCAGAATGGGAGAAGGGGTTCTCCCATATATATGTTTTTCTTTCCTCCTTGTCTCCTGGGCAGGAACTTTTTGTGAGAGAAAGCAAAAGCAGCCAGAGATGAAGAGGAGCGGAGCGAGTGTTCTCGGAAATGCCACAACCACTTAGGATGACAAGGTCAGGCTAGATGTGCTCCCTTTCTTCTGTTTGTGCTCTGATCTAATCAGCTGGAGCTAGGCGAGGGGAGGGAAAGCATCCCTGCCACAAACACTCAATCCACAAACTCCTCGGTTTGCTCTCAGCCAACAGAGAGCACGATCAGAACTGATGGGGACTTTTCCAGCTGCCAGGATGCATGTTGTCATTCACAGGCTTTGGTTTTCTATGGCCACGTGTTGGGGGGAGAGAGGAGAATCGGTCAGAATGAATGGAAATATGTTCCTGATAAGGAATGCCTCATGGGAGCATTCAATCCCTGACTTTATGATTTTGTTTATTAAGGCAGGGAAGAGATTGAGATTTCTATTCATGTCACAGTAAAATGGATCTTTCTCCCATTTTCACCTCTATAAAACACATATTTCAACAGAGCTTCAGGTCTGGCCATTAAAAGTGGCCTAGATTCATTTTATTTCACATCCCTGTTCACAGAAGTATTTATCCTGGTGGCATGTACTATAATTAATATATTTTCCCTTCTATGGCCAGCAGAAGTAGGGCTGTATCGTTTTCCTGGGGAGACCATGATGAACTGCAAGCCTGATGCTTACTGTCTTAGTTCAGTTATAACTGGACTAAAAGCAATATATTCTGTGTTGAACTTCAGCAAAGATTATACCATTTTAAAGAAGCCCATTTATGTAGGGTCCATAAGTAAACAGGAGAGGTAGTCTCAGACATGTTTTGTTTCCTTCAGGCAAGCATTGATTGTACCACCTCAGATACATTAATATCATAGGATGAAATATCATTAATGTCCTTTCTTTTTCACCCAGAGACGTCCTCGTGCCCTGAACTGAGGACCTGCACCATGTACTCTTTATATTGTGCTGTAGTAACTGCTGGGGCATAATTTCAGATATTTAAAGATGGGGAAAATGCACTAAATGATTTTATATTAGAGGCAGAGGAGAACTACTTGAGGCTCAGAGGAGATCTAGAGTAAGTGCTATGCAGTATAAAGGTTATTGTCTACAGGATCTAGCTCACTTGGCCTTGGATGGTAGGGATCTGTATCTCACTTTAGCAGTGAAAATCCACTAAGTATGGCTTCAAATCTTCACATGAAGATCAGTCATACAGTTATTTCCCCCATGTCTCTTTTTCGCATGAGCAAACTTGTCTATTGAATATTGTCTTTCTGACAACTTGAGATCTTTGAACCTATTGGTAAAATCCTCCCATAATATTAGGGGACATTATCTGCCCTGTGATAATAGCTCCCAAGTATGAGAAAATGAAAAGGCTTGGTAGAAGAGAAAGCAGCTCAGCTACTGGGTGAGTTGGAGAATATTGGAAACAGCTGATCTGACAAAGAAGTAACTCTAATAAAAGCAGGAGTGGTGTTCATCTCTGACTTCAGATGTGAGAGGCACCTGGTTTAATGAGAATACTGGCAGCACAGAGTTGAACAAGGCAATCTGGGTTCTCCTTAGAGTCAACGAGAGTCTAGTCAACAAAATAAATGCAGTTAAGGGCACTATTTGTGTCTTCTTAAAAAGACATCTATGTTTGGTCAGTTGAATTAAGCTCTAAATGATACAGTCTGCTCTGGACTAAAGTGATGAAAATGTAGACACCTGACTTGGAGACCAACACCTATACTGTGCACTAATGAAACAGTTTGATTAAACTACTTCATCGGTGAATAGAGTATCAAGAAATTTCTTGTTCTATAAATAAGCAGTTCCCTTTCTGCCTATAACAAAATATTGACCATCGTAGAATCCTTAAGGTTGGACGGGACCTCCAGGGATCATCTAGTCCAACCCCCTGCACACGCAGGGTCACCCAGAGCACGTGGCACAGGGCTGCATCCAGGCGGCCGTTGGAGATCTCATACATTATTTGCTGTGCCTCCTTCCTCACATAACTCCTCTCAAAAAACTGCCCAAAAAATCTGTTTTGTTCATTGCCCCAGTCTCTCTTATTCTCAAAATGTCTTTCAGACTGCTTTACTGGTTTCCTCTTAATCTCCCAAGCTTTCTGCTGTTCAGCTTACCTCATTCTTCTATTTTTCATTCATGGTTCCTCCACATGAATCCTATCTGCTGGATTTTCACTGTTCAAATGTTCATGTAATAAAATTGACCAGGACAATTAAATATTACATAGGGACTTGTGTTAGCCATTCTGTGTCATCACAAATATTGTACTTCCACTCATAGTTTTGCTAGTCTCCATGGACATTCTTGTCATTTCTACCCTGTCTCACTGATGCATCTTTGCACCTCATTTGAGGTCAATGTCTCTCTATGTAGAGGCATAGAGAGACATGGAACATGGAATTACCATCCTCATTTAGTACTGAGATTGTCACATCTGGAGCAAGAGAATGGCCACTGCTGCTGTGATGGGATTCATTCAGAATGAAGCTGTTGTCCACAATATGGAGACACAGTAAATGAGACATACCTGTGTCAAGCACCTTGTGCTTAGAACAAGAATAACAAAGATTTATCAGACAACAGCAACAACCTATAAGAAGCTTATTGGGAAAGAGGATTTTGCAAGCTGAATTCATATCCTTTGCTGATCTACCAGAAGTTTGTGTTGCTTTGGCCCTATGAAGCTAGAGGAGACCTAAACTCAAGAGATCTCAGTTTACTTTCTACAAAGACAGAGTCTTCCAAGACAGTTCATAGGATTAACAGGATTAACTCTGTGCCAGCCCCAAAGAAACTGAAATCTAACTAAAAGATAATGAGGTGCTAATGGTATAGAGTGGTGCTAGGTGTACAAGGCAATAAGAAGATGGTATTGATTGACTTGATGAAGAAGAGAGGCTCTATCCTGTTGTATTAGAGTGATGCTCCTAGGAATAGATGCAATGGACAAAGGAAAGAGACTTCCCTGAAGTCACAGATCATAGTGACTGAAAGGAAGTGACATGCTGTCAATGTGGGAGTCACATTTAACATAGTGGAGCTGAAAGTAATGGCATTCCCCATGCTGTTTGTGTTTTTGCAGCTCTCCTCCACCACACTTAAATTTTCTGCCTGAATAAATCATTTTGGAAGTCCCAACAGCAGGAAATTGATGAATGGAAAAACAGAATTTGAGTGAAAATGAGCTAATCTTCCCAACACATTAGAATAATAATTCTTTGTCGGGCCTAACATTCAGTGAAAAATGACTCTTGCCAACACATTATTCTAGAGAAGGGGGTTTTGATAATACAGTAGTGTAAAGCTAAGACATTCATCTTTGAATTGAAGGAAAGCAGGAAGATTAGAGGATCACTTAGAATAATTCAGATTCAATGAAATACAGTTCATGGCAAGAGCCAACACAATAGCCCCAATCAAATATGATTTAGACACAGCTAGAAGTAGTACTCTAATTACTGGCAGTTGATTTAACTAAAGAGTTTCCTGCAACTCTGTTACAGAGTGAAAAAGTGGGTGGTTTTTTTGTTTGTTTGTTTGTTTTGATGACAGGCACACTTTTCCAACAGTTTCTTGGTGCCAGAGAAGAGAAATAATAGTTCAACTGGGAGGCTTTTAAGAAATACATCAAAGAAATTTTGTCTTTAGTAAACTCTCTGTCACAGATATTCATTTACTAGGAAGTGAGTTGGGATGGTATGTATACAAGAGTGTCTTCATATGCCAAATCAGTGTTATAATGGAGAAAATAAATGGAGAACCCTGGCTTTTTAATCTCCTCAGAGGTTTTTTAGGTAATATAGTATAATGAAACCAGTTTAAATTTTGTCACTACTTCCCAGCAGTTAAGTGGCATGTATGGGGAATTTGTCAATGCTGATGCATAGAGCCCTGGGATTTAGGAATTCCTTCAGGAAATATAAAATATCTGCAGAGACAACAAGAAGAATGGAGGCTTAATTCTCTTCTTGTATATACAGCTTAAAATAACATACCTAGCTCAATTTATGGAAGCCAGACTGATGTTCTTACATGTCCTCACTATGAAGAAAAAAAGTGAGTCTTTCAGAAACAGACCAGGGAGCAGAGAGAGAGGCAAGACCTTCACCTCCATTCTATTGCATGTAAATATACAACATATTTTATGATCCTCTAAAGCATGGAATCCAGAAAAAAACAGGCAGAGTGTACTATGTAGTGTCGTAAAAAGCGACTCTCCATAAAGCCAATACAAATACATGATGACCTATAGATAAGTTATGCCCTTCATGATGTTGAGTTCAGATGCACTCAAACTTCAATATACCTGTTAAGGTACACATTAAGGTACACACTTTTTTTTTTTTTTTGGCAGTGGTTGATGTGAATGATATGAATATACTCCAGCTAGAAGAAGCCACTTTGAAAACAAACAAACAAAAAACATTGGCTTGAATGACTTGGGCATGTTTTTTGGCCAAAGGTAGGGAATGTACATTTTGAAGGATATAGGGCTGGATATAGGCTCTCCATTACAGCACTCCCTAGTAGGAAAGCCAAGTGGTCTCTTCCCAAAGGATACACTGTCAGGAGGAGTTGAAAGGCTTAACGAAGAGGAAGTCATGCAATAGTGGTGTGTAGCACTCAATATTGTAAAACATTTGCAAAAAGGAGCAGGAGAATGAAGAAACATTGTGTCCTTCCAGTGGAGTGAGCTAAGATAGCATGATAATGCTTCTATACAGGTGTAAACAAACTGGAGGACAGATTTTATGGGTATATTAGATTATGGTGTTAAGGAATTAGAGTTCAGGATATGTCTAACTGAATGCTTAATCATGATTATCAACAATTGTTAGCGTTTTGCTGAGCTCATCCTTTGGGAAGGGCATTGGCACCAATCATCAGTCTTCACTCCTGATTAGCCAAGATTTTCTTGTCATTGAAAATAGTTACAACCAATCTAAATTCATCAGTTGCCTTTTCAAAGGTTCCCTTCCAGATAATTCAGCTGACAAGGCAGGCATAAATGGCAATCATTTTAAGGTTTATAGTTACGTTAACTGCTTTCTTTTAAATAAGTAGGAAGGTAACTAGAAAAGGTGGGCACCTCTGCTTTAAGCACAAGATGAAGTAAAGATCAAGATAATTTCTAAATTGTTCTAATCTCATGCCTCAGTGGTTTAAAGAAGCTTTTTAGAGTAAATTTACTCTTTGACCATCGACTAAAATCTAATAACTTTGGCAGCAAATGAGGCATGAAATGCTGTCAAAAGCACCTCAATAATATGTTGTGTGGTACTAACCATTTTCATCTCTCTGGCAAGCGGAAGGAAAGGAAGCTGCAAGTTCTCAACTGACAGTGTGATTTTAGAGAGAAAGTTATTTGCAGCATCAATCTCATCTCAGATCCTAAATTCAAATAAAGGAAAAATCCTACATGATGACAAACAGACTGATAGACTATTATTAATCCTTTTTTTTTTCCTCTTGTCCTTCAGAACTGTATAATGCAATCTGTTCAGTGACGGCACTTTGCAAACATGTTCTGCAGTTTACCTAGGGATGTACAGGGAGACTTTAAGAGCTGATATTAATATTGCAGCTTTTATTTATTTCTTTTGTTTTGCTTTTCATCCTGAGCAGAATATTAAGGACCTTCTTTTCAAATGATGAAGTAATTGACTGTAGGTAGTGGAATCCCAGAGTTGTTTCCCAGATTTTGCTCTATAGCTAGAATTATCCCTTGGGAACATAGCAAATAGTGTGCATGTTGGCTGGCATGCAACATGGACAAAAGATTGATTTTTGTATTTGGTGTCTGGCATTCTTTATTCATTTTTTTCTACAAATTTAATCTGTGACTTAGGATGCTTTGTGATATATTATTTTTCAGTTTTCCAAAATTCATAAACCTGAAGAATGACAGTGCATGTCTGGCTATGTTGCTTTGTGAATGAATTGGAGGGTAATTATAAACAGACAGAGTTACAGGTTTTCAACCAATTAGTGTTTCAAAATAGAAATCTTCATCAAAGTCCTTTGATTTTATAAATTCCTTTTTAATGAAAAAATAAAATCACATGTATATTCTTTTCCTCTGAACTGTTATCCTCTCTTCTTTTTCAGGAATCCAAAATAAAAATATTATTCAAAAGTTACTTCCTTCTCTCCCTTTTATATTTCCCTTTCTTTTATACAGGACATCAGCACTTTGTATCTGTTTCTAAATTAATATGAGAACTTTGAAAGTAAGGCACAGTATAAGCCTGAAGTACCGGCTCATCTATATTACAATTATACCACCAGGCAGAACTCAGTAGGCAGAGGGCATACCTGATAACGCCTTGTATTCCTACAGAATATGAAAAAGTACATGATAAAAAAGCTTAGAGGTGACCCAGAAGGAAACTAAAAACTCAATCTTTTTTTTTCCCCGATAGAAAAAATAATGAATTAAAGAGAAAGATGAAGAGAAATTAAATAAAAAGTTATCTTCTAAAATATTTAGAGAGACTGGTTCACTTTGTATTCAAGTAGATAGGAACCCTGAATAGGACCAACATTTTAAACAATATTTGGGTTCTATTCAGATAACACCAATAATTACATAGTGAACAAATGCCATATTTCTGTACCTTTGTCAGGAAAAGCAACAGAAATTTTGCAACTATGTTTGAAATATAATGTTTTTTCCTCTTTCCTCCATATCTGCAAGAATATAAATGGTATTAAAAGAACCGAACAATACATTTCTTTTTGCATTGAACATGATCAAATGTGTCATTGAAATTGCTTTCCCCTAATCCAATAACATTCAGAAGATTGAATTCCTCTGTGTCGCTCAGATGTCTTAACTGTATCCAAAGATCGAAAGGTGATGGGCCAGCTGTTCTCAGAAAAGCTTAAGAAACTAGGAATGGCCTCTGCTGTTGGATAAAAAAGAAAAAAAAAATCTATCATAAAACTTCCAAATATACGATAAGCTTCATATACCCTTAGAGAGGAACTGGTATAAAACCCATACAAGGCAAAAATAATGAAGTGCCCATAGTGTCTTGGGGAAATAGCAGAGGCAGGTCTCCAATTCTGCTCAGTAATAAAGTTCCTGGTTCTTTTTCCTACAAAGAGAGCTCTGGGGGGTGTAAACAGATGCTTGAAGTGGTGCAGGAAGAACCAAGAAGTTAAATATTTATATTTCTTTTTTACATAAAATTCCTCTATGGAAAATGTGTTTCTTTCCCTGAGTCCTTCTCCACTTCCCAGTTCTTCTGTTTTTTTGCTGAAAAACTCCTGATGTGTATGATAATGATCAGTGAAAGTCACAGGTGGTTCCGTGTGCCTACCCAAAACCGATTTCCCTTATAGTAAAAGCTTTTTCTAACTTCAAAAGGTGTGGAGAAGAGTGACTGGGAATAAATGAAGGTGCAATCATCTTCCGTAGCAGGAACAACTAAGTAGAATGCTGCTTTTCAGCTTAGAAAAGAGGTGATTGAGGCAGGAGATTGTAAGTATAGATATCAGATGCATGTAGAAGGTGATTGCAACATAAATGTTTTCTGCATATTCTTGTTAGGAACTTCATGGAATAAAACAAAATCATTCCTTTTTCCATACAATGATTACCTGGTATTCCTTGCTATAGGATACTTTAAATTTTAAAGCTTTACATGGATTTGAAAAACAAAGGAACAAATCTATGGAAGAAAAATCTAAGTCTGTTAAACTGAAAGATGCAACAGCTGATTTAGGAAGTCCAGGGTCTGCAGTTTACTGGATGTTGGAAAAGTAATCTTGGGATGCTTCTCCTGCTTTCATGCATTTTTTCCCTCATTATTTACCAGAGACAGGAGTGAGAGCTGAATGGATCCACAGTTAGACCCCAAACAGCCATTACATTCTTCCTAACTGCTTCCTTTTTGCTGGGATATCTCTGTACTATGTTTTTTTCTTTTTTTGGGAATATGGTCCTAGACTTCATAGCAGCCAGAACTCACTAGGACATGCTGAACTAATGATGGAGAAATGTCCCATCAATGGACATTGTGTGAGTTTTAAAATTCTGCAAGCATTGTGGAACTTGGCTGTGTCTGCAAGAAATCTTATTCCTGAATTCCTGAAACCACTGTTCAAAATCATATATTTGCTAACAAGCCAAAAGATGATTATGCACAATAAAAAAGAATAATTCTATGGACTACCATTACACATCACCCACCTTCACTTACATAGTGTCCTGCTCAGTACAAAGACAGCTCAGGCTGACTGAACAATACAGAAGGAAACATAATTGGGTAAAAAAACCCTGTTAAATTATGGTTAAAATGATTGGGGAGGAGGAAGGCATACTGGTCTAAGCATATGTTCACGCAGATGCTGCTAATATTGTATCCAATGCAGCACAGAAGAAGGTGGCTGTAGCAGTGCTGTGCAGATTGGCTAGTCATTTTGCACTTTATATTTCAGTTCATGATGCTGTCTCCCAACTTTCACTCTGTTTCATTGTTTCTACTCACATCACCTTGAAATGTGGTTTTAGCATTTTTCCATCTCTATTATTACTGTTTTTTGAGATTGATTCAGCTCATGCTTTGCTATTGAAAAGCTGGCAAGTCTATTACAAAGATCCATAGTTGCACTAGATAAAAAAAGACCCTTTAGATCAGACTGCACCTTTTCTATCACCTTGCTCTTCACCCAGAGCAAGTCCTCTCCCACTTAAATTTCTCATTGGTAGCACTTCTACTTCTTCCATAGAGAAAATATTTTACAGGCTGTCAGACATTACCAGATAGGAACTATTTCTAAAATTTAGATTACTTTTTATTTTTTATGTTATAAATTCACTCAGTTGTTTCAGATTCTTACTTTTAATGCATAGATTTTTTTTTTCCTAATATAGTAGAAACTATTTTTGTCTGTCTGGTATATTCCCCTTCCAACTGAATCCTTTTGAATAATTAATCTGTTACATTTATTCAAGTTGTGACCCTGCTAAACATCTAACTAAGTTGATGCTTACATCTAAGAGCATAAGTAATTTCCAGATGTGGAATTGTGATAGTTTTCTCTGAGCCTATATTAAAATATTGACCTGAGTAAAGACTATTTATTTTATGTTTTCTCAAAAAGACAATGTGTGTTGTCTTTGATTAGTTTGTGGGTTTTTTGTTTGTTTGTGGGTTTTTTTTGTTTGTTTGTTTGTTTTTACTACAGTCCATTTTTCTTTGTGTAGCCTTTGCAGGAAGGTGGCAAGCACTTTCGTAATATGAAGTTTGCCTGTGAGATTCCCTAACTCCAACCAGGAAACTGTTCCACTTTCTTGCAATATATTCAGAATCTCATAAAGCAATGCTCTCCTGTCTTAGACCTAAAAAATTAAAACAAGAAATTCATGTCATCTAACAATGGAGGGAGGCCCTATTAACTTTATCTTAATGTTAACTGACCTTTATCTTTGTTGCTACCCTCAGGGGTTATAGATTTTTTTTATATAGATTTTGATCTGTCGAAATTTCTGTTTGGTTTCATTTTTCAGCCTTTAGAATTACTTGATGGTTCATCTGTCCTGATGAAAACTGCCTGTTCAACTTTTGTATATCCATAGAATAACAAAATTGTTTGCTTTGCACTTCCTGACAAAGCGAAATACAGTGGGACTTAACAGAAATGTGTGCAATTAATGACCCCTCAGAATCTGATGCACTGGATAGTAGCAAGTGCCACTTTTGAATGTAAGGTTATAATGAGACTTTAGCAAGCATGAAATATGGCTGCTTACCATGCTTCTCTCCTGCATTAGTATGTGTCTGGGCAATTCTCCTTGAATAATTCAATCCCATCTCAAGTAGACATTTAGTCATCCAGTCATGCATTATATCTTAACATTCATATCTGTCATGTGGTGGTTGGTCATTTTTTGGAGGTCTCTTGAAGGGTAAAAAAAAAAAAATGTCCAGCATAGAATTTTATTATGTTATGATTTTGGTTTTGCTTTACCTGTCCACTCTTCTCTCAGTTTCTATCAGAAAGATATGACAGAGAAAAGAGATACTATAATCTGTCGGACAACTGATTCTATTTTTCTGATATTTCTTTCCTTTTGTAAACTCGTCCACTTCATCACAGCATATGGTGGTGAACTATAACGGGTTTTATCTCCCAGGGACTATAATTGCACTATCTTATCAATTTCCCTAGAAAGCTCTTTGGAGATGAACTCTTGAAATACAGAGATCTGTTCTAACAGTGGTGAGAATTATTGACTGACCTAGTTATGGAAAGCTATCTGTGTACAATCTCAGGACTTCTTAGATTTGGACTTGCAATTTCTTAAACGTCTTTTCAAATAAAACCATCCATAGGTGGTGCAGGCTGTGACATCTGTTTCCCAGAACAGATACAACTTAAAGGAACTGGCAAGTTTTCCTGCAAAGATGAACTCTTAAACAAAAGTCCCTTCCCTGAAGGAAAAACAGGGAGTAGCTGATAAGTTTATGTCCCCAAAACAACAGCTTGGGACTTTCAAGAAAGCCTGAAAGGACTCAGAAACAAAGGGAAGTTTGATCTGGAAGAAGACCGGTGAATCATATTTTAGAAAACAGACCAGCTTTTTAAAGCTTCTGGTTTAAAATGATACCTAATCAAGAAAGCGTCCACAGAATCACAGAGTGCTTGAGGTTGGAAGGGATCTGGAAATCATCTAATCCAAAACCTCTCAAGCTGGCTCTCCTAAAAAAAGGTTGTCAAGTACCTGCGTGAAAAGGTTTCCTCTCTGTGATTCAAGGGCTTTTCTAGCGGCTTCACATTGAACAGAGTAGCGTGGAGACAAGCTGGGAATCAGAAACTAATTCTCTGAAACGGGCCAAGGATTATTTCCCAATAAGTCAGGCTGAAATGTGATGAATAAGGCATCTTTCAAGGGTTCTTTGATGTGTCCAAAGCACTCTGGGACTGCTAGGATAGCAGTATATCTTTCATAAACTTCTGCTATGCCAAGAGTTTATATTTGCTTCTGTCTGTTCCCAGAGAGCTGGGTATTTTCAAAATAACAGAACTTACAATTATGAAACTTCATTTTAAAAACACAAACCAAACAGGTTTCTGAGAATGTTTAAACTGTCTCTAAAATGATATCTCTATTGTGATATTTTGATGCTGAGTAGCATATTTCCCATGCAAACTTTTTTACAAAAAACCTTCTGTCAAATACCCTCTATTTAACCCCAGCCTTATGTCACTGTTATGACTTCAGGTTATGTGTTTGTTTTTGTCATAGGGATGAAGAAAACAGAAATTATTTTTAAAGAGGCAATGGGAAAAAGACACAAACATCGTTGCTCTGCCAGCAATAGTTGATCATTTTCACCAAAAGCTTAAAGAAAAGAATTTCTTTTAAAATAAAATGAAAACAAAATGAAAAGAAAGTGACACAATGTTTAATTTGATTTTAGACATAGTAAAGGAAAAAGAAAGAATAAGCAAGCAAAATTATGTTATTTTTATCAAATTCAGCAGTAATGTTAAGGCTCCACAGATCTAGTCCCTAGAAAGTAGTGCACGTATATCTTTCTTTCCTGCATGTGCAATCAAGTATGGGGTCTTCATTCTTTAGCTAAGATTTGGCAGTGCCTATGTATGTTGGACTCCAAGTAGCCTTAGGACACGTGGTTACTTTGAGTAGTATTTCTTGATAAGTATCTTGAAACTTCCTTGATCAAAGACATTTTGGAAATATGACATAACTTCTCTATTCGAAAGAAATAGTGAAATAATAAATATTTACATTTACTAAATTCATTTCCTTTTTTATATGGAATTTTAATGATAGGCTTTTTATTTTTCTTTTCATAGAAAAAGAATTATTTACCAATATTATCAGGCTTTATATTCCAAAAACATTATATTCCTTCTTTGCTTAGTTCATGTGCAGAAGTGGCCAGAATTCTATTTGACACAATTCTGTTTGCATTAGGTGTTGGTCAAATTTATTCATTTAGCTACATTTTTGTATGAATAGACTGTAGAAGATTAAACTGCTGATACAGTGGAATGAAGCAGGAGAAGGTATTAAATATTTAATGCACTGACAGCAAGACTTGGGTAGCACTTGCTTCACTGAACAAACTGACTGTCTCTCACCATATGTAATCTGGCATGCAATGGTTTCTGAAACGTGAGCTAGCTCCTAAAATCTGTTTAGCTTGTTAGCTCTATGAGGGAGCTCTATAAAGGGCGACTTTGTCTAGGTGGGATAGAAGAGTGTGAGGTCATCCTAACTTCTGCAAAAAAACCCCCACACCTTTGCTTATGATCAAAGGAAATTCTAAAAACTGTCCACATTCCCACTAAAATAAAATGTCATTTGGCCTTCAGGTGTACCCTGGCCACATTAGTGGTCCGGAGGGGCAGACTGGGAGATGCTATGTGAGAACACACCGTATTGGAGACCCCGAACTGTCCCTGTGAGTTTGCGTCAGAGCTGTGACATTAAAACCTCCTCAATACGAGGTTAGTCCTTCTGAGTCCACACATGCTGAGGAACACAGGTTCAGGGCTCAATTACTTCTTATACCACAATATTGGTCAAGCTCTACAGCAGCAACTATCCATTGACCTTAGAAGTAAAGTAAGGAACTGATCAAAACATAGACCCATCTGGAAAATATAAAATATTTAGATATTTCCATGGGGGAAAAAAAAAAAACAGCAAAGCAACAACAAACAGACAGGCAAACAAACAAGCAAAAAAACTTTTGACTGACATTTTAACACTGTGGCTTTGAAACAGTAAGACAGACTACCCTGGGAATTGTAATACAGCCTTCCCTATGTTCATCTCACCTTCTGTACTGCATGAACTTTCTGAAATACCTTACTGCTTCTTCGTGAATTACGTGATTGGAAAGAGCTGTTCTACAGCCTGACGCAATCTTGCTGGAATGCTTTTAGTAGCTGCTGGCTGCATGACTGTTTTCATGTCTATCTGAGCAGCTGGTTCGAGATCTTGTCAGTTTTACAAGTTTTGACTTTTTATCTTCTTCCTTTATTTTAAACAATTATTGCTTTTTAGTAGTAAGCGCATAGTCAGACAGCTTGCTTTCTGTTAGTATTACTTTGTTCCCCCAAATGTACATTAAGTCTCCCCACCAGAGACAAGCATCCTGAATTGGGTGGATATTTAGTCTGACCTAATACATATGATGCTATAGTTCTGATGTTTCACGTTTCACAAGCCTGACACCTGAACATCTCCCCAGAAATGACAAAAAGTCAGATGATTAACATGACTCAGTCATTTTATTTGCCTTGGATCCCTTTCCCATAGGAGTGAGTAAAAACATTCTCTTTTGGATAGGGTGCTTTCTGATTCTGTGTTTTTGGGTTTTTTTTGTCACAGATTTTTTTTTTCTTTATGAGTGAGAGAGAGAGGCATGCTTCATTTAGATAAAATGTTGCATGTTTGCATGTTTGTTTGCTGCCACCACCATGCATCCCTGGACAAATGAACCATGATTACAGGATTCCCACAAAGCTGGCTCTCTGGGAGAATATATGAAAAAAAGATCATTTTTTTGAGGAAGGCTTTCTTGAGCTTCCTAAGCATTGATAAAAGGGTTTCAGGAACAAAATAAGGACCACTGGCTAGCCAGAGTAGTATGACAATCTAAGAGTAATATCACTCACAAACAAGTAAAGAGAGGCATTTAAGGCACTTGAGCTGACATTTGAGCTAAGTTATTGTTCAGAATGAGTCCTCTGGTGGACCCAATCTTTCTCCATTAGATATTTAGGGACATGAACCACCTGTCCAACATATTTAAACTGGATACATAAACTGGACAGGCTGCTGTATAATGAAAACTTTACAACCAGTAGTTCTAAACCACAGACTTGTGTAAAGACTCTTATTCTGAAGTCAAAGTGGCTCTTTATTTTCCCAGCTCTATTTAAATTCTTTAACTGACATAAATTAATTTTTTTTAAGACACTTTCGCACAAGAATGGAGCCATCACCAATATAATTATTCTGCTTTCATGTGAAAACAAGGACTGAAAGGAAGAATGAAGTGTCCAAAAGACAGAGAAATTATCAGCTATGGATTTTGGGGGGTATTACCACTCTTTCTTATTGCTGGGAGGTTAAAGTGCTTCTCTAAACAATAGTAACAGGTAGGCCTCAGAATAATTTGTATTCAAATTTTTTTCCCTTCAAAGATTTTTCACATAGCAGATTATGCAAAATGGATCTGCGCCCATTCTTCACCCAGAAAATAGGTTATATAAAATTTCAGTGGCATTTCACTATGCATTCCATTTCGCTGAACAATCATGTTAATAAACATATATATATGTATATGTATGTATATATAATATTTCCTTGAAACTGGTCTGAAAAAAATGTCATCCAAAATAAATACTGCTTTTTCAGGAAGAGACAGCAGAGGAATATTTCTTTCCCTTTGAGCTAGCAAAACAGGGGGAAGAAAACCCCAGTTATTTGTAATGCTTCATCTGAACTAGGGCAGTAAGAGAATTTGACATGTTTTGCTTCCTACCTTTTGTGCTAAGGGTTAGAATTGAAACAAATCTTCCTGCACATAACTTCACAATGAATTGATCCAATGACTTGACATATAAAACTTGGATTAAAACAGAGCTTCACAAACTATTTTGAAAGCTAATCTGTACTTGAAAAGTAGAAAAATGAATCCCTGCTCCACTCCCAAGCCAACCGTGCCCTGTTAAGACCCGACTCTTGGACATCAATCAGAATGACCTAAGATGAACCTTTCTTTTTTTGTGCAATACTTTTGGTCCTTTCTAATTCACTGTGCAACAAGATAGTTAATATTTTGACATTTCAAACCTCATTTCAGTTGCTGATACAATATCTGGACAAAGGTATATGAGTGTTTTGCTCTCTGGATAGTGTTTCAGCCTCTCTGAAAACTCAGATTTTTGTACATTGGATATCCACTGTTTCTGTTTTAAAAACATCCTTTGTGGTCACAATAATGAGAACTGACTTGGTTTTCAAAGAAAAGCCAAAGTGCAGGACTGAGTAGGGGCATGACCTTGTGTGATGTTCCTCTACCAAACCAACTGATACAAGAGGAGAAGAGCTGTGTGGCAGAGCTTGCTGCCTCTGGTTGCACTGGGCACACCGCAGTGGGTGCTGCGGGATGTCAAGGCTGGGAACATCTCTAAATCAAATGACTTTGAACTTAATTTTAGTCTTAATCTCCTAGATTTTCTTAATTTTCTTAAATTTTCTAGATGTTCCTCAGTTTATAACTCCATGTGAAGAACCACACAATGAGCTGATAGCCAGTTATTGATACAGTTCTCAGAAAGGTTTAGAATACGCTAATCAGACTTCAGAGCTGTGGCAGAAATTCCTGGGCTTTCTGTAGGCTTCATATGTGACCTTGGGAAAGTTACCATATACACGTTATGTCCTACTGCTGTAGCATCTCTATTTTCCCTGCTAGCCCTTGTCTCATCAGCATAAAGCTGAGAGCTATTAAATCCTACTATAATGCACATAACAAGAGAAAGAATCATATTAATGTCTTCAGAAAAGAGGAAAAAGCTGTATGTATTAAGCTATCTAATCTTTTTTTTTTTTTTTTTTTCCCTCTCTATCCTAGGATTAATTATTCTCTTTTGTTTACTTGTCACTGTTGCATACAGGATTATTTTCTTTTAAAATGTGAGGACATAACTGCCTTGCCTCTTCCCTTTTATTCATACTCAAAGTCTTTCTATCCCCTCAAACTGCAGAACACAAAATTAATGTCACTGCATCTAGATTCAATGGTTAGGAGTGACAACATGCTTTGCTCTTCTTTCCAGCTTCCTGACATTGCAAAATAACAAGGCTTCTGGAGAAGGATAAAGGCAGCTAGTTTGCAACAGGAAGCAAATTATGTTCATAAAAGAACAAGGTCATTGGATGATTACAATTTTTCCAAAGGAAAAAAAAAAAAGAGATGCAATTAGCCCAAAGAAATATTTTTTTCCCTCATACAAAATTACAATAAGGACAAAGATAGAACCAAAGCTTCACCAGAAACTGAATCTGAGATTCCCGTTTTGGTCTCTGCTAATGCAGACACCTACAGGTATGTATTCTGTGTCTGTGTCTGGTTTTATATGAGAATCGTGGTCTGTCTTGCAAAGTTATTTGAGATCTTCAGTGAATAGGTCTACACAATCAGTACGGTTTTCAAAAGAGAAGGAGTTTTTTTTTGTTTGTTTGTGGGGTTTTTTTTGACAGAAATTTAGATTCACCAAAACAAATAATACTTTATGCTAATGCATTCATTTTGACTATGTTTTTTTATTAGAAGGAAACTGGTTTCAGGTCAGTGAAGGCCTATGAGCCTTTTAGCTGCTCAGATCCAGACCAGTCCCCTGATATGGATGTTCTTGCACTGCAAATGCTAGAGTTTCTTGTATCAGTAACTTTGAAGGACTTGTTTTTCAGAAAGTCCTGGCACTCCCAGGGCTTCTGCACATCCTGCCAGGGACCTCAGGAGCAAGATATACAAGAAATGCCAGCTTGAGAGAGAACTCTCCAGACTTGCAAAGGATCTTTCTTTTTTCCACAGGAGTCCTTGGATTTGGATATTCCCTGTTGCCAGTGTCCCAGGATATTTCCTTATTGTCCTTCAAATTTGGGGTATTATTTGTCTTAGGGAAAAAAAAAAAGGAAAAAAAAAAGAAAATCACTTTTATTGCCATTATTTTTCATGGCCATATTGGCCAGGGGAAGGAGAATTTGGAGAATTTGTTCCATTCAGAAGTCACCTTATTTTGCAAACAGGAAGATGAAGCCTTCTTGGAAGGTAAAATGTGTCTCATAAGGCTGACATATCCCCACCAGCTGGGGCAAATCACTCAACAACTGGGAATTAGCGGAAGTGTGTTGACGATACGGATCCTAAATGTAGCTGTGGAAACCAAGCAGCATCATGAGATGATGCAGGGCTGGGGGGAAAAAAGAAGATTGCCTTTATTCTGTGACCCTACAACTTTGGCTGAGGAGGATTCATTTGGGTATGAATGAGCTGGAATGCACTGGCAAACCCACCTACTCCTGTTCTGAAGACAGTTTTTCTTCATGATACATGTATCTCCTAACACCCTCTGAGATACTTTGGACTGCTTTATGCCATGTAAAAGCCGTCCAGGGAACACAAAAACTGTTATTTTTCCAGGTTTCATATTTTCTGTATCATCCTGTGATTGGCTTCCAATTCATTTTTTCCTTCGTGGCAGTTTTATATTGAAGAAAAAAAAAACTCTGTTTGCTGTCAAAACAAAGGGTTTTATCTTGTGCAAAGGACCTATGTCTAATTTCACTGACCTCATTGGCAGAACCTCTTGATATGAGGGGGAATTGCATGATGGTGTAAGAACATTGAGACCACAAAGGGCTTTCCCACAGAAGAAGACTGGATTCAGATGATTCAGGACATTCCTTCCATAGCTCCTACCATTTTTTTAGACTTTATGACTTCCTCCAATTAATTCATTATGTAATTTTCAATAACATAGAAGAGAGAATGTTCCTTCTAGCTCCAGACAAGCATCCATATGCAAATAGAGTGAGCAGAAAAGAAAATAAGTCTTTTTCCTTCTGGAAGAAATCAGCAGTATAGATTTATGGTTTCAAAATTAATGATTTAGCATGTTCAGTGTTAGTTTGTCTTCCAACCTAACTTCCAAGTACAGTTTATCCTATTTCTAGTAAAAAAAGTCCACAATAGTGGAGGCAGTGTGGACAGACTGTTGAAGCACTAGATTCGTTCACTCTGAAATTGGAATGAAACCCATGAAGCTCTTAACCTGCCTGATGATTATAGACAGTGGAAGGATTGGACCCTGACCTGCCCTCACCTGAGTGATCAATCACTGAAATATGGGATGAATAGTTAGTCAATGTTATTTTGCATAAAGGATAGTAAGTCTATCAGTATGAAGAACATTTAGAAATTGAGCCCTAAAGACTGTGGACGGGAAGGATTGGTTTTGGTAGGACAGATGTCTCAGGTGAAACCTAAGAGAAAACAATTCTTTTCACCTAATTTCAGACATATAGGTATATCCAGTGAGCTTATCATATTTAATCTCTGTGCAAATAAATAAACAAATATATTTTTAAAAAGGATTATATTTTTTTTTTCTAGAGAAGATTAACTTTATCCTAAAGAGCTTGAAATGTCAGAGCCCCTAGTCCCCTACATGTACTTCTCTTCATTGTTTAGAAGGCTATTTGGGGCAACTAGCTCAAATGTAGACTTTTTACGCAATAGATCACTTAACCAAGAAAAGGTGTGTCCTGCTCCTCATGGCTCTGAAAGCTTTAAGAGCTCTCATGGTTACTCAAAAGTGAACTGTAAGTTAGGAGAATCTTAATTCTGCTTCCACGTATGTAAAATGGCAGTGTGAAAGCAGGTGATTTCCCCAGTCCTTTCATGTACCTAGCTATTAGTCCTTCTGGACTCAAGCCTTCATTTACAAAATAAAAATAATAGTACCATCCAGTCCCAGACAGATGCTGTGAACATAAATACATTAAAAATTATGAGGTAGTACAATGCTACATAAATGGTACCATGCCTTGCATGTTTTTGATTATCAGTAAATAATCAATTCATCAAAATTACTTTTATGATATCCTGGGAACTACTTAAAGACATCTAAAATGTGACACTTAGATGTCTGTGAGCCTCTGTTTTAAAGACCACATATACTCTGCTTTTTCTCCCCATCACCTTTTGTCTAAAGATAGAGCATAAAAGCCAATTAGTGTTGCTGATGAGTGAACTGCAATACATTATTCTTGTCTATCTGCACCATCATAACGAACTGGAAAAATAAACTGGAAGGTTGTCCCATACTAGTATGGAAATTTTTTTATGCACCCTGGGATTGCCCAGTGGAAAAACAGTATTCAATCATGACATTGAGCCGGGAATTCTGCGTTAAATATGCTATGTCCCACAGGAAATAAGGAGGGAGGATCCTCCTCATCTGGAGGGAGATTTAGGGGGAAAAAAAAAAGAGAAAAAAATTGAACCTGGACAAATATGTATGTGAATAGACCAGAATATGGTCTGCAATACTCTATGTGAAAAGAAATTAGAAGAGCTCACTATTAGTAAAGAAGAAAACGTGTAAGAGAGCACAAGGACAGAAATTCATGAAACAACCTATGTTAATTTCTTCTTTTATCTTTGCATTAGCTATTTGCTACTCCCTTAACTCTGCCAGCTGTAGCCGTTGATGATGGACAGGCATCCCATTTAGTTTTGAGACACCTGTGCTTCTCTCCCATTAGATTAATTTTTGCAAGTCATATTGCAACAAAGTAATAACCTTCAGTCTGCTGATAGTTTTTTACAGGTTTTAAGTAATTTTTCAGCCTTGTCAAGACATCAAATTAACATTGTAAAGGAGAAACTTAATGCCCATGAAGCATTTAGACAGAGAAACTGACAAATTATGTCTATTCAGTCCTGGTGTTTTATTGTTTCCATTAATTCATATGCTCACACTTCCAGATATTTAGTGCTGTCAATAATGCATTCTCTTTTCAGTTAACAAACAAATGCATTAGCTCTGTTATTTCACCTATTCAAGGAACTTTGACCCCTTCAAATTACCTTTCTCCAAGAAAGACGAGATGAACCATTTGATTTCTGGCTGAACACACCATCATTTTTAAGACTCCTAGTTGAGTTACAATGCTCATTAGTGAATGCAAATGAAGACACCTTGATAGCCAAAACAAACTAGTGAATCATCACACATAGTAGAACTGTGTTCAAGTGGAATTGATGGAAGTTTACAATTCTGCAACAAAATTGGGTCCCAATAGCCTAATAAACTGAGGGTTCTCTCAGTCTCCTGAGGAGACAGTGCTTCCACATATCAACATAGATAGATGTTGGAAGACCAAATCGGAAGCACTGAACTTTTCTTCCTCATTTATAAAAAACATCTGAAATGATCTATTGGATGCACCAGAATTTATGCTATTTGCAACGTCTCTGGATAAAAGAAATCTTTGCATAGCCAATTGGATTTTCTTTTTTTGTGTGTGTGTGCGTTTATTGGTTTTCCTGTTTTCCATTTCTTCCCTTGAATCATAGCTTTATTTCCTCCATTCTTTTCAAGGTCATATGAAGGTTGTATCAACTAATAGAAGACATAGACTCACATCTTTTTATTATTTGTCTCAAAAATAGACAGACCTAAACTACCACTTCCAGGAATCCGCTTGTCCCTCCTGCTACTCAGACGGAGAAGCAGACTTGCTCAACAAATAGCCCCAATTTATGTCTATCATTCATGGTACATGGTAGTTGTCAGTGTGGGAGAATATGATATAATACAGCTCAGTATGCTCTGTTTTTTGAGCTCTAGGGACCTTTTTGTACTGCTATTGACCTTGGCAGAGCTGAGAAGTTTTATTTAGTGTTGCTGTTTTCTTCACTGAAGTTTACATATTTTAACTGGCTCAGAAGATGTGTGTGCATTTCGGACAATAAATGACTCCAGGCATTCTGATTCTATCAGTCAGTGAGATATATCCTCGCCTGCTCTGAAGGCTACTATGTTTTATAGTGAAACAGTTGAAGATATTATATGCCCACTGTACTATTCAGGATGTTGCCTGGACAAACTGAAAATTCATATTACTTCAACTTTTTTTTTTTTTTATAAAAGAGACTTTAATATTTCATTGATGCTTTTAAAAGCCTGCATTCTACCCAGAAAAATATTGCATTTGTTCTATGCCCAAGTAGATGATTAATTTTAAAAGACTGCTTTATATTTAACTAGTGAGAGGGTTTTTAAAATAATTACGTAAACCATAATTAGTTTCTTCATACAGAATTACAAAAAAAAATCTTAAAAATAAAGAAAAAGAAGAACATGTCAATAAACTTTTATGGAAAAGCATTTCTACAAGAGCAAACCACAGAAATGGAGGTGTAAATATATAAAAAATAACCTGCCTAAGTAAAAAATTGAGTAGTAGAGGTAATGTCTGGTTATCATTGCCAAGAAGAAATTTTCTACTCTAAGAAAAATCCAAGACAGTTATGCACAGAACTTGGGCATATTTCTACAAAATCTGATTTAGGAATCAGATCAGTGCTTGACTAAATACTGAACACATCAGGTTGGTGATAACACTGGGAAAGGATTTTTCAGCTGAAAGGGGAATGTGACTGAATTATTTTTTTTTAATGAAGAAGGACCTATGTAGCTAATTTCCCTTGAGTTATCTGGAAATTACAACCTCCCAAGATGTATACAGACTATGAAATGGACAAACAAAACAATTAGGATATGTAGAAAGGCGCAGAACATTTCATCTACTTTCTCTTACACCATTTTCTCCAGAGAGGTGTTTGGGGTGCTGAGATGTCAGTCATAAAACAAACAAATAAGGACAAGCATTTATAGGCACATATTTCCCAGTGCAACAATGATTTCAGGCTTGGCTGTGCCTTCAGTTGCAGTGAGATTATTCAAAAAGGTCTGAAGCAAATGTGAAAGGCAGGTAGCATCGGTCTTTGCAGAAATATCACCTCTCCCAGATTTTTGATTGAGATATTCACTTTGCTTTATCATGATTTCTGTAGAGGAAAGGTGACAAAGACATTGCAAGGAAACACAACAGTTCTGACACTTCCTCTTTCAGGTGCAATAGCGTCTTTCTATAGCTGAGAACAGACGTGAGGCAAGGTCAGAAAGAGGAAATACCTTTTGTGATAGCCTTGAAAAAAATAGAAGTTATGAGGCCCTTTTCTTCAGATATCAACTAGAAGCAGCAGCCTTCAAGCTACAGTCCAGCCTGAAAACAACTGTTCTGAATTTCATCTTTCATTTCTCCTTGTCTCTGAGTTTTCCTGTATAATTGTATAACATATCTGGAGATGTACATGATACTCAGTATTTTTTTGATTGTAAAAACCTTGAGGTGAATATTTATATCTCTTCTGAGACCCAGGGCAAATGACATACTTTTTCACTGCTTAGATCTTCCTCTTTCCTTAGCTGTCTCTGTTTGCAGAAATTCCAAAAATACATTTTTCTTCAATTTGGACTTCTGGCGGGTTAATGTTTCCATCAGAACTTAATCTTCCTTAGAGTCAAAGCAGAAAGAACAGGACTTCTAGACAACAAGTCCCCTGACTTAAAAGTCTGTTTTAGAGTGAGATGAATCACACCCGATCATTCTCACTCCTCTCCGTATATTGTAAAGAGTGGGGAGAACAACAAGATTTTTTCTTTCTTTCTTTCTGGATTTTACTTATTACTATAGGAAAAATGATAAAGATGATTCAATTGACTACTTAACATAAAGGTATGTCCAGAAGCCTGAGGTAATGCCATCAGACACATCCCATTTAAAGTAGATCCTAATGAGCTGAAATCTCTTCTTTGCAGCTACTTTGCCTGATAATCTCAGCAGTGTCATGTGGATCATCCCATACACTACTGTAAAACAAGAATAGCCTTACAGTACAATGCCATCCAAAAATATTTCCTTTCTTTCTCCCTTTCGTGTCATTGTTATTTCGATTCTCTTGTCCACTGTAGGCTGAAGCATAATCCCATGGTACTCAAGGGTTAGACAGACTCACCTATACATTATATTACTATATTTTCATTGAAAAGAACCCATTATACCCATCAGTATGGTCAAAATTCAAGCAAAGTTTCAGAACCCTCCACAATGCCCTGAAATAGTGGGAACAAGATCAATGCTGGGTCACTTGAATGTAGGTACATACAAGTACAGGGTATCTCTTACATCCAGGTATATCTCTTACCTCCATTCCCAAGCTTTTATTTCATGAGGATCTGGTGATAACACTAAGTTTCAGGTGTGGACCAGACTACTAGTGAGCACTGGAGGGGATGTTTTGCTATTAGGGCTGACCTTGTTGCCTAAATGCCTCTTCCCAGATACTCTGGGGAAAGGACAATGGAACAGATGGAAATATCTTGTTGGTTGCATCTAGCCCACATATAGTTTGTTGTCCACCCCACTCTCTCCTATATTGAACTAAGACCTTCTTCCCCCCAAAAAATTCACTAAGCAGGTTATGACCTAAAATCAAGAGCCTGTAATTGGACTACAATCTATCCTTAAAGCCACAGTAGTAATAGTACCATCAAGCCCCTCAACCCCAATTTCATAAATTCTGGTGATGAAAAATATTCCCTCATCTGTAAGGATTCTACTCTTCTGACTAGTTTACTTTTGCTGTTTACTTCCCCACTCATATACTAATAAATATCATCATCATGAAATTTGTTGCCTTTGACTCCCTACCATGGAGTTTTGTAGTGTCTTTGTCTTAACGAACCCTGAGGCACCTTCTTGGAGAACCTCTTTCCTAGATTTGGGGGTTGCTGTAAATCTTTTAAAGCTGAACATAGCAATGACATGCTTCATTCCAGATTTAAACAGTCTACTATCTCGATGTTATGGTTTAATTGAACTGAAATTACATTCAGGCAGAGCTTGAAATCCCTGATTTGTTCGTATGCTATTGTTTTCATACACAAAACACTTGTTCTCTACTTCTTTTATTTTTTTCTTCACCCCTTCCCCCTTGAATTATTTAGCATGTGGAAAGCTGAGCTTTGCCACTTTTATTTCCATCCTCAGTTTTATTACCATCTAAGTGATTTACAAATCAAGCTTTACATCTAATGGGACTGTGTATTTCTATTACCAGTGCTCTTCTTTACTGTCAGCTCCTGTTAGATGGGGCAAACTTCAGACACAAATAACTGAAATTAATGTCAAATTGCATCACGTGCAGCTTGAATTTCAATTATGAGATCCGAGGAAAAATGCGTGTTTTCAGCAAACAGCAATAACACTGTGAAGCGCCTGGCCCCAGAGTGCATATTGCTAGAAAGCGTCTTACTCGAGACAAAGACGCAACATTTCAAAATCTTACAGGAAATCTGCCTGGCATTTAGTTAGGGCCAATATGCTGTGAGAAGGAGTAGTCATTCTAGCTTTCACCTTTTGTATCCACTGGCCCATCGGATGCCTATGCTTACTTAGAGCCTGAACCTGCACCATTTTTTTCCTGAATAATGTGAAGACAGTAGAGATGAATCCACCGCCTAAAGCCAAATGCTAATGTTTCCTAAATCTATGGAAGTCTACATCCAAGTTTTTTGGCTCAGCATATCTCCAGAAAAAGATAATTCTGTATTCACTGAGCTACACAGTTGAAGCCCATGCATGTGAAGGCACCGTGGCAGACTCATTTCTCTAGTTGTTATAAGAAAGATTCATCTGGTAATACACAGATGCCAACGTCATAGTTAATTATCTAGTTTTGTTCTATAGTCAGTGGAAAAAAATAGGTACTTTCAGAACAGATCCATTTTCTCTCCGTGCAGATGCCTAAGTGGGTCAAATGGATCACATTCTTACATGCTCAACCCTTCCAAAGGGAGACAAAATAAGTTTCTATGAGCAGAATAAGCAGCTTTGTCTCAATGACACATGCTCACGTGAAGTTAGAAGAAGGTCCACAAGTGCCACATTAAAAAATAAGCTGCGAACACACTTATTTGTATAATTCTCAGCTAGAGACTGATCTCCCGTATAAACTGTCAGTAATTTGTAAAGCTGGAAAACTGTTATAAATTATAACACTAGAAAATAGCTATAAATTATAAAGCTATTATAATCTGATGCACATCTGGCTGTCACAGTCAGATCCAAACTGAATAGGTACCCAAACTGAGAACGTTTAGCCAAGTGAACTTCAAAGGTGATTTTACTTAAAAATATAAGGATATTGTAAAATGACTTTTAATGGGGGGCAGGGCTGTAGGTTTGTCTTGGACTGTCAGTCATTAAATCTCCTCTTTATCTGCATAACAGAAAGAAGAGCAAAGCCAGATTTCTTTAATCGTTACTCTGAAAATGTATTTTAGTCTCAGGAAAGAGTTAGCAACTCAGCTTTGCCCAAGTCTTCTGGCTCCCAGCTTAGGACATTAGCTGGAAGAATCCCTCTGGTCAGCCATCCAGATACTGAAACCTTAATTGAGGCCACAGATTCCACTTGTGCTCCCCATCAGATGCTTATGTAACTTAATTGTCACTTGGGGACACAGTGTGGGAAGGGACGAGCTGAGCACAGGCACTCACTCCCTGTAGGCACCACGTCACATAGGCTCTGTCTTCTCCATGTTCTGATGTTTCCCCGCACATTAAGGCCTCCCATTATTCATGCAAAATGAGTAAAAAAAAAAAAAAAGAAAAAAGAAACCAAGAAAGAAACCTCATGCCTCCTTCCTTGCAGGGTTCTAGAACTGCTCTGAATTAACTCAGAAAAGCTGCAGCTGTTAGTGTTAGGGTTGTGTGTCAGGAATGGGATGTTTTTCTTTCCTCGTAACTGCCTAAGGAGATGGGGTTAAGGAGGCAGTTACAGTGGCATATGAGCTCTATGAGGCATATGAGCTCTACGTCCTAGTCCAAGCTAGCAATGCCGATGGACAGATGGATTCAGCACTGGAAGGTGGCTTCTACTTCTACTACTTTCCTACTGAAATAGAATGGAGATGTAACTAGTAAACATAGAAGAATCTTAGACATCTAGGATTTAAGGATTCAGATTTTAAATAGCTGAGTGAGGTAAAAGTGAATTCACCTTCAATATGAGCAGGCAAAACTGCTGAAGCCAAAATTAAGCATGTTAAAATCAAAATATGCAGACCTAGCAAAAATGTTTTTTTTTTTTTTCTGGAAGTGTTCCCAAAGAAGAAACTACTATGTTCCTTTAGAAAGGAGAATGGGAAGGGAGGGGGAGAAGCAATATTTCAGAGCTCTTTTCCATCTCACAGAGCCAAATAAAAGCCAATGTCAAGGGCAAAACAAGCCTGTCTTTCTGCCAGGTTCCCTGGTTTATCGTGGGACAAGAGCTTCTGAAAGGGAGCAGAAAGTTCATCAGCAGGATGAATATTTAATTAAAAATATTTAGACTGGCTTTTATTACCAAATGTAAATGCAAACCAATTAGATAATTATATTAAATGCAGGCAGGGTAGCACTCCCAGAATACAGTGATCATTACCAAGAAAGTGTACTGTCCAGTTATTTGCCTTTATAGAAAGGGGTGGGGAGAATCAATTATGCTTCACCTTTTAACTGCCTTTTAAGAGCCTTGCAGATTTGATTCTATACAACATCAAGGATAGAAGCATAAAACAGGAAGACATTAAAGTGAAAGGTGAATAACAGACAAACGATGATGTGTAGCACCCATAAATGTTAGCCTGAGGGGGAAAAAAAATTCCTTTCCTACTTGAGAAGATCATCATAAGGGGTAAATTGACCCTGCTGTATTACAAACATGAATTCAATGGTAATTTATTGCAGCAATGTCATCTATCCATGGGATATGTGGTTCACTTCCCCCAGTATAGTTTCCTATTGAAAAACTTTCTGAAAAAAATCATCCGGCCTTCAGGGAGCAAAACAAGTAAGGTGGCAAAGATCTTATCATCTTGGCTTTTATCTTGCTAAGCTCTCATTCACTTTGATAAGAAGATAGGACTGATGATGGTGATCAGGTACAGGGCTCAACCAAAAAAGCAGGTGGCTCTTTTCCTTCCTTCTTTTTTTTTTTTTAATTTGATCCCCTCCATTTCTCTGCATTTTATCCCTCCCCTAACATGCCATCTTCAGTCTTGCACATTCCCACAATCCTCTTAAAATGTTCCGCAGTAGCTTCTTCTCCTCTGCAATATCTTATAGTCCTTTAAGCATACATATAGGATATATGCATGTACATATGCATATACGTATATCCTATACCCTCCAGTTATGCATTGTTTCTTTGAGTAGAAATTCTTTGAGTAACTAACTCATCTAATGGGTTTCCCACCATGGACAATGATCTCTTTGTTCTCCTTCTATAACCCAGTGAGGAGCATACTATTTACCTCAATCTGTGAACTTTCTCCCTGTGGCATCGCCACATCCAACCATGTCTCTTCAGCCTAAGAAATAACGTCAATATCCAGTATGCATGGCAAGTTATTATGTTCTAGAGGAATAGCTAATATTTCTCATGAATAGCATCAGATAATATGATCTATCCCCAGGCTCCATTAAAGCACAAAGTTTTGCACACTCTTTACACCAAGGATCTCCTAGCTATGACTTGGAAACTAAAGGAAATGTATGATGCCTGGGCAAGTATTTTTCATGGCTGCAAGTTATTTACCTGGGGACATATCCTAACAAATTTGTCAGGGTTAGAGGGAACTTAGTGAAATGCCTCAGGTTTGTGGTACGGAACAGTGAGAGTGCCTCAGACCCCCAAATCTTTCTTTACAAACCGCTAACTCATCATCAAGGCATCTTGCTTAGCCCAGACCCCAATTGCACTTCCAGCTTTTCCTAAATGTCAGGAAGGGTTAAGAAAATGTCAATCCCTACTTTGCTGTGATTTGGAGCCTGATATGGTCCTCAGACCAGGATAATCCATTTCACTCTATTAAAAGAAATGGAAAATCCAATCCATCTCTATTAATCTGTTCCATCTCTATTAAAAAAGGGGAAAATGTTTCAACAATGAGATTTTTTTTGTCCCTGTCTGAAGTCATATTCATAGACAAGGTGAATATTGGGCCAAGGGAAAGCAAGCCAAAATAAAGAATCTTTTTACTTTCACACTCTCTTCTCTCTTTACTCTAGAGTTTATCATTGCATTTAAATACTTTAGCAGTAACAGCATATTACTGATGTCAGGGAAGAATATGAAACATAGTACCAGTAATGCTATAAATCATGAAAGTTCCTTTTAAATAAATTATCTTTTAACACAAAATCATCTGTAACTATTATGCCTTGAGCAGATGTCAATGCAAACCCAGCTACCCCAAAGTCCAGCTAGGAAATAAGTTGGAAGAAAGTACAAGGCTATTACTCTCTTAATATGAATAACTTGCTTTATAGGGTACCTGAAAGATACTGGTCTAGTTCTCCAGCCCAAAGAGTCTTATCATGTACTCCAAACATTTTCATTTTTATAAAGCTATTTAATTTTGCCCAAAAAAGTCATAAAATTGCTACAAGCATTTTACAAGGATTTTTCCAAATGAAAATACACTGTTTCCCATCCTTTATTCCTACCTGTCCTGACCAGGGCTCATCAGCATTTCCCATGTATTTCTCCTGAAAATTCAGCCTAAATGGATATAAATCAAATTAGTTCTATTGTGTTCAACTTACAGGGGCTTCATCCCAGCTTTTGAACTTTGCCTCTTTTTCTTATAAGAACTTAACATACAAGCATCGCTTTGTTTCGTTCTCATATCATTACATGCTGCATTCTTTACACAACAGTTGGCACCCTCAGGGCAGGTAAAATACTAATTCTGAATATTTCCCTGCATCTCCTTTTATTTTCATGGAGACAGTAAACCATAACTATAGCCCAAAGGCTAAAGAGAATTCATTACTGTGCATGTCGTTATCCCCTAATGCCACCATAAATTAGTTGGAATTTTTCCTCCCAAGCTAAAGATCAAAGAGATCCTTTGAGGTTAAAGTTTTGTTACAACAAGATGTCCTCAAAGCATCCTCTTTTTTGGAAACTCTGCATGCTTGGAAATGCTCATACGTTGGATGTCTTTTCATTAAGTTTCCTTAGATACTGGTGAAAATTAGTAAAATTGAAGACTTCCTTTCTCACCTTCATTTTAAGTATTTTCATTTGGATCAATATTTGGAGATATCTTCTTTCTATGTCAATTGCTCATCCATTATAATGTTTTGTAATATTTTAATATTACTACTACTGCTAATTCCAGTGAAAACACTTTTTTTTTTTCCTGAAAGACTAAATAGGCAGAAAATAATATAAACAAATTTACATAATGTTTTATCAGGCTGCCCTTCAGTTTTCCAGATGGAATCTTTATCCCAATCTTAGTTTCAAGACCATTACAACAAAGAATAAAGGATCTTAAGCTATGGATTTAGATGTCATGGGCACGATCACACGCACAGACTACGGCAGAAAAGGGACTCATCTCTCCTGATCACCATGCCCTAACCATGAGGCCTCCCTCCACAGTGTAATGAAATCTTTAGGAAGTTAGAGCAAAGATTCATCTAAAATATTGTTCTGCTACTGACAGTAGTCCATAACACATACCCAGAGAAAACTATAAGCTTGGCAGTGGTATATGGTAATACTTCTTAGAATACTTCCCCAATGTCCCATGCTTTTTGGCTCAAGATGTTGAAAATTCAGAGTTGTTGGTTTTGTATTTAATAGCTATTTTATGCGTTTATCGGATGTTCTTTGATTCCGTGGAAATTGCTGGCATTGATAAATTTCTGCAGTAATTGATGCAATATTTTTACAGATTTCTTACATAGTATTTTTCTACTGTATTCATCTGTGTCTCAGGACTCACTTTTAAAATAGGTCGTTTTCAAACCTACCATTTCAATTGCATTATCTAGTATACATTGGGGTCATTATGCTATCCATTAAATATACTTGCTATTTTTTTCTTTAGGTACTTACTCAAAGCTCATTTAAGTGAAAGAATGTCTCTTCACCTAGAACAGCTTTATATCAACTATGTGTGTGAAGGTAATGGAAAAGATTTGTTGTGCTTCTGTTTATTTTATTATTTTATTTTATTTTATTTTATTTTATTTTATTTTATTTTATTTTAATTTGTGCCTGTTGTAAGACAACTTAATTTCTGATG
>NW_010586553.1:253517-275870 GCF_000705375.1 Tinamus guttatus | reverse complement strand
AAATCCATCTATCTTTTAAAATCATAACTCTTCAAATCAGGCAGCCAGTATTATCTAGCTAGTATGTTAGATAGGTTGTACTGAAAAAGGCATAGAAAGAGTTTTTCAGGTTTTCCATTTCCTAAGGAAGTACAGCATTCAGTCATTCTAAAAAGTGTTTCTGAGCTGATTTAAGATCTTTTTCCTAGGTTTTCAAGAAATATGTCCCACTGAAAATAATTTCATACCCAGGAAACTGCCTTCAGGATTATAGTTTCAGGTCGCGGAATAATAATGAAAATAGTCAATTGAAAGAAAAAAGATGAGCTTTCGACAGCTGTTTCCATCAAATGTGCAAGTATATTTCTTCTGGACTCTGATACTGGAGAACCATTTAAGTGTCTCATGAGTTTTGCTGCTTGTAACATCTCCATATTTTATTCTCTTATTACAGGAAAGAAAAAAAAAAGAAAAAAAAAAGAAAAAGTGTTTTGACTAAATTCACACACTGAATCTGTCCAGAATATGGTCCAAAGGTCAAGCCTCCAAACCAAAATATATTAGCTATAGAGTATGGAAGAAAAATTTTTCAAAAAACATTAAACACCAGTAAACTCATTGTGACTAAGGCAGCAGATGCGTCACAAGCCATGAGAGGCAGATTATTTCACTTCTTCCCTCCCTCCCTCCCTCCCTCCCTCCCTCCCTCCCTCCCTCTCTTCCTTCCTTCCTCCCTCTCTTCCTTTTTCTGTGAGAAATACAATAAAACCCAATATACTTCTGGAACTGTGAAGGGTTTTTCCCTTTCACAGACTGAGGTACAGATAAAATAGCCGACATGAACCCTTAGGTCCTGTGTGTTTCTAAAAATCTTTCCATGACCACATACATTTTATCTACCAGACATGGACAAAAAGCAAGAGAGAATAGCTACTTTTTTGTTCAAAGTGTGAAGGCGAAGAAGATCTTGTTCATGTGTATTCTGCTCTTTGCTCATGCTAAAGTTAGGTGGTTTTCTTGTATGGGATTAATCCCGGTTTATGTTCTGAAGATTATTTCTGGTTGCTAAAGTGATTTAAACAAAAATCCATTACAGTTTTCTAATAACTCTATCACTGAAGTAATTAGTTTCACATTGTTTTCAGTATTTTCTTTTACAAGAGAGGTGATATCCAATTATTTTTGCACTCTGCATCATTCTTTTTTTGTTATGAGATAAGCTGCAATCAGTGACTTTAGTACTTTGTATTTAAATACATTGGTCCCCAAAATCTGCCCTCAGGCACCAAAACATTACTTTCAAAATACCTGACTATTGATGATCTTGCTCTTATGTTCAGAGGTCTCTATAATATTAATAAGAATATTTCATAAACTTATTCCACTTGCCATATTTTGAAAACAAAACAGCACATTATTAATTTATCAATAAGGCAAAACTTCATGTATAATCATTAGGAATGGTATTGAGTAAATGGGGTTTTATATTTCTAAGCTACAGAACCAGACTTTCTTTTTTCAGCATTAAAGGAATCAACAGAAACAAACAAGTATTTATAGGGTGTGATACATCTAACTCTAAAGGAGACAACTGAAATAGATCAGCTGTGTTATGTCTATTCCTATCTATTGGTTCCATAAAAGAAACTGATGCTGATTAGCTTAGGTGCAGATTTCTGCATTGCAGGATTTATCTCAGCTAATTTAGATGTTATAATTAGTTTTGAGAGTAAGACCTATACACATCTACATGTGTTTTAGGAGTTTGCAGTGCAATAGCATGGTAAAGTTGAGTGTACAGTGAGAGAGGAGTTGCTCATCAGAGCAGCAGACATACAGGGAAAAGACAAATGAGGTTTTATGCATGTTCCTGTGTTTTAGGCTTTAAGCAGAAGCAGCAAACTTCAGCTAAGGGTAAATTGCTGTGACAACTTAATTCTGTTAATCAATTAGACAATTCAGGAGAAAAAAAAAAAAAAAGTGATTACTGAAAGTTGACAATGTGCTGCCTGCAGAGGAAGATGGAAAAAAGCAAACAAACAATCATGTTTGCCAATTAGCCTGGAGGGAAAACTCACATTCTCTTCTGACCCCAAATCTAGCTAGCAGTTGAACTTTGAGCATAGCAGCAAGTCACATCAACCAGCTGTCTCCAACTCCGCATGGGATTTCACTGTCCATCCTCCTGTCTCCAGCATCAGAGATGTGAGGACGTGCTTCCAGCAGCCTCAATCTCTGCTCCACTACAAGGAGAAACAGAGTGCTGAAGTAGTATTTTGCTTTTTTAATTTTATTCTATACCTACCCAAAATAGAGAGGATAAATGAGCACTGTTCAGCATCCAGCCTGCCACCCCACTAACCTGGAACATAATTTTGAGGGTGAGAGAAGGCTATGGAACAACATGTTTTGGCTGGTGCTTACCAGATAATAGAAGCCATCACAAAAAGAGGAAATTCTGACTGGCACTTTTCTGACAGCTAATCTTTGGCAAACTGTCAGGTGCAGACTGTGTGGAGTGTTTCCCGAGCACGTGAGCAGTGTGAGCAGGCCGCAACGACAGTTCAATGAATCGTTCTAAGTATATTACTCTGCAAAAGCCTGACCTGCAGAGCAGTCTCCTATTGACTAATCTGATGTGTACTAATGTACCAAAAATATTAAATTAGCAAGGGAATCGTCTTCCATTTGCTTTTCCTGCTTCTCTCTCTCTCTTTTTCATTTTTTTCTAATTTGCTTGAATCACGCACTCAAGAGGAATTTTTAGACTAGGAAGCTTGTTAACAAAAATATACTTCTCCATTCACTTGATTTCCTCTGCCAAGAGCCTCAAGCAAAAGTGCAAGTAAGGACAGATAAAGGGTAATAATTAGAGCATTTTGTGATTTTTTTCTCTCTCAAAAATAACTTTTGTTATAACCAAAATGCTTTTATTGCTACTTACCTTTCACACTGGAAGTTGGAAAGGCATGATTCCAAAATTGCTTACTTCGGGTGTATGAGGGTGGAAGATCCTTCTCCTTAGTGGATGGTTCCTTGACATGTTAATGAAACAATTTTACCATAGACCCTTTTTCAGATTGTTGTACCTGCGTTAGTGAGATATAAGTTCCTGTAGACTTGATGCAGCAGTCAGAGATTTAGAGCTTTTTGCATCTTCTCTAGAATAAACCAGGACATGTACAATGAAGTAAACTGAGAAATATCAACACGACATCATGTGGTATATGGAACGTCTGTGAAATTTCAAATGACTTTCCTCATTTTGTTGTCTTAGTTGATATTGATATGGATTCTCCCAAAATGTAAACACAATACAACAAAAAAGGACATTAGAGGTAAGGAAGACATTTTTCTTCCTTAATATATATAGTACTGAAAAAAAAGTCAGAGGAGGAAAAATTGAACTCACATTTTTCATCACGCTTCTTCACAGTCAGTGGTTCACAGTCTTTACACCTAAGGAGAAAGAGCAATGCTGCATGCTGCATTTTGTCTTGTAAGAAAAATATAAGAAAGAGGCAGAGCAAGAAGAGAAGAATCATTCTATTGATATTCTACTTATCTTGACTCTCTCAGATTTGGTGAGACATTTGAGGTAAGCAAAGCCTGGAATATTTTAAGTGCAAACATTTTCAGCTCTAGAGAAAACAGACATAAAACAGAGGCATGTTTCTGAGCTGTTTCAGAAATTTATATGTTGCTCATTTTCATGAGAGGTTTCACATATCCAGCCCTTCAATAGAAGGGCAGTTTGGTTCTCTGTGAACAATCCAGGAAATTTTTAGATGGCATCGATCAGAGTTTAATAATACAAATGCTAGAGGAGCCAACCAGAGGCAGTGGTCTCTTGGACTTGACAGTTCAAAGCAGAAACAAAGACAGGTGGTAAAGAAGACATTTAAGAGTAATGGTTAGGCCCTTATGTAGAATATGAGAAGCCAAAGTGTAGATAAAAGTAGGATCTTTTCTCAGTCTTCACAGCCAAAGCCTGGTCCTCTGCACATAGCAGTATGATTTAGGAAGGAGCTACCATTGGGAAACAATAGATTAGAGAAGCTGCAATCCATTGGGCTGCATGAGATATACCTAAGGGTGCTGGAAATGACGCCAGTGTGATTGTGAGCCTGGTGTGTATAATATATAGAAGATGGCTGTGACTGGAGGAAGTCTTTGATGAGTGTAAAAAAAGTAAACATTACATCCATCTTTAAGATGGAGGAATCAGAGAACTCAAAAGTGGGCTTCCTGATCTTAGTCTCCAGAGATATTCCAAAGGAAAGGCTCCTTGAATTCGTTTTTAAGCACATGAAGGAGAAGCATAATCAGAAACAATCAGCATAGATTTTCCAAGGACAGGTCATGCTTGACCAAATGATTTCCTTCTGCAAACGAATAAGTAGCGATTTGAGTTAAGAGAGGGTAACCTTGCTGTAACCTTGACTTCAAAGGCTTTTAACACCATCTTCTTCACTGTTCTCATTTGAAAGCTGAAGAAACAAAGGCCAAAGACTGAAAAAATAGGTTATGGTCAGCTGGGTAGATGAACATGAGGGAATAACAAATAGGTCAATATCCCAGTGTTGGCAGGTAACAAACACGGGAGCCAGAGTTTGTTACTGGGTCTAATATTTAATATCTGCATTAATGGTCTGGGTAATGATGCTGAATGCAATCCCATAGCTGATACTAAATAAATTAGGGTAAAAGAAAAGCCAGCAGAAATCTTAAGAAATACGAGGAGGGAGAGGGAAAAAAATGTATAGTAACACCATTCACCAGCCCAGGCAGGACTGACTGACTGACTAACCATGCTGAAAAGGACCTTGGCATTATGGTAGACACAAGGTTGACTTTAAACTAACATTGTGCTTTCATGCCGAGGAAGAAAAACTGTGTATTGTGCTGTAACAAGAGAAATGTGACCTGTAGATTGTTGGAAAACATTATCCCCCTCCACTTGGCCCTGATGAAATCACAGAGGCAATAAATGATCACATTTTTGACTTCTTTGCTCAGGAAGGACACTGAGAAACTGAAGCGGACCCTGTAGATGGCTGTGAGATATCTGAGGCCTGGATTTATGTCTTATGAGGAGAACTGAAAGGAATGAGGCTAAGGGAGGGATCTAATTGCATCTTTCATCTACCTGATAGGGAATGAAAGAGACAATGGAAACAAATTCCTCTGGTTAGTGACAGAAAGCAAAACAAGAGACAATAACCCCAAACTGCATCTTAGGAGGTTCAGAATGGGCATCAGAGGAAAACTTTCCCAGGAAGGAGTGCGGTGAAGCCCTCGAGCAAGTCATCCATCCTTAGAGGTTTTCAAGACTTTGCTAGACAAAATTACCTCTGTCAGTGGAGGTGTTATCACTACTGACAGTACTCACACTTCAGGTGAAAAAGTTAGACCCCTATAGATCTACAGATAGGAATTTCTGAGAAGTTGAGATACTCTTGCTTTTCAAATCCTCCAGGAGTTAGTGACTGCAACATTTCAGCCTGGAAAAATAGGAAGACATCCAGAGAATTCAGTCCATATTTTCACTCTTCTATAGGAACATTAGGTGAATAGTTGGCTTCATAGCTATGAAAAATAAATATGCAAACATTTCAGACAGATGAAAACATAAACTTTTTTTCTTCTTCTTCTTCTCTTTTCTCCTCTTTGGTAAATTATCCTGTAGTGGAAGTATAATGTAAATCTGAAAACCCAATGCGTACCTCAGGACTTAGTGGGTTCAATCAAGTTTCTGTTTAACTGCATAACAAAGATCATCGTTGCACCTGGAATTCTTGTTGCCATGCCAGCAGACAATTATTTGGCTCAATGAACACTTGTTAGGTTAGACTTCAGGAAAAAAAAAACTTTCTACCAGTCAGGATAGTTACATACTGTGATATGTATGCTTTTGTGAGCATGAAATCTCCTTCTGCCCCCACTGCAGTTTTTAAGAATGGGCTAGTCAATCATATGTCAAGAATGATTTAGATAAAGTTTGACCCTGCCTTAGGTCAGAAAGATGGAAAAGATGGGCTTTTGAGTTGTCCTCCAGAGAGCTGCATCCATGAATCTAAATATCTACTATTGGATTTCTATGATTTTCTATGAATATTAAAGTGCTGTCTAGGTCCAAGGTATATTTAGAGGAAAAAAATGACATTCCTGAAGAGTGATTCAGTCTATCCTAAATAAAGGTGAGCATTTTACTGAAGGAAGTGGGGAGAGGGTGAATAGATCTGAAAAGATGCCCCAGAAAATTGAATTCTCAGTTCATCTTCTTTGTAAGAAGCCGTGAAGGTGGATTGAATCATTGGAATAAGTTATTTGTTTTGAGGTCACAAGTGTTTTGATATAGTGGAGATAACAAAGCTGCACTGCAGCCAAGAAACTTTTCCCAAATGGCTCAGACATCAGGGAAGGTGAGAATAGTGCATAAAAGTCTGGCATTTTCAAAATTGGGAAACAGTAAGTTTGAGGCATTAAAATTGCGTATTAGCATGAATATGTTGGAAACTAATATGCTATACTCACTCTGTGAATCTTAATAGTTTAGATGTCCATAATTATTCTACATTTCATATTTCCTCTACAGAGAGGAATTCAGCTTTTAACGCTTTTTTAAATCTAAGTTATTTATCATAGAATCATAGAATCATAGAATCATAGAATGCTTAGGGTTGGAAGGGACCTCTAGAGATCATCTAGTCCAACCCCCCTGCACACGCAGGGTCACCTAGAGCAAGTGGCCCAGGACTGCATCCAAGCGGGTTTTGAAGATCTCCAGAGAAGGAGACTCTACAACCTCTCTGGGCAGCCTGTTCCAGTGCTCTGTCACCCTCACTGTTAAGAAATTTTTCCTTAAGTTCCTATGGAATTTTTGATGTTTCAGTTTCCGGCCATTTCCTCTAGTCCTATCAGTGGCCACCACTGAAAAGAGACCATCACCGTCCTCTGCACTCCCTCCCTTGAGGTATTTATATACACTGATTAGATCCCCTCTCAGCCTTCTCTTCTCCAGGCTGAACAGGCCCAGCTCCCCCAGCCTCTCCTCATAGGGCAGATGTCCCAGGCCCCTGATCATCCTTGTAGCCCGGCGCTGGACTCTCTCCAGCAGCTCCACATCCCTCTTGTACTGTGGAGCCCAGAACTGGACACAATACTCCAGATGCGGCCTCACCAGGGCTGAGTAGAGGGGCAGGATCACCTCCCTCGACCTGCTAGAGATGCTCTTCTTAATGCAGCCCAGGATCCCATTGGCCTTCTTGGCCACGAGGGCACACTGCTGCCTCATGGTCAACTTATCATCCACCATGACACCCAGGTCTTTCTCCGCAGAGCTGCTCTCCACAAGCTCGGTCCCCAGCCTGTACTGGTGTCTGGGGTTATTCCTCCCCAGGTGCAGAACCTTGCACTTGGCCTTGTTGAATTGCATGAGGTTTTTCACCGCCCAGTTGTCCAGTCGGTCCAGGTCCCTCTGGATGGCAGCACAGCCCTCTTCGGCACCACTGATCACCACCTTCTGAGCTCTGCCATCCAGCCAATTCCTAATCCACCTCACTGTGCACTCATCTATCCCACACTTCCGGAGCTTGCCCAGGAGGATGTTGTGAGGGACGGTGTCAAAAGCCTTGGTGAAGTCGAGATAGACGACATCCACCGCTCTCCCCTCGTCTATCCAGCCGGTCATTTCATCATAGAAGGC
This sequence comes from Tinamus guttatus, assembly GCF_000705375.1. The sequence goes on along the minus strand of NW_010586553.1, from coordinate 268,183 downwards.
TATCAGGTTAGTCAGGCAAGATTTCCCCTTGGTGAATCCATGCTGACTACTCTTGAGCACCTTCTTGTCCTCCATGTGCCTGGACATGTAACACCAGAAAGGAATAAACACAGTGAGATACAGAAACATGCAGGTGCATGTCATATAGCATTTTTCTTTCAGTAAAAATTAAAGTAACATTTTGACAAAGATTTGTTATATGTAAGAGTAGGAAATGTGCAGTGTCTTGATCACACCTAGGACTCCCAACAAGTCTTCTTAAATTTTCTGTAAGATTTTCTACTGTCTTCATCAGACTTTGGATAAATGATTCTCAATGATTCTTCTTGAAGACTAAAGATCTAATTCTAATGAAAGCAATTTTTAAATTAACCCATGATGTCATCACATGCACTGCAGTTGAGTACATAGGAATTCCTTTCTTCTGCACTCCCTTATCTCCAACAGGTACATTTTATGTGTTCCTGACGTAAGGAGAGCTCATTTCTTCCACCAAATCACAGGGTTTATCGCATCTGCCAGAGAGAGCATCATTCCCAAGGTAATTATCCTCCTTGAAAGTCAAAGTAACGTTAGGTCAAGGCCAGCACTACACCAAACCATCTGATCATGGGAGGTTTGTGTCTAGATGGATCAAATGTCATCAGCAAATATTCTAGTCTTTACATTTTCTATGCAATAATATCCTTTGCCAGCCCGTAAGCCAGAAACAGTCAGAGAATGAATAGCTGCACTCAAAGAAATGTATATAAAATGGGGTTAAGTGCTGGCAGACTAAAAAGCAATGACTGTTAGCAAATAAGCTTCATGAAAGCATAAATCCTTGGGTTCAAAATGAATGACTGTGTAAACTTGATCTTCTATGCAATACTTTGGGCAAAGGCACTCTAGTATATACACACACACATTATCCCTTACGTCCCACTAAAAACAAAGCATCACCTCACAAGCCATTGCCATAGGAATTTGAAACAAGGAAAGAAATATATATAATTTGGGTATACAGAGTGAGAGTGTCTATTCCTGGAATATCCAGTTCGGTTCAGGATCTGTGCTATCAAAGGATGTAAAATGATAGAATCAGACAAAACAAAAGGAAAAGCCCTCAAAATGTCTTCTCTCACACTTCCCCATGCACAGCAAGTTCTGTCACACTTTAGTTGTTTTTGTCTTTTTGTCTGTGTTTTTTCCATTGTGGAGAAAAGTTGGCTGGAAAACTTTAGTTGTAAATGAAGTTACACAATCTGTCTGAAGTTCTCATAGCAGTAATGAGCACTTAAGGGAGGTATTCAGACTACCAACTGTAGGTATCTAACTTTGGTAATGTTCTTCAGAGCTGCCAGAGAAGCTGGTAGAGCCCAAATACTGTTACAGAAAACAGAAATAACACAACTGAGAAAAGGAATCAAAGAATAAACAGCTGGAAACTGAAGAGGAAAACCAATTAAAATGGATTGGAAATAAACACTTTTAACAGGGAAGGTAATCAGTCACTGAAATAATACTCAATGGGATCCATAAAATCTTAACAGCTTAGAGGTCTTCAAATGAGGACTGAATTGTATAGCTGTTTTCTGAATCTTACCAGGCCTCATATTATTGAGGGAGATACTGTAGATTACAATTTTAAATGTCATGGAAGAGGCCAGACTACATGGTTGCCATGGTCCTCTGGTCTCAGAAAACTATGAATAAACTTTTGATGTACACTGACGCCTAAAGAGTGATATACCTCAATAGATATATAGAAATTGTCCCTGTAGTTAGTACAGACAGACATGTCCATCTACCAGCTGAATCTGTTACAGAATTACAGAATGGTTTAGGTTAGAACCAACCTCTAGGGATCGTCTAGTCCAAAAGACTGTCCTAAGGATCATCTGTCATTCCCCAAAAAGCAGCCAGCATAGGTGGGGTCTATGTGACAATGTATAGGTGATTCAGAAGAACACCAGCTTTGGCTTCAGTTGAGTTTAGACTGCATCTATCAAGGATCATCTGAAATTGAGAAAGATTGTATCTGAATACTTGTAAATAAAAATGTGCCATTTATGTGTTAACTTCAGATTTCTCATGTTCTGGGATTTGTAAACCTCCCTGAAACAAATTCCAGTCTTAAACAGCAACCCCTGGCATTATTTTCCTTGTATTATTTTGTCTTTAAGAAAAATCTTTAGTGCTAAGCTCAATTCTCTCTTTTTTTTTTCTCCTCACTTTGAAAATATCATTAACACTAATTGTGAACTTGGCTGTGATTGCATATTGCATTAGTTTGATGCTAATGAATTTGAATAGTAATTTGTACTCTATTGAATTAGTATCATATCTCAGAGACCATGGAGAATTGAACCCTAAAGCTCTCATCATCCCTTTCTTCTCTTTTTACCAGCCAGGCCACAGCTTTTCTGCTATTTGTAAATCATTTAGCAGTGTACTTACTGCTGAGCTACCTGAGATGATCACAGTTGACAAGAGCATATTAGTATCTTATTACTAACTAAATACAGAGCAACTTGTTGAAAATCAGAACAAGTTAACTTTAAGTGTTTTTTTTTAAATCTGTTCATGCAATCTGCAATTGTTAAGTTAAATTTATTTATGTTGCAGCAAATGCACGCTTCCATCCTTGTCTAACTATTTCACAGTAAAGAAAAGAAAACTATCCACTTGTTCTTTAGATCATATACAGAACTTAAACAGATTTCATTTTCTCTGGGATGATGTAAGGAAAAGCAAAATTCAACTTGTACAATGTAAGAGCAAAATCCATGCAATCCTATTAGCCACTGCAGGAATGTGATTTTTATATACATGCCAGTATTAAGTGCACTTATATGCTCTGGTTAGAATTTTTAAAAGCAGATAGAAAATAAATGAGTAATTTGGCAAAATAGGGATTTTCTTCATTTTTCTTTGAAAGTCCTCTGGCTGTAGGAAACAAAAGAATTTGTCACTGAGGGCCCTTTTATAAATCTAAGCAGAGAGATAAACGAGCAAAAAGTGAGAATATACAGAAATCACACTGGGAGCTGACATATAATTTTCAAAAGCTCACTACATTTCAGACTCCGCAAATTTTCTCTGCAGCAGCAGTCGCCAACAACAATATTTTTCAGGCCAATTCTTTACAGTTAATTATCTGCAAATACACTTATGAGATCATAAGTGATGGTATTGTCTTCAGATCTTCCATTTGATCCATGGTAACTGAGTGTAGACATATTTATTAACTTTTGCAAGTGCAAAATGATCTTGGATTGCAAATAAATAAATTACAAAAATTTGCTACTTTATTACTTTCTTGCCCAAATCATTATAATAATTTATTTCACATCCACCCAAAATATTTCACAATAAACAAATCATAACATTTTCTTATCTATGTAATATTAAAAATGAGAAAATAATATTTCAAGTGCAATTTTATATCTTTTTGGAAGAAAATAATTTTGTTTTTTCTAAATGAGAAGGGTAGCAAAAACAATCAAAAAACACTGTATTTTCAACTACAATTGTTTAGAACAGTGAACTCAAACTTTCAGATTGCTTCATTCCTCCTAGAACTCTACCTTGAGAAGCCTGCTACTTTCCCCTCCTAAAACCAACCAATCAAAACAAACAAACGAACAAACAAAAACAAAAAACAAAACATTTTGTTGATTGCTTTCCTCAGGATCTGAAAGAGATAACTTTAAAATGCTGATAGACCCTTCCTGAAGAACTCTGCTTCTGGTCTCCTCAGGTCTCATGAACATCCTTGAGACTGATCTGCTCTTCACTGTCTTTGTACTCACACAGACACGACCATTTATCAGTCCTTCCGTCCTCACTGTGGTCTCTGAGCTCTACAGCATTTCATGTAAGCACACTGCAGGTCTTACTCTCATGTCCTAGAAAATATTGAACTTTTTTTCTTTTTTCTTTTTCTTTTTTTTTTGGTTGTAAATAAAGTATAGGAGCTTACCAAGAGGTAAATCTGTTGTTAGATTATTGTGACTTCTGCCCCTGACTCCTCCTTTATTACCTTGAAATAGTCTAAACACTCCTTTAGCAATATCATCAGTGCTTCATGATTGTTGGGACAGAAGTAGAAACACCAGTTAAATCAAAAGGCTAAATTCAATATGTATGGTATTTTTCTAGCATGAATCTTGATCTTCAGGCTCAGGAAAAAAAATGAAAGATTTTATTTTTATAAAACTTTAGAAAATATTATATTTTCTGAATTAAACAGTGGGGTTGAAATATATGACCAAAATGTCTGTAATGTTGCTGTACCAATTTTAAATGTGTTCTGTCATGAATGAATGCAATTCATTGAATTAAATTCTCAGAGATTGAAACCTAAATTATACTGGAGATCTTAGCTACATACTCCATGCCAGCTCAAAAGTCTTTTACCATAAATAAATAAATAAATAAATAAATCTAATCTTTTAATCACATTATAATACATATTTCCTTCTGTTTGTTACTGTAAACATGAAAACTGAATATAACACTTCCAGGAGGTGAAGATGATTCAGAGAAGAAAGGAGCATTTGGACAAAAACTATAAAGGAAGGGGATCCTCAGGGAGGTCTGATATCAAGAACACAACCCTGGGCTAGTCCAGTTGAGAAAAGTCTCGAGGAATTGTGTGAAGTCCCAGTGGCCTTAAACTTGGTATTTTAGGTGATTTGGATGGTCTGCGTAATGGAAGCACTTATGAGGAAAATGATTTGCAATGCAGTAAATTCCAGGTAAGTGGCAGGAGGTGTGATATGTTCCTCAAGCTCTGCTTCTGCTTTGTGCATGTTTCATACCATCTCTTCATGGAGGGTTTGGCTACATCTGAGTAGTTGTATGGACAGCTGACCCATAACAGGTCTGGAGCTCCTTGTTCACATATTCTCATACCATGATCCTCTCCACTCCCACATTGCCAGGTTTGTTTTCTCCACTCCCACATTGCCAGGTTTGTTTTCCAGGGAGAAACCACTGGAAGAGGGGTGGGAGAGAAGACAAGGTGTGTCCAGGTCCAGCCCAGGAGCGTTAGGCTGAGACAAGTCCCCACGCTAAACTCAGAGCTCTCCCAAGTCCCACAGGCACCATTTTTGTAAGAGGGATGGTACCGTCCATTACTGCTCTCTCCAGCTCTCCTTTCCCTTTCATGATTATTTAGCACACTAGGTTTGGAGACACACGTGCCAGTCCTCCAGTTTTAACTTCCTGAGTCATGTATACCCAAATCTGTGAAAGTAAAATCTTTTATCTACTTAAATGCCTTTCAAGGATCAGGTTTTTTATTTAGCCTAACGATATTGCTTTACTTCACACGGCTGTAACGAAGGTCACTAAGGTGAAGTGTATGAGGACATATTTCTTATATCATAGATATGTTCAAAACATATTGAAAAGAGATGTGCTAAAACAGGACTGGAGACTTGACTTTAAATGCAGAGCACATCTATCTGCTTTGTCCTGGTCTTCAATATGCAGTCCAGTGGGGAGATAAATATAATCACTGAAGAACTAACTATTAGTAACACAAAGATAATATGTGGTATCAGTGAAAACACTTCCAAGATCCACCCTGAAAAAAATAAATTAGATAAATGTAAATGACTTTTAGAAAACAGTAATTCACCTTCCCTTAGAGCATATATTCACATCGAAAAGGGGATTAGCAAGTAACTCGATCAAGATGTACAAGTCTATGGTGAGGTTTACTTCTATAGCACAAAAAAAGAATGGTGATAGATGACGGCTTGATATCTTGCAGGAACTGATGTCCAGTGAAATACATGGATGCAAGAGCTGGTATATGAAACAAGACATATTTGGAGTGTAAATACAGGACAAATATTCAAAAGAGAAAGTAATTAACCACATGCAGAGATGCAATGGACCCATCTTTACACCAAAAAAAAAGAGATCTTCCTTAGAGAAATGCAATAGAGCAAATAGTCAGAAACAGAAATAACTGAACATAAGTATAATAGCTTGTGCAATGCAAGAAAGCAACTTAGATCACAATGAACTTCTCTGCTTTGAAAATCTAAATATGTATCAACTATTATTCTGTAATTTGATATACTGACATGTTATTTACATACACAGGATACCACTGTGGTTTAATTTCTTCATCATGACCTTCTCTTACCATCTGTGATATAGAACAATGCAGAAATCCTATTCAGATTTTGTGTTCCTTTATGCTGGTCCAGGAGTACACCCATGGCAATATTCCTACTGCCAATAACACACCTTCTGAGTAGTATCTTTAATCCTAACAGCATTTTCAGCTTCAGATCTCCTTCCTCTGATAGGATTCCTCTCTGATACATTTCAGATACAAACATGAAACTAATCTTAGCTGAATTTATGTCTGCAGGCATATTTCAGCGATTTGACCGTATATGCCTTTTGTCAAATACAATTGTCATAAAAAGGCATTTTCCAAAAACCTTCCAGAATAAACAAAACATTTTGTTTATAGCAATAGCCTTGGGTTTAAAGTAGAAAAAAATAAAAAACCCTGATACGTTTTTGCCAAAATATGAGAAAAAATCAGGAAAATTAAAACACTTTATTAAACATTTTATTAAATTTTATTAAATTTTATTAAAATTTTATTAAAATAATTTTATTAAAAAATATATGTGTCAATGAAACCTTGTTAAATGTCTTTTTCAATAAAATTTTCGAAAAAAAAGAAATCCAAGCCACGAAGAATTGTTTGTATCTTCATTATTCACAATCTCAGTTACCAGCATAATATTAGTTGTCCAAGAACATATAAGAAAAGCAAGTTTTTCTATATAATGAGAAGAAGAATGAGCATTATTAAAAGATATAAAATATGAAAAGGATATAAAAATAAATACGAAATAATAGGGTAAAATATATCTGTGGAAACAGATCTGCTTCCAGTATCAAAGTTTCATCAGTTAGAGGTGGCCTAAGACAGCAAACTGTGTCATTTTCCATATGAAGGAGATGGTGCACCCATCTGTTAGTGATCCTCAGGGTGCCTCCAATCGGCTGCAAAGACCACAGCTAGTCTTTAATATTCTCCTAGTGCAAAGTTTTAACTCACATTTTAGTGTTTCTGCTGAGGTGTCTTAACACCTCCTCAAATATACCCATAGTGTGTGTTAATAACACAGGGAAGGATTCCTGCCTTTGCATTCATCTGTCATATGGCCATACTCAACAACCCATTTATCACCATAACCATATAGGGTAAAAAAAAAATGTACTAGCTCTTTCAAATTCAAAGCAAATGTATTCTCTACTCTTTCTGCCTCAAGTTATGTGGTCAAACATGAAAGCACCATGTAGCTAATAAATTATAGCTAACTTCATTTTTCAATAGAATGTATTACTATATTAAAATGTTCTTCAGAAACGTACAGTACTAATACATCAGTTTGTGTCTAAGTCATATATCATTACCAAAATGGATGATGGAGTATAGTCTCTGTTCAATAGATGTCCAAGATGTTAGATGTTCATTGTCATTTTCCATGGACTTTATTATGATGGTGGAGCATATATCAACAACTAAAACTCTTCCACACGGACTTCGAGGCTAGACATTCACAAGCAAGATGTGAATCATAAATCAGTTTTAAAATATTGCTATTCCTCCCTGAACTAATTTCTTTTCCCGAAATGTGTCCAGGGAACTCAATGACTTTCTTAGCCAAAGCAGCAAAAGAAATTACACACTCATTTCTGAAACTAAGGGCATGAATTTCACAGGAGACACTTAAATCTCAGATGGTGCCCTGTTTCTTATTATAGATTTTTGGGCCCCAATAGGTGTATTCCTCCAATCCAGAATCATATCTAATACTGATAAATGCTTCAGGGAGAGAGTTAGTGGATTCACACTTTGGATGATTATAGAATAAAGTGTATAGTTTAACAGATGTAGATAAAGAACCCTTGAGGTGTGGGGGGGAAAGTCCAGAAGTAAGAAGTGATAATCTTGAAGTCATACAGCAAGTCAGTGGCAAAACCAAAATAAGATTAAATTTTTCCAAGGCTTGATAAAGTATTAGATTTCTCTCTCTCTCTCTTTTTTTTTTTTTTTTTTCAGCAGACTGTCATCATGAATATTCCAGTGTGACTATCAGTCTCTGTTATACTTATTCATATCTTTTAGCTACTGCACTGAAGAGATGCTGGGAAGTAAACATCCAATAAACCTCAGGATTTTTCCTAGCACACTGGCTGAAATAATCACTAAAAAGAGAAAAACAAATAGATTAAGAAGTATAACATAATTTGCTTATTGGTCAAGGGCAACGGTGTCTTATTAGTCTTTCAGTCATTGCACATACTATTAGCAAGACATCAATGGATCCACAATACCCATTCTTGGGTGCTCATACCCTGTTGCAAATGATAATTAACTCAAGCTAGCTGAGCACATTTTCACTAGTGAATAATTATTTTACATTTGCCCCTGACTAAGAGCGCAGGCAATTACCACAGAGGCTGATGAGTAATGAGTGGCAAACTCAGTGTACATCTGAGCCTTCAAATATCTTTGAACATACAAAAGTGATGTTCAAAAAGTTCAAAAGAAGGACTGGTAATATCAGGCATTTTGTTTGCCAACGGGCCTCTGGCAAGGTCATGGACAAAAGGTTATTAAAAAAAATAGGTCTTTTAAGTAGTCGTTAACTCAGAATGGTTGAGGTTGTCAGGGGACTCCGGAGGTCTCCTGGTCCAACTGTCCTGCTCAAAGCAGGGTCAGTTAAGGCAGGTTGCTCAGGGCCATGTCCTGTCAGGTTTTGACTATGTCCAAGCATGGAGACCCTGCAGATTCCTTTTGTGATTTATCCCTTCCTAGAGTAAATACCTATATCTGGTTTGCGGCAATAGTACATAATTCAGTGCACTGGATCTTCCTGTCTTGTAATATGGGCTGTGAGAATTATCTTAGATGGAGGTCATTAAAGGCAATCTAAAAGCAATACTAAATTCCATCTGTGGAGTTAAAAACTCCAACAGGATGTTGGTAGGCACATGGTGTCAAATACTGAGTGACGTCTTTATGTAAATCAGTAGTGCAGCCTCCTTGAGACAGACTTCAGGAGTGGTAAAATCAAGTTGAAAAATAGAATATTACATAAAAGAAGGCCAGACTAACCAAACGGGAATGATCAAACTCCTGGAAAATCATGTGCATACCAGAAGTGACTGAAAAGACAGAAAAAAAAAGTCTGAATGTGGCAGAAATATAAGAAAAGAATTAATGGCTTAGAGAAGGCAGATGTGAATTTCAGTTCTCTTCATCTCTGACTACGGCTCAGATGCATCCTCAGATGCTCAAAGAAGTTTTGATTCTCCCATTCAGACTGCGCTTCTGCTGCAGAGCTCTTTGCTTCAGTAATTCTTTTGGGATAAGATATCATCAAGGTTGCAAAAGGTATAGCATTTAAATTTGTAAAACAAAATATCCTGAGCTAATTGATGATACTAACTCTCCCTTGCTTAACCATAAGGCTCAGGAGACTATATTTTTCTTCTAGTAGGCTGCTATTTTGCTACTCTGGATTCACTGTATTTGACATTTCTATGTTGTTGGAGAGCCATTATTTTTAAATGTATTTCCCTAATCAGTAAACTCAATGTTAACTAACAGGGAATATTCCTATGTTCTTTCACCCTAAATGAGTATGGTTTTGTTAGGGCTGTCTTCTGCAACAGCATTGGTGCTATTTTAATTGTGAGGTACATCACTCCAGCTTGAACAAGGTTTTGACTACGTTTGTCCAAAAATTTGCAATGTGAAAGGAACTAACATCATTAGTTTTAATATTCAGTACTGATTGAAGCAACTATTCCTTATCTCTACATCTTCATGCTGTTTCCTCCCCTACTCTGTTGTCTCTGCTCTTTTATTTCCGCTTTCATAATTTTTTTTTATTCTTGTATAATCAGTGGCATGAGCAATTCATGAAATGCAATAAAAACATTTTTTCTTGCAATAAAAAGGAACTTATACTTGCTAGTCAAATTAACACGAATTCTAGATTTCTATTGGAAGGGCATGAAAGGGTAGGGAAATTGAATTTCTGACTCTTTTCCTTTGTTTTCTTTGCTTCCTTTGTTTTGGATGTCAGAGTGCAAACAGGACCTGTCTGGCAGAATGTGCAAAAGAATAGAGCTGAATTCAGCCACTGTATTTTCCCATCCAAAATCAATGAGGATAATTAGCTGAAGAAATATCTGCTAGAAACGGGCAATTTTCCATGTCAGCAGGTAGATGAGGAATCAATAAGGTAGTCTTGTTCCTCTCATTTGAACGAATTTGTTCACATTAGTTTACAGTCAGTTTACTCAGTTTACATAATGCAGAAATGTTTGTTTGTTTGAGACGCCTGTGTCTATCTCCTAGGCAAAAAAAACATATGGCATAAGATGTCTGGAACTGAGAGGCCAGACTCTTGGCTGGTATAAATATCCCTATTTCTATTTATATCAGACAAAGGATCTGACTCAAGATGCGCTACTCCTGAGCACATCAAGTTGTCTCAAGATCGGATACAACACAGATTGTACAAATCGGACATCATCCTTTATTTGTCAGGAGCTCAGTCCAGTTTGGATCTATAACAGCCTCACTATAAATTCACAGCAGGGTACCTAAGAGGGGAAAATCATCATATGAGTTCCCAAAAAGAAGATGATAAACAAACTTTTTTCCTGGAAAGCTGAAATTTGGGTTTGGGGAACAATAATAATAGTAATAACACCCCTTCCCTTGCCTTGTCTTGCCTTGCCTTCCTTTCACTTCTCTTCTCTATAGTAATTTCAACTTGATGGCCTAACTCACTCATATCCGATCACTCTGTACTTCCAACCTTATAAATTTGAGTCGATTTAACTCCCTTTTGTTTAAATGGGTAACAGTAAGAGAAAAGGTCTTTCATTTTGACATTGCTACTTTAAATGCAGAGGTTTTTTCCATCAGCCATAGGACACACAACCTTCTGGAGTCATTTTAACCAAAACAAAGGAAGATGTTTCCTTTTCAAAGTTATTCTTTCTCTTTGTGATTTACTTGCTTGGATGTTTAACCCCAAGGGACAGTTTAAATACTTTAATAAATGCATGTGTTTATAAAATGGTATCAAAATCAGATATTTAAAAGATCAATTTTCCCATTTACCAGCAAGTTCTTAAAAAGGTCAGAGGAAACATAAATTATTTTTATTTATTTTTGCCTGGTCCTATTGCTTCTGCCAGGAGAACAGGGAGCTTAATTACAATTGTCAGCATTATGAGCAGCAAAATTAGACATGCATATGTAATGTATTTAAATTTACATAAATTGATTATTAAAATAAATGGATAATCTAAGTGAGCCTGTACCCTTTGCTCAAAATAAATCCTGCCCTTCTATTCTCTTCAGCAAGGACTTTGCAAGTAATTACGAGCCACTATTTAGAGCAAGTCCGGGTGCACCACTGCATCTTTCTCCCTTTAGTGTGACTTACAGGCAAAGGATAATTTCTGGTCAACACGATGCTCTTTCTGTGTTAACTGAGTGGACAGCTGATTAAGGTCAACTTTTTTTTTTTTTCTTCAGTATGGTGGTGACATTTGTACAAACAGGTGTAGGAATAGCAACTCTTCTCCCTCTTTTATTTTTTTCCACATATTCCCACAGTGCCTCTTGGGGAAGGATGAAGGTGAATGCAGGCTCTTGATTCCTTCTGCTGGATACCATAAGGTTTAAACTCTACACTGCTATAGCTTAGACCAGCCAGAAAAACCCATGTGCCTGGCCCTGCATTGTACACTGTAGATAAGGGGACCATTAACACTCACATACCAGTGGACCTTTTCCCAGAAAGCCAAGTTTTTCTGACCTGGCTTTTTTTTTTTGATTTTTCACGCTCAGAATTGATTGTCTCTGACTTCTTCCTTTTTCCTTGCCTTGCCTTGCCTTGCCTTGCCTTTTCTCTTCTTTTCTCTTCTTTTCTTTTCTCTTCTTTTCTCTTCTTTTCTTTTCTCTACTTTTCTCTTCTCTTCTTTTCTCTACTTTTCTCTTCTCTACTTTACTTTTCTCTACTTTACTTTTCTCTACTTTTCTCTCCTTTACTTTTATTTACTTCTTTTTCTTCAACTTTACTTTTATTTACTTTTCTTTCTTTGTTCTTTTTTTGCTTTTCCCACCCCTGACAAATAAGGCAGCTAAGGAAGGGCTGAAATACTGAGTATACTTGGAAGAGGATCCTTCAAAGAGGGTCCTTTCCATAAGGAAGTTATAGCAGATGGTGCTCCCCATGTGCACCCCAGTGTAAGTGCCATTTTATTAATTCTGAAGGTTACTGGTAGAAAGAAACAGGAAAGCAACCCATGTCTCCCCTATATTCTTTTTCAAAGCAGGTAATATCGGAATGTGATAATTCTTCCCATGACTTTGTGCAGAAAGTTCACTAATATACTGGATATAAAAAAATGTGGGCATTGGATCATTTGTTTTAACATGGACCCTGGGCACCTTGACTGGGTGGCATGGTAGGCTGGCACATGGTGGGATCTGAGAGTGACTGAGAAAGAATAAAATGCCTGAGACTCTGCAAAAGGACTTTTTAAAATGATGACAATTAGCTAGCGAATGGCAGGCCTGATGTTGCTTGATACATTTAATCACCATCCAGAAGAAGAAAGGATCAAGGACAGAGAGGTGGTACATATTTAGGGAAATTAGACAAGGTTGAGGGAATGACAAAAGATTTCAAAGCCCTGCAAATCCAGGTGATCGGATGATCCAAGGCTTCCATCTTCGTGATGGCATGCATTAGAAAGAATACTTTATATACTCCTGGTGGAGTTGGAATAGTTCTTCAACAGATGGAGGAACTGAGCAAAATTCTTGTGCTTATAGAACATCTGTCAAAGAAGAAAATGAAATGATTGCGTATGAAAAGGATAAACTAAGAAAAATTACCAAAAGGATTATGCTTTTAAAAAAAACTTTCCCTAGTACTTCATATGGAATTGTATTTTTACTTCCAATCACCTTCTTTCATAAAATAGTCCTGCTGAGTAAAACACAACACAAGCAACAGACTTGTAATGAGAGAATGAAAAATAGGGATGGTTTATCATAGTGGGTGGATGAATTGCAAAAGAACAAACTGATAAAAGCAACGGAGTTGCACTGAAATACTAGTTACAAACATCTCTTCAGGACAGTCTGCTTTATAACTGCTTGCCAAAGAGTTCTTATGCCTCCTGCTAAGGCATCTGATCCTGGGCAGCAGTGGAGATGAGATTCTGTATTCAATCCATCATCTGATCCACCGGGGCAGGGCTAGGTCTTTCAGCCCAAAATATTTTTTTCGTATTTAGGAAATGCTAATTATTTTGAAAACAAACTTATTGACTTCTACTAAAGGTGTAATTTGATGTGAGTCTTGCATAGTTCTTAAACCTCTGTTTTTATGCAATTGAGAATGCATTAAATAACTTCTCAGCTCTAAATTAAACACTTACTTACTCAAAATACTTCATTTAAAACCAGCTGTGCAGCCTTTTTCGCTTGCTGTTTTCCCCTTTGTGGCTTTTACCCTCTGGCTGAGGAAATGAGCTGTGCTTTGTGCTTAAAAGTTGGAAAAAATTGGCTGAATGGGAGAGAGCATCTGCACTTCTGATGATGAATATCAGCAGTCCCCAAGTGGATCTGACAAGGTGTTCTTAATGCTCCGAGTTTAGCTAGACTAAACTGAACTTCTGGCATTAACTCTGACGGAGCCTGGTGGCTAGAAAAGTGGTTCCTGTAAAATTAGATTTTAATTGAAAAAAAATCAGAGAGTCAGGCTGATCTAAATTGATCTACTCAAGGTAGTTCAATGAATATGAGTTGTTTAGAAGGTCTTCTCAGCCCTGACACTCAACACTGATGTACCAATATTTGGGAACTAGAAAGCCATGAAGGAAAACCAAAAATAACTAGACTCGTTTCACACTTCATATTCAGAGAAACACATTGTAAAAATGAGCAGGTAAAATGGGAGAATAATAACTGGATTTGCCATATTATTTCTCATTTAAGAACTCCAGCATTACTGTTAAAAAATGAAAGAGGAAAAGGATTTTTGTGTTTTAATTGTGTTATCATTGCTCCTATCATACTCTGGCTCTCTCCTATACCCACAGTTACTTTCCCTGTCTGTGAGGCACACCAAGCTACACCTTACCACTGTGAGTGGTAAGCAAGTGAAGTGCCAAAATAACGCAGACTGGAACCACACTGTAAAATGCAATAATATGCTCTGTGGTCAGTGAAACTCACATATAGAATCACAGAATGGTTAAGGTTGGAAGGGACCTCTAGAGATCATCTAGTCCAATCCCCCTGCATAAGCAGGGCCACCTAGAGTGTGGCACAGGGTTGGCGTCCAGTCAGGTTTTGAAGACCTCCAAAGAAGAAGACTCCACAACCACTCTGGGTAGCCTGTTCCAGTGCTCTGTCACCCTCACAGTAAAGGGGTTCTTCCTCATATGGAGGTGGAACTTCCTATATTTCAAACTCCTCCACCTTTAACCAGCTGTCTTATCGCTAATAGTTATATCCACCTGCAAATGTAGATTGAAAGGAAATCCTGTTGTACTAATCATCGGGTTAAGTCTGTGCAGTTTAGGTTGTCTCC
>NW_010586553.1:166066-253185 GCF_000705375.1 Tinamus guttatus | reverse complement strand
ACCCCTCCCAGGTTTTAATAGTGGTTTTTTTCCTTTTTTTTTTTTTTTTTTTTTTTTTTTTTTTTTTTTTTTGCTTTTTTCAAGCAAGGGTTTTTATTCCTTTTTGCAAGAAATATGCATATTCTTATTTCATATCTAGAGCCAGGAAGGTCCCCTAGAATACTCTTCCAGTTTCTGGGTTCTCCACTATTGAGCACAGCACAAAGGAGAAAAGGGGGAAAAAAAAGAAGAAAAAAAAAAAGAAATTTTATCCCCAAAGAGTATTCAATTTAAACAGAGGGGTAGAGATGGTGGCTGAGGAAACATGGACAGTGTGACTCAGCCCAGCTCATGTAGGGCTAATCTGTGGCACAGCTGAAAAGAGATGCCTGGTTCCCAGAGCATCATTTTGCCGTCTGGTCTGGAGCAAACATGGACTTTGCCTGGAGGCAGCTCACCACAGGGTCGTCTGAACCCTCCCCAGCTGCTAGTGGCCTCCGTCCAACCCCAGATATGCTGGTGTCCATTCCGCAATCGATTAGCACTAATTGGCATTTTTATCCATCTGGGAGTCTGGTGGTTGTGCTGTACCCTTGCATCTCACCGCTGGTGCCCATGTGGGTCCTTTGGCACCACAACACAACTGCTGCTGTCACACTGCTTATGTTCTGTGAGTAAATAAAGACTCCTGTCTCTAGGGATGGCAAGCCAGTACTTTTCTGTAGCTCTAAATCACTTTCAAAAAAGGAAAAAGTCATAGCAAAGACATACTGAATACCTGGGAGACTTGTTGAATTTTCAGCATCAGAACTGATATTCCAGTGAGGTTTGCTTTAGCTGCCCTTCGTCCATATCTGCAAGAACTAATCAACATTCCTCTCAGTGTAGAAATGATTGACTCAATTGCTGCCAGAATTTGTTTCACTTACTTTGGTTTTAGCAAGCAACAGCCATGAGAATCTCATGGTGTATAGAATGGAGACTTGTGTGATTTCTGGGTTTTCATGGTTGAATCAGCATCCCTCTGCAAGACCTGAGGGAAGGGAAATGGAGGGAAAGGCAAAGGGAAGAGAGAAGGAAAGGAAACCTTGCACCAGACAGTAAATTTCATCTTCAATAATATCCTCCCAGGCTCTGATTGCCATAACGCTTTGCATAGGACTCTTTCTGAATTATTCAGAGCAATTTGTACTCTAATCATATGCTTGTTAGTACTGCTGTTTGTGGTGTTAATTCCAAAGAGTTTTGTTTCTCTGCCCTGGAGCTGCAATTGTCAAGGTTAGAGAGAGTGCCTGAGAAAGAATGCACTCTCCAGCACCGTGCTGCGAACAGCAAGATGCTGCCCAACCTGCTGTTCAGAAGATCGATAGAAATTGGATAACAAGAAATGGGCAAATGCCAAAAGGCTCTTCTATTCCGTTTGACTGGGACACTTGGTGTATTGTATCATGGTGTATTTTAGTATGAATGGAAGAATCTCAATTTATAATGAAAGAGGGTGGAGTTCAGAGCAACACAGGGCTTGGAAAAAGGATGAAGGCTCTGTGTTTGTCTCCATCGTGCGTAGAAAACACAATGCCTCTGTATCTTCTCTCCCGGAACAGACAATCTCTGGCCATCTCTACAGAGCTGAGCAAAAGTCACCCCAGGGCTGGAATCAAGACTCAGTCCCAATCCTTGTTAGTTGACCATCCTCAGGGCAAGGGCTGAGGTGACCTGCAGTTAATGTCCTGGAAAATTAAACAAGGGAGTCCTGTTGTTTGGGGAGCATTTATCAATTACGTGGCAAAATGTCAAAATCTTTCTGCTTTAGTAGGTCTTCAGCATCATTCTCAGGAAATTCGGAGGATGTAGGAAAGAAGTGTCATAGAGACTTCCAACCCAAACAAAAAGGACAAAAGGCTTCATATCAGAGGAATAATTACAGTCCTGTTCTGTTCACATGGTTAACCGTGAAGATTGATGTGACTAAGGTGCAGGGCGGTGCAGGACCCTCCCACTTGATGAGTTCATGCCATGCTTTTTCCCAGCTGCCATTCCCAAATGGTTTATAAAGCCCGACATGGTATTTTAGGCGTCCAAATTATTTAATCACATGAGGAGCAAACCTTCTGTTGAAAGAGTAGCATATTGAAATGGCAGAATAAATGAGCAGCTTTCCTGCAGCAATTATTGCTTGCACCTTGCAACAGGAAACACTTGAAAAATCTGGATGCATTTTAAGTGAAGATCAATAGGAAATTGCTACTGGTCTCCTGGTCAAGTTCGATTTCTGAGCATTGTAGTTGTTCTTGTCACTGTTTTACTGTTTTTGTTGTTTTTCTTTGTTAGTTTGTTTTTCAGAAGTAGTTAAAGGTTCCGCTTGAGTTTATGGACACGTTTTTGCCAAGGATGGTACAAACTGTTAATTAAACTTGCTCACATCCCTATTGCATACACACAGCAAAAGAAAACTTTCTGTATTCAGTCATCTATATTTGACTCACAAATTTCTTATGAAACAAAATGAACCAAAAATAACTAGTTTGCTTATGGAAAATTAAAACATTTGAGTCTGAGTTGCATCTGGCCATGACTTGCAACTCATTCCTGGTTCATCCCTGTGCTTTGTTGTATCTGTCAGCAGTACAGCCGTGTTAGAAATTGGCAAAAACAATTTATTTCAGTATTTCAAGGCCAAACTTCGACTACTTTTCTCCCTGAATAACTTACCTCCCTTTCCTAAAAAAAATGAAAAAAAAGTCTTTTCAATCGAATTATGTATTTTTTTTTTTTTGCTCAACAATGATGGATCTAAATGTTTTGGTTCCTCCAGCTTTTACATGTTTTTCAGTTTGTCTGTTTCAATGAAACAGTTTGATGAGGAACTAACCGAATAAGGCTCTCAGGGGTGGGGAACAGACAAAAACCAAAAGGCCCAGCTCCACAGAAGAATACAGTAATTAATTTACATTTAAACATTTAATTGTCATTGACTCCCATTAATTTTAATGGCTTAGGTGTCCAGATATATGTAGTCAGCTTAAGTGTATTTGAAAATCTATGCCTTTGAACTCTCTTCCCTGGGTCAGTAACAGTATTATTTTGGGGGAAAGGGTTGTCTGCTACTGCCCCTGGCAGAACAAGGTCATCTAGGTCCTTTTCTGCTGTCCAAATAGTGATATGCAACAGGGATTTTTCTAAAAAGGGCAGCTGGGAGAAATGTATGCAGACAGAAAAAAAAGCATGTTTTATTCATGCCATTCTCCAACAAATAAGTTCCATCAGCATGTATTTTAACTGCCCTTTAAGCATTTCCTATAGGCAAGAGTGAATTGCATTTCCTCCTGCTCAACCCATCAGTTACTTGAAAAGTGAAGAGGGAGAGAAAGTGCAGTCTATTAGCAGGACTTTCTGGCTCGAGTATTTCTCCTGATGGGGCTCCTCTGTGCAGAAAGGACATTAAGCACCTTCTGTGATAACAAAGCCCTATGTGAGTGCCGTGTCAGATCTCAGTGCCTGCTTGTATACGGTTAAGCCAGTTTAACATCTGTTTTGTAGTTCAAGGAAGCTCTTGCTGTTTGGTAATTCCTTCTTCCCTTGTTAGCAAATCACGAGTCATCTTGCCCTATGCCGCTACATTATTCTTGTCATCCAGAGCTCTCTGAAGGTTTAAAGAGCACCACGAGCTACTTCAAACTGATGGAGTCTGCAATTAGCATAGAAGCAATAGAGGTATTTTGTCTCTGGGAGGCCAGCTGATTTGTGAGCAAAGGAGGCAGGCTGCAGTAAATGGAAGGAACTTTGCAACAGCTAGGAGCTTCATTTCCCAGCTCAACTATTATTCACCCAGTTTTGTAGCTCTAATTCTGGGACTCACTGTCACAGTCTGTAACTGAACACACATTTTTTCAAAAGTGATTGTCCAAAAGACATTGGTTCTAAGTGAAATTTTAGCTGTGGTTGAATGTGATGTGTGGGAATCCCATGCATGCTAGGGCAATCTCAGATCAGATTACTGAGGGTCGACTACAGGAAGTCAAGAACTGACTTCAAGGCATTCCCTGCCTTTATGAAGTCTTTTTTAAGATTAAGACCAGGGACTCCCACCTAGGCATTGCATCAGTCCAGAGACCATCCCAGCCATTAGGCAGCAGGTTAGAATAAATCACTGCTTCAGAGATGCAAATGTGATTTTGATTTTCAAGAGAGAGGAACAAATTTAGAATCCATAAATATTGCTGCAAAATGAGACTATTGCCCTGACCTGATCTGTGCTTATTCTTTTAAGGCAGATCAAATTCCACTATTTGGAGAAGGTCACTGCATCCTGCCTGGGTTCTTTTGCATCAGTCCTATGCTGTTCTGTGTGCCGTCTACAATAACTGGATGTCAGCACAACTTTTGTACAGCTGCTATACAGTCCAATTTTTGCTGGGAAACCTGACACTAGCAATTGGATGTTGACACATCTGATTGTTTAGAAATTCACAGCTGATTCTTCAGGCTTTCTCAGCCAAAAAGGCAGCATAAGAAAAATTTCAATCCCTTACTACTGTTCAATTATATCCTCACAGCTTTTTTATTTTTGTCTTTAGCAGAATCGTGCTATATCAAGGTTGACCTCTGTGCATGCAAAGTGCTCAACATCTATTTCGATCAATCAATCAGGCTTACTGGTGGATAATTTTCTTTCCTTTTAAAAATGCACAATAACTTTACTTAATCAAATATTTGATCTTTTCTTTTGCATCTAAATATACCAGCCTAGAATCCTCTCTGTAGTTCTCCCTTTTATTATCTAGAGAGAACAAAAAGATGTTATTGAACACTGAGCCCACAATGTTGGATAATGTTATCTGAACTTGAAAGACAATTTCCTGAATCCTTAGATTCAAGTAAGTCATATTCTTTCTCTTTCCTTATCATACATTTCCCTCTCATATCATCACACTTGATTAATGCCTAGATTTTCCCAGGAATTGCTTCCTAGTAAACATATTGGAGTAGGCCATTTGTCCACATTGAAAAATGCAAATGAATTTTCAAAGATGGTGATTTCCCAGGGAAATAAAACTAGATTTTAAAGACTGGGTGAAATTAATGCAGTTAGGTATTAATCTGGTTGGAGCATACCGGATATTTATGGAGTTCAGTAGACAACTTAAAAGAGCTTGGGATAGTTTTGTATACCCCAGGCCAAGGGATTATTAAAAAAGAGGAAGAAAAGAATGAAACATTGTCACTTTCAGTGACAATAATCAATGTGATTCCCAAATCATGACACTTGAAATCATGAACATTTAATCTTGTTCCTAAGGAAGCAAGATGCAGCAGAAAATAACACAGCTAAAGGTTTGTAGCAGTGATGGTAAATCAAAAGCAAAAGGCCTGAGTGTCAGCATAGATGCTCTGTAACTAACTTAAGCCAAGCAAATGCTGAATGTAATTTAGATAGATGTGACTGCTCTTCCTATCACACCTCCTATTGTCTAAGTCCAGGACTACTGGACCTCTGGCTTTTTTTTCTGTTTCACTGAAGTTTCTTTTCAAGGATTCACAAGGAAACCTTTTCCTTCTCCAGTTCTCCGCATGTCCATAAAAGTTTCCTAATAGTGGCACGGTGACAAGCCACTTTTCTGTGCTGAGCAATTATCTGTTCCTTAAGCCAAAGCAGCTTGAGATGTGCTCAGTGGGACATTCTGGCCCCAGGATTTTCTCCTGACTCGGCTTCTCTGCTGCTAAAGGACACCAAGTCCCCTTGCAAGGAGTGAGCTTGGTGTGACTGCACTGTCAGCTCCTGCTAAATTCGTATATATTTAAGCACATTAAACATCTGCTGAATTAGTTCAGGGAGGACTGTTCTGTTAGGCAAGCCCTCTTGCCCTTGTGAAGCAAATCACAAGACAGCAATGTGCTCCAGCACTGCCTGCCATTGGGGCAATATCATCCTCCTGAAAAGGGGTGAAGGACACCCAACACCATCATATATAATTTGCTGACTTCACATATCCTGGGCATTGCAACAGCCCTTTCCTTGTGACCAAAATCCAATTAGATGAAGCCATGCACTTCGTTGCAAAAATGGCACCTAGGACTTCTGCCTGCCCTGGGCTCTAGGTGGAAATAAAATACAAATGTTACTTTTTGCAGATTAAATGCCTGTGAGGACCTAAATGGCAGTAGATGTACATTTAGGACTACCTCTTTTTTTTTTTTTTTTCAGGCCTACTTTTACTTACTTTTACCATGACCTACATGGACACTATGCAGACTGCCAGGGAATTGGCTCTCAGCCTCACATCCTGGAAGGCTAAAGAGTGAAGTTGAACTATCTTCACAAGTTTTTATGAGTTGGTGAAAGGAATTTTTGCAACTCATGAGCCAGCTAAGTTCTCGTGGCCTTGATGGTCTAGAGCTACAAGCAAGGCTAGAGCTACAATCAGCAGAGAAATTGTAGCGCAGAGAGATGAGGACAGGCAGGACTGAGTGGGGAGAAAATGGGCTGCACCCTGTGCATTTCGGGCAATGTGGCAATCATAAGAACAGGCATTTTGTATCTATATCCTATATTAGCCATCTCCCTCTCTTTCTTCACATAACAAGGGAAAGGTATTTTTAAAACCAAGTCCATGGGGATATTTAACCCACAAAAATAGCTGGGAGATGCAGGGAGGGATGAAGGACTTGGGTCTGACTTTTTCTCCTTCTTTCTAAATGGATAGATTTTGATTTTCTCTTTTCAGAGATTTAATTTAAATTAGAAAGCAAATAAGAATTGCTACTGCTATATTTACAAGGTAAATTACAGTAAATTAATCTCTTCTCAAATATTACTATTTGCTATAAATCAAAGCACTTTTGTTGCTATTATATAAGAACATATTTTCATATCTCACCAGAGAAGGAAACCCTTTTTCAGTGTGTCTTTTTAAACAGTAATTACTCCTCAGATTATTTTGATTTAAGGTGAATAAAAGAAAGGAAAATCATGATAAAGACATATATGTTTGGCATACTTTGATTGCAGTGAGCAAAATGGATGATATAGGGCTTTCAGAAAAATTGCAGCAAAAGTATAAGTTGTGCAAGACACAAAATTAATGGGTGTTTGAGTTTCCTGCATACACAAAGGTAGTAGCTTGCCAGCTGTTTCCAACATCTGCACATTCAGTAACAGCTGGCAATCCAAGCCTTTTTAAAAATTATTTTTAATTGCCATTTCCTAGAATAAATGGAAAGCTAATGCTCTTTTTTTTTCTCATATGCATTCATATGCATACTTTACATAAATATGCATACAAAACTTATGTATGCATATATGCATACATAAGTTTAGTCAGTTCTGTTGGGTTATGTGATTGAAGGCTCATCTCCAAGAAAAAGAAGGACCATGGAGATACAATGGCCAGCAGGTGAACCCCAGTAACCCAATCAGAGACACAAGCCTTGCCCCTAAGGCTGTTCCAGGAGAGCATCATCCCATGGGCTGGGGACACTTCCCAGTAAATCACAGCTGTGACTCCCTATAATCACATAGACCAAAGCAGGGATTCAGGCTTCACTATAGGATGCTAGGGAAGAGCCCTTGGGAATGCACAAGACCTATTATGGGATGTTTAGAGAAGGAACAGGGGGTGGGGAAAGGATGGGATCTAGGTATTTTGGGGAGAAAAAAAACAGGGACAGTTGCATGTGAAGAGCCTGCTGATCACTGCACAGCTGCTGGAGGAATCCACACATAAATACATTTGTATCTCAATCTAACAGACCCTCATCCTCATGAGACAGAGGGAAGAACAGGATGAGGCTGTTGGAACTGTTTGTGTTTGCATTGGCACTGAGCACCTCCATGCTGAGTGACTCCATCTGCATTGACCTGGCTGTGTGTGGATGGCTGTGTGTCTGTGTACATATATGTTGTACATGTGTGATTTTGTGTGTATCTCCTGGGAATACATGCTAAGTCTCACTACTGGTTGGACTGGGAGGAATGGAGCTGTGGAAGCCTCCCCCCTATACATCTATCAGGTTTGGCACACACCTAAAAGGTACTTCAGGGACCTTCCAAATTTATCATTGTAAAACATCGCTTAGATTGATAGTTATCTATCTCACATTATTCAAAGCTTTTATCCTTCCATTACTTCTGTATGGTATTATTGGTTTTAAAAACAAACTCAAGGTGTAGTATTTCAGACTTTAATAGTGCGATAGTGCTCAACAAAGAAGATTACTTGCAAATTTTATCTTTTTTTTTTTTTAATGTTTGTGTCATTTTTGTCAGCAGTGAAATTTGAAATTTGGCTTGTATTTGACCTTGGATCCAGTAAAATCCCAAGATCATTTCTGGTAAAACTGTTGCCTAGACAAGTTTTCCCCAGCCTGTATTTTTTCACTTGGTTTTACGTAAATTTAAGATTTTCTGATGATCTTGAATAACACTCAGCCACTTTTGTTAAACCATTTCTCACACTTGTCAAGATCATTTTGACTTATCACTATGTCCTGCAGTATGTTGATAATCCTTCCCATGTCAATCCTTCCTCCTGTCACAGTCAACAAACCTACTCTTGATCCGTCATCCAAGCCATTAATGAAAACACTGAATTATACCCAGCACAGATCTTGCAGGAGTTCTGCTTTATATAGCCTTGCATTTGTCAGTCTAACTTCACCATATACTCAGGACGCAGTTTTGAGTCAGGTTTTTCCACTTCTTTAGAGTAATTTTGTTTAGCTCATGTTTCTCTACCTTACCAATTAGACTGCCATGACATACAGTGACTAAAGCTCTACTGAAGACAAATTGAAGGTTTCCCCCCTCGCTTTACAGCACTCCACAGTTTCTCCAATGACCAAATGCATTCACTTCTTCTTCACAAATCTATTTCCTTGTCATCCTTAGATGTTGCTTAGACTTTGACTGCTCATTTTTTCTCTCAGATTTTGCAAGGGACTGAAGTTAAGTTGCCATTCTGTAGCCTTTTCTCCCCCAGCAACTCCTCCCCCATCCTTTTCTTTTCTTTTCTTTTCTTTTCTTTTCTTTTCTTTTCTTTTCTTTTCTTTTCTTTTCTTTTCTTTTCTTTTCTTTTCTTTTCTTTTCTTTTCTTTTCTTTTCTTTTCTTTTCTTTTCTTTTCTTTTCTTTTCTTTTCTTTTCTTTTCTTTTCTTTTCTTTTCTTTTCTTTTCTTTTCTTTTCTTTTCTTTTCTTTTCTTTTCTTTTCTTTTCTTTTCTTTTCTTTTCTTTTCTTTTCTTTTCTTTTCTTTTCTTTTCTTTTCTTTTCTTTTCTTTTCTTTTCTTTTCTTTTCTTTTCTTTTCTTTTTCTTCTCTTCTCTTCTCTTCTCTTCTTTTTTCTTTTCTACAGATTTTCTGCTCTTTTTGTTCTCTGGTCTCTTCCTCGTCATGGTTTTGAAAATCTGTGATTATACTGGCCAAATAAATAAATGGCTGATAAAAGCTTATTACATCCAGTTAATTTGAAAAAGTTTAGGTTATCTAACTACTCGCTGTTATTCTCCTATTTTTATCTGAGGGCTTACTTTTCATGTTGGTATTTATTGGACTAGTCACTGCTCTTAGTTGACTTTTTTAATTAAGATTGATAACACATAAAAAGGCAACACTCTGGCTTTCCTGATGCTCTAATGATAGCTTTTCCACTCCACAGAGTGATTTGAACAGTCTGAGCACTTCTCTTGGGCTTCTTCGTACTAATAGTGCACCCAATAGAAGGATTTTTTTTTTATATCCATCCAGCATGTCTGTTGTTAACTGAACTCATTTTTATCTCTGGGCTTTTCAGATTTTGCTCACTATAGACTAGTGTTAGAGGGAGCTAGGCTATTCTTTTGTTATAAGTGTTTCTAATCTAATCTAGTTTCCACTGCTTGTGTGCCTACTATTCCTCTTTGACTTCAATAAAGGCTGTATAATAGAGCCAGATTGGTCACATAATGCTTTTTCTCTATTAGCTGTCTTTCATGCACCTTGTCACAAAGCTAGATTGTGTCTTTCCCATTCTTTCTGCAGTATGTAGTTGCAAATACACTCTTGGGTGGGCCTCCCTCAGTGACATCATCGGAGTTATAAATATTCTGAATAGTTCTGCCCATGAATAGGGCACTAGGTTTAGCTGTGGAAATCTTTTTTTTACTGTCACTCTCTATTCTCTTGTTATACTAGAAGTTGAACATCAAGATACAAGGAATAATAGAAATATTAGTGGTTATGATCTTTTACCTTAAAAAAAAAAGAGATCCTTGGAAAGAATGACACATTTCAAGGGTATTAAATTTGCTCAGTGATGCTATCGTCCTCAGGGACCATGCAGGAGGCACGAGTCCATCAGCAGGCTACAACTTGTGACTGTCAGTTTATTTCACTATGTTTACATTGGAATTAATTAAATTCATAGAGTGGCTGGAAGGAAAGGAAAGTCTCTTTGGGGCTGATCTGATAGGAAGATGGGATGTGATTTGTCTAATCACCTCCCTGAAGAACAAACTTCACTGAGGAGTGAATTCATTAGCAAGCATCAGCAGCAGAATATATAAACTTTTATTATCTGAGAGACTTTATGCTCAAAACTCCAATCAATTTATAAATTATAACAGGGCCCTCCAAGTACTACCTGTGCCTTCAGTTACAGCAAAGGAAAGCTGGTACCTAAGAGCTAGTGTTTTAGGAAGAACTTTGGGAGAGAGTCTCTTTTTAGTATTCGTAACTTGTACAGTGACTAGGACTGTGAAATCCCAGGCCATGGCCAGAGATTTGAGGCATTATAATAATAAAATAAAAACAGTGAAGCCAGCTCCATCAGACCATCTGTAAGCTCAGTTTGATAAGATAAAACGAGCAATATGATTTAAAATGGTCCAGAACATAAAACCAGCCAGATCAGGTGAGACCAAATGTTCATCTAATGGTGGATGCCTGGAGAATAGCAATTATACAGCTATATTTAAAAAAAAAACTGTCCCAAACTCCAGCAATTTTCAGCTCACTGACTCTATGAGCCCAAGGTCATATCTTTGTCTTTATTAGCCCTTGGCGAATCATTATTATTACAATAATTTGAGATAGTATTATTATACTAATATTAAGAAAAACTGTTCACTCCTCCTGACCCAAAAAGGCAATTCTGTAAAACCACGCAAATGACTACATATTATGAAAATATAATCATTTCCATCTTATTTCTTTTCTTCGCCGGACTTGGATTAAGTTCATCATCCGATAGAGAATGGTGTTCAGAAAGAGTGTTCCTCTGCAGCACTCAGCACAATAACACCCAATTCAGATTTTTTGATACTCTTGTGCTAAAAAATCAAGGCCACATTCCTTTTGCTCCAACAGGGACTCTTTCAAAAAACAATCACAAGAATAGATCAGAAAGCCATCCCCTTTGCCCGGTAATCATTTGACACAAGGATACATTTCAGACTGATTTAAAATTGTCCTTACAGATTGTGTTTCATCCAAGGAAAACCTGATGCATTTTCACATAAAATTGATTCTCTTCCTAATAAAAATCAGAAGTCAATTGTTGTTCATGCAAAAAGTGATGACAATTTTCAGTTCTGCCATAAAAGCATCAGCATAGGAAGTCTGTCTCTCTCCTATGCTAGATCCTGGAGAACTCCTTCCTTAGAACACACTGCAAAACTGACAGGATTTGAAATATATCCAGAACACAGCATAACACACAGGTACAATGCAAATAATATGTGCAATGAGCACAGCAAAAGAACTGACTTTGACTTCAGTAGGATTGTCCACATTATCAAATAGCTCTAAGAACCTGGATCTCCTGAAGTCTCCTAGAAATCGTGAAGGCAGAATATCCAATCCTGATTTATCTCCAAAACTATCACACAATTACAGCTCTTCCCATCATGCCTATCTTCGCTGCTTGGGATTTTTTCATTTCAATTTCACTAGATTATTGGAAGGGCAGACTGATATTTAGTCTGATGTTTTTCTCCTATTTCGGTCTTTCTGTTTTTCTTTTCTTTTTTTTTTCTTTTTTTTTATACCTTGGAGACTCGGTGCCCCAGTAGTTTATCCCAAAGGACTACTACCTTCCTGATGTGATTATGAACAATTGTAACACTTCCAAACAAGTCAGGCTCAGAACATAGTTCCTCAACAGATCCTCTCATGCATTGTTATCTCACGCACTTTTGTTTCTTCTATTTAATTTTTTTTGCCTTTCCCTCAGCTCCTGGCAAAATAGTTTGTCATTATTTTCAGCACTGAATAGACAAACAGGAGTAAAATAAGGCAGGATGCAGAAAATGAAGTGGAGCACAGATGGCAATAATAGGACTTGGTGACAAGCACAAAGTGAGCATCACCCGGGAGTTAGCCATGAGGGAGCATTCATTTTCTGAGGTTACCTGTTTTCTCCTCAGAACCACAGACAATCTCTGCAAGGGGTTGCCTTTCCTTCTTCACAGAGAGGGCTGTAAGTATCCACCATGCAACATATCTTTGAGTTGTACAGTGCATATGAGGAGGAACTAGGAGAAGATACTTGTATTTATTTCCATCAACCTACCAGTAGCTGGAGTAAAAATTAAAAGCCAAATTTTGCATGGAGTTTTTGTGTATTGTGATAGTTTTTTTATGTCCGAATATAGTTATAAAGAAGGGGTAAGAGTCTAACAGAAAATGAATGGGGGAGTGGGTTCTGAAAGCACAACTTTATGACTTTATGCTACTGATGACTTTTTAAGAATTTTGTGATCAAAACAACCCACCACCCTTTTTTTTCTTTTTTTTTCTCCTCCATATGTACACTGAAAGAGGGAAGATTGATGGATTTTTTTTGAATGGGCCTTTGTGTAGCTCTGAGAAGCCCTCGCAATATTTTTATCCTCCTTTTACCTGATTTACTATAAAAGGAGGTGGTCATAAGGTGCTTTATTTCACCCTAAGTCACTCCACAGCACAGCTCAATAAATACCTACCATTCATCTTCTTGGGAATAGCCTTCTTTCACATACAGTGGTTATAGGACAGCTTCTACTTCGCTCTGACATTGCTAGGTTGGAAGTGGTGGGGAAAAGCCAAATTGTCTGCTGAGCCAAAAGCACCAACCTGATAATGCTGCAGTGACTATTTATGAGGCATTTGGCCTCGAGGGAAGAATTGACCAAAATCTCCAGATAACTTCCTCATTTTGTAAGGTATAAAAAGCTGACAGATAGATAAAATAGCAAAGACAGCATCACTGTTTGAGAGGGTGTGGGGGGGAACTAACCTACTTGACAACCATGCTTTTCTATTGCTTTGTGCAATTTTTAATTTTATGTAATTTATTCACTTGTTTGTTCTGTGTACAGCTCGGCTGCATGAACCAGCAAGATTGGTCCTTAGGTGGTCATGAGAGAGAGCAGCTACCAACAGGAACTGGCAGATCATGCTAATGTTGCCACTAGAGGAATAACTATCAAATCACATCTTTGGACGACTAAGATGACCTAGGACAAGCCCATCAGGAAAAGTCCACATAGTACGAACAGGACAAGAAGTATGGCAGCAGAAAACAAAACAGACATGAAGCCAAAGAGTTTGAAAAGCTACTGCTGATACTTCAATAGGCATCAGGTCGTATGGTCTGGGAGACAGCCCCCCGCTCAAACAAAGCTGTCAAAATGTGAAATCCATAGGAGGAGAGCAACCTAAAGGGCATCTGAATGATGTTATCACTGGTAGAGCGCTGAGGCATGAAAGGCAAAAATTTGAAAAAGAGTCATTATATCTGAATTATTTGTGTTATTTATACACTGATAACTGTATTAAAGAGCAAATCAAGCAGAGGGTAAAACCCAGACTTCCATTTAGTGAGCAAGATGCATTAACCACTCAGTTGAAGAGTTATCTATCCCCAAAATATTGAAAACAGAAAAAGAATCTAGTTTGTGTACGTTTTATATTAAATTCTATTTCAAATTTCACTCTGTGTTTCTAATTTTCTGTATTTCTGTAATTTTCTGTGTTTCTAATAATTCAGTATTTTTTCACTACATTATTTCTATGGAGGTAAGCCACACTGACAGAGTTAAAATAGTATAGCTTTTGTAGTCACATGGAGACACACACATTCCTACGTCTAAGGCAGCAGTGCAAAAGACTACAGAGTGCCAAGAGATAGCTAGGAGCAGTCAAGAAAAAAGGACAACCAGAAATATCATAAAGAGTAGGAGAGTGGTAGCCAGAGCTAATCTCTGTATTGTTAGCCAACCCCAGCTGTAATCTGTATCTTAAAAAAATAGGTTACAGATTTCTACTGTCACAGCTTTGTCAGGGTGTACAAAGATGTATTTTCTGATCAACAAATTTGTATGTCAACAGCAACTACCAAAAAAAAAAAAGTAGTATTGACTAATGTTTCTATCTTTGGGCAATTCTCAGAGTTTGGTGCACTTATTCCATGGTTCAAGGCAGATTTGGTTCATATAGTTATGTTTGACTTTGGAACATTTTGTCAGTCCATCATACTAAACCTGTAAAGTAGTCCCTTAAGTCTTGGCATTGCCTTAGATATGGGCTTTTGAACAAGGGAAAGTTCACAGTATGAGCATATTGACCTCATCTCCTCCATCCTTAGGCAATTCATGCTCCCTCTACTACCTGCACTTCATGAAAGCACCCTGTTAATTATTCATGGAGTGCTGAAGCCTTTAAACTCCATTGATTTCTTGTGTCTGGCTCTTGATTGCATGAGGTAAATTCATTTCTGTTTGATGGCATTAAGTATTTTGAATAATTAATATGGTAATTTATCCAGAGCTGAGGACTAAATGCTACCTTCTGCTGGGAGGAGTGTTGGGAGGGGAATACTCTTTAGGGCACTTTTCCCAATTATTTGAATGTCAACATGGTACTTAATATAAGTATCTGACTAACAGCTATTGCTTCTATGAGAAGACAGCACAAGCACAACTGGGAGGACAAGCACTGTATGAGCAGGCACTTATTCTTACACTGCTTTTAATTGACTGGTAAACAATCAAAACAACTAAACAACATCAAAGAGGAAAAATCATCTCTTTGATCAGTCAGGTTCTTCTCAAATGAACAGCAATTTTGATTGTGCGTTCTTCAAGAGTAGGACTGAGTCCCAAGACCCAAGCTCTAATACAAGCAGTATTTTACAGTAAGCTCTTGGAAGCTTAATCCATTCACATTTTGATAGACCTAACAGTGACATCTGGACCTTTCAGCTCAACCTAGCAAAAAGTAATCTCTTCTCTAATGAATATCAGCACTGAGAAACATTTCTGCCTTTTCTTATTATTTATATTAGAATATATCTAATATTCAGAACCACTCATTTCATATGGTTTTACTTTCTATCCCATTAGTGTCTTTTATCTTGGTATTTCTCTCCTCCAAGTACTCATAATCCCTAGTTACTGAAGTCATTAGTAAGCTGAACTGTTACACAAACTGACACTTTGCAACACCTCAAATCAAAAGAATTCTTTGATTTGTGTCTAATTTGAGGACTTTCTCTCTCGCTCGCTCCTTTTTTTTTTTTTTTTTTCTCTGTGCGTTGGTGCAAATAAATCCTTAATCACTGGAATCAAATTCCTAAAAGCAGAAATTCCTACTTCCTATTTACCAAGGGGAAATCATGTCTGACGAACCTGATAGCCTTCTACAATGAGATGACCAGCTGGATGGATGATGGGAGAGCTGTGGATGTTGTCTACCTTGATTTCAGCAAGGCTTTTGAAACCATCTCCCATGACATCCTCATAGGAAAGCTTTGGAAGTTTGGACTGGATGAGTGGACTGTGAAGTAGATTGAGAACTGGCTGGAGACCTGAGAGTCCTTATAAGTGGGGCTGAGTGTAGTTGGAGGCCTGTAGCCAGTGGTGTCCCACAAGAGTCAGTATTGGGCCCAATACTGTTCAAATTGCTCATCAGTGACTTGGATGAGGGCACAGAGTGCACCCTCAGCAAGTTTGCAGATGACACCAAACTGGGAGGAGTAGCCAACACTCCCAAGGGCTGTGCTGCCAATCAGAGAGACCTAGACAGGATGGAGAGTGGGTAGAGAGGAACCTCATGAAGTTCAACAAGAACAAGTGCAGGGTCCTGCACCTGGGGAGGCATAACCCCAGGCACCAGTACAGGTTAGGGGTTGACCTGCTGGAAAGCAGCTCCGTGGAGAGGGAGTTAGGAGTCCTGGTTGACAACAGGTTAACCATGAGTCCGCAATGTGCCTTCGTGGCGGAGAAGGCCAATGGGATCCTGGCCTGCATCAGGGGGAATGCTGCCAGCAGGTCGAGGGAGGTGATCCTCCCCCTCTACTCAGCTCTGGTGAGGCCACACCTGGAGTATTGGGTGCAGTTCTGGGCTCCTCAGGACAAGAAGGACATTGAGCTTCTAGAGAGGGTCCAGCGGAGAGTGAAACGTCTTAAACGAAAATGTTTAAGACAAATGAAGCATTTGTCTTATGAAGCGAGCTGGGCTTGTTTATTCTGGAGAAAAGAAGGCTGAGAGGAGATTTGATTAACATGTTCAAGTACCTGAGGGGTGATTGTAGGGAGGATGTGGCCATGTTCTTCTCCGTGGTGGCTAGTGACAGGACGAGGGATAACGGGTGTAAGTTGAAACCCAGGAGGTTCCACTTCCATATGAGGAAGAACATCTTTCCTGTGAGGGTGACAGAGCCCTGGAACAGGCTGCCCAGAGAGGTTGTGGAGTCTCCTTCTCTGGAGATCTTTGAAACCCGCCTGGATGCCACCCTGTGCCACATGCTCTAGGAGGTTCCTTCCAACCTTAAGCATCCTGTGATTCTGTGATTCTATTACTCTGGTATATATATCAGAGTTCCTAAATCCCTCTTCTTTAGCAAGGTATGCTAAAGAACACGCAGTCCTAAACAATGGACTGAAGGAGTGAGTGATGATTATATGCAAAACCAAACTTCACCATGAATGAACTCTTCAAAATATTATCTGCTGTATCATCTGATCTAACTTGCTCTGGTTTTCAATCATTTGAAAATTATGAGTCTATTTCTCATCTCTTTCTCTCAGAACTCCATGTAGTTGTCAAGGATAAAAACAAGAGCTGAAAATACTATTTATTTTTGCAAAACTATAGAAACGGAAGGTTTGAGCCATATTATTTCTGAGGATAGACAGCAGTATTTCGTAACAGACTGTAAAGCCTAGATGTCTGCCGGTGGCTACAGAGTGGTTTCAGTTCCATGGCATTATTTCAGTAGAGTCAGATCTGGAATATCAGCTTCAGCTAAGTGTTCTTCTTTTTGGTCTATAATCATCTGCATGGATCTCCAAAAGAATGGAGTTGTGGATTCCACGTGACAGCTGCAATTCATACTTCTTCTGTTACTGGTGGTTTGCTAAGATGTTGTTATCTCCCCCAGCTCATAGAAACCTCTGTCTGCCATCACTGTTTTGTCATCTCTAGGAACAGAGGGTTTCCATCAAACAGGAACAGGACAAATTCCCAAACAGGAATTAGTCATTCCTGACAAATGTACACAGAGGTTTGGGCAGACCTGAAGTCTTCCGCACTTTTCGATATCTTCCCAAACTTCCTTTGCTACAGGATGCCCATCTCTTTCCTGGAATGTGCGTCTGTCATTTTAGAGTTTGATTCCATTGTGTAATCTGTTGATCTGTTGATCTGTGAGGACATGGTCATTTATTAGCCAAAATGTCCTGGGAATCCTACTATCAGATAAAAATTCTGAAAGATATTTATTTGGCTGTTTGCCCGCAATTCAAAGCATTTAATATCTAGTGCAATCTTAAATAATTCATTAGTGCTCAGTAGGCCTAATACCTCTGTTGAGAGTGCCAGTAAATGAGGTTAAATGGGATTCCTGCTGATTTCTTGTACTCTTGTTTGTTTAAACTCTGTTAAATATATGTTTTGCCAGAAATGTAAATAGCATTAGAGAACAAATTTCTTTTAGTTAATGAAAGGGTTGAAAGGAGTTTTCCCCCTCTGTAACAACAAAGAAAGTCTTTCTGCTTTAACCTCATGTTTCTTTGAATTACAGCTGTTGAATTTGGATGTGGGACTGGCCCTTAAGAACCAAGCTGATCAGATCAACTCAGAGGCTTCAAAATTCAGTTTAAGAGCCTAGCCAACTCTCAAGGGTCTATGACTGTTAGTGTGTGTGCTCTTAAGCAACAAAACAAATGACTTAAATGAAAAATATGCTTTTAAAATAAATACACATAGAGGAACTGTCTTCCTACAATTTAAAAGCACCCGTCACGATAGGTACATAGGTTTTATGTACATGAATATTCAAGCATCGATCACATACCTTGCGCTCATATTGTGCAAATATTGTTGTCTGAACTTTGTAGCTGGCCACAGAAACATGAAAACGCTGCAGAGCTTGAAGGTGGGCATCTCTTAACCTGTGCCCCTCCTCAGTGACCCTAGAGCTTTCCTATAACAAATAACCTTCTAGTGCAGGAGCTCTATTAGCCCAATATCTTGTTTTGGATTTTCCATCTGTTGTTTGCAGATAAATCTGACCTTAGAAGACAGGACAAGGCTTATCTTTCAACAGGATTGGTAGAAAGGTCAAGAAGAACAGTGTATGGCATCACAGATTACTATAGACCAGGAAAAAAAACTTAAGAGCTTTTTTTTTTTTGATCCAAACTTTCACTCAAACTCCCACTAAATTACACATTACATTAAATGAGTTTGCTCATCTCCTCTTGTAGCTCCTCCATTGTCAGCTCAATTCCTAAGCTGTACCGTGTCTCCCACATATGAAGACCCCAATGCCTCCAGTCCCAACAAGAAGCATTAGTACTCGCTCCCTGTGGGACCAAACTCAGGCCGTGCCATCCTCTCTCCAGGGCCTCTGTCCAGGGCACAGAGTGCTCCCTCAGCAAGTTTGCTGATGATACAAAACTGGGAGGAGTAGCTGATACCCCAGAGGGCTGCGCTGTCATCCAGAGGGACCTGGACAGACTGGACAACTGGGCAGTGAAAAACCTCATGCAATTCAACAAGGCCAAGTGCAAGGTCCTGCACCTGGGGAAAAATAACCCCGGACACCAGTACAGGCTGGGGACTGACCTTCTGGAGGGCAGCTCTGCAGAGAAAGACCTGGGTGTCATGGTGGACAACACGTTGACCATGAGGCAACAGTGTGCCCTCGTGGCCAAGAAGGCCAATGGGATCCTGGGGTGCATTAAGAAGAGCATCTCCAGCAGGTCGAGGGAGGTGATCCTGCCCCTCTATTCAGCCCTGGTGAGGCCACATCTGGAGTATTGTGTCCATTTCTGGGCCCCACAGTACAAGAGGGATGTGGAGCTGCTGGAGAGAGTCCAGCGCAGGGCTAGAAGGATGATCAGGGGCCTGGAACATCTGCCCTGTGAGGAGAGGCTGAGGGAGCTGGGCCTGTTCAGCCTGGAGAAGAGAAGGCTGAGTGGGAATCTAATCGGTGTGTATAAGTACCTCAAGGGAGGCAGTGAGGAGGATGGTGCTGGCCTCTCTTCAATGGTGGCCGCCAACAGAACTAGAGGAAATGGCCAGAAACTGAAGCATCAGAAGTTCCACAGGAACTTAAGAAAAAAAATTCTTAACAGTGACAGAGCACTGGAACAGGCTGCCAAGAGAGGTTGTGGAGTCTCCTTCTCTGGAGATCTTCAAAACCCACTTGGATGCAGTCCTGTGCTACGTGCTCTAGGTGACCCTGCGTGTGCAGGGGGGTTGGACTAGATGACCTCTAGAGGTCCCTTCCAACCTTAAGCATTCTATTATTCTATGATTCAAGTGAAAATGTCAGGGTAGGTAGGTTTTTACATTAGCTGATATGTTAGGGTGGACACTGTTGCTACCAAATATGTCCAATGCTAGCAATAGTTAGATTAAAGTCTTCTAACCCCAAAGTGGACCAAATTTAATTGTCCACAGACAAGAACCTCATGACACTTGTCATGCATTGGAGAGTTAGAAAGCTCAGGACTGACAGCCAATGGACGGTTGCAAAAGAGACCTGACCGCTTCCAAAGCAAGAGTTAGAAACCAAGTGCTACTAAGTGCCTTATTGTGCTGCTGAACACAGCCCCATTCAGAATTGCAGCATTGCTTCTTATTACCTTTCATTTTCCCAGTTGCAGAAGAGAGGCTAAAACATGGCAATATAATACTAAGCCCTAGAACAGCTCATCCTGGGACAGTGAGGTTAAGTAATGTTTATAACCAGGATGTTGTGGTTTCACAAGCCATATTCCACTTTATAAGTGAATTATAAACACATAGCTATTTGTATTTGTGGCAAATTAAGGGATCTGTCTATATTATTAAAATATTGTAATGTGTAGCTGAAATCCCTGTATCACAGAAGTATTGATATCTCTATGATATCTTTCTGAACACTGTACACACTGTAAGACTATATAGGTATATAATAGGTTATAATAGATTATACATACATAATTACTACATTATTATCATATATAGATATAATTTATACATCTATGCATGTCTATAAATTGGATATCCATCTTTCTTGTTCCTAATCTGTAAATTACAAGTGAATTGTTGAGTTTTGACACATACACAGTCAGCCAAGACTACGCTATTCTTCTGAGATAGCTGAAGCATAAAGAAATCAATTTAGGCAATTTTCTCACAGGTCTATTTAAAGAGTAAGTTTTTTTGAGAATATAAACAAAAAGTTGGATGCTTATGTGTGCCACCATGTAAAGAAAATATTTTACAAACATATAGAAATGGTCTTTCCCTTAGTGTGATTATAATCTCAATGCAGTCTAAAAGTGGGAAGGGAAAAAGACATGCTGTAGCTGTGTAATGTCTCATAGCATTTTGTAAGAACTGCACGATATCTCATAGCAACCTGACAGTAAAACAGGGAAAATGTTTCTAGTCCTCTGTGTCCTAAGTAAATTTTATGTCCAAAAGTTGGTACATGGACTGGATAAAAGTGCTGACATTACTAAATTTCAAGATTGAAAAATATGGTTTTGGATTCTCAGTTTTACCTCTGTATTTTTGAAAACAGACATGTACCTCTTCTTCTACCAAGCAGCAATCCCCTCTCTGCTTCTCTGGTTGGGTTAAATTCCAGTGGCAATTCGAACATCTGCTTAGCAAGTCTAATGAGTTTTGATTTCTTACCTTATAAGACCATGTGAGACAGGCATTGCTTGGGAGTACATCCATTTGTTCTTGTCTTGGACAAGATAGTACTGTAGAGGGTTGTCCAGGAAATTTACGAAATGAATTTTCTATTTTGAAGACCTTGAAATCTTCTGATGGAAGACATTACCAGAAATACGAAGAATTTGTAATGCTAAAATCCAGGAAATCCAAATAGGTAAATAATTCATTTTCTCACAAACAGATGTGCCATTTTTTGGACACGGAACACACCACTTGCAATGAAAGATGCTGAGGATAAGGATTGTATAAAAGAAATAATATCATCCCAATTTTGCAGATATTAGAATTGGAGCCCAGAGAGACTGAGTCATTTATCCATAATAGTGTAGGAGGTCTAAGATGGGAACAGAAGAGAGATCGTCAATGACTCAATGGTTAAAAGATAAACAAAAAAATAGTCCTTTTCTCTCAGGAAGCCATGTTGCTGAAAATGGTTTTGAATTGAGACTAGCAAAATTATTGTATTTCAAATGCTATTAAGTCCACAGCTTAAATTTCAGTAGCATCCTTTCTAGTGCTTTAAACATCATTTTATAAGACATTTTAAAAAAAATAATTCTTTGACTAGTATCCAACCACACAGCATTTTTATGTCTCATAAAAAATAATTTTACTCAAAAATATGTGTTTGCCAGTAGCATTTAAATTAGATGTAAACCACTATTTATGATCCCTTTCAAATAAAGTGAAATCTTTGGTTCCTCTGCTACTGTACTTTTGCTGGAATAGAGAAACTAATTCATACTCCTTGAAAAAACAATTTTTTTACAAAATGCTGATTCTAACGCTAAATTTGCAAAAGCTTGACTATTTATCTACTTCGCCCACAGACGCCATACAGTGCATATGTAGGACACATTGAGTGGCTGGAATTAGCAGAACTATTTGTGAACTGCATATGAATGCATAATTTGTGCATAATTCTCTATGATAATAGTTAAATTATAGAAGGTGATAGTACCATCACTTTTTTTTTCCTTTTTCTAAGTTGATGTTTATGGAAATGATTACTTTCTCAGAACCAGGACATCTTGAAACATAGCAGAAATAAACTGTCAAAACTCAAAGCTCAGTGTAAATTAGAGTTATGGAAAGTCTCATTTTACAGAACTATGAGGTATATTTTGGTCCCACCCTCTTTATCTGAAAACTCTGAATAAGCATTTCCTTAACCTTGGGGCTTACAGGGGATCTATGTGCTTGCTAAACTTTTATCACCTAAGGTCTTGCTTAACTTCAAATGCATTGGGGAATTTGGTGCATGCTAAGTCGTGATCAGGTACAAGACTGCAGTCTAAGTGGGACGAGAATCTGGCCTAAGGAGACCACACACACTCAGTGCGGGGAGGATAAAAACTCAGTACGGGAGGATAAAAACTAGACTTGCCTTTTCAAAAAAGATCTGCTACCCCATTAGAAAACAGAGTGATTTTAAAGGCAACAAAGTCCTTTGTCAGCTTCTTGTGATTGATCTGTAAAGCCTTTTTCAAAATGTCGGCAAAGAGACAAATGGGTTCAGAATTCCTGTGGTGCTCTGGGTCGTCGTCTTTAAATTTAGATGGACTTTTTTAGGAAAAGCAGCAGCAATTGAGGTTTTTTTTTTTTTCCTTCATATGATCTGACAAAGACGAAAACACAGAAACAGCACTGACTCTGCCTCTTCAACCCCAGTTCTGATATTGCAAAGTTTTAAGAGTAATTTATTTCAAACCATTGGCTGAAGAATTCAAATGATGTTTTGGAGTATCAGATAAAGCTTCTCAGTGTCTCCAGGGACCAGAAGTAAGAGAAGAGCAAGAGCAGGCTAGGCCTGCTGTTTATACATTTTTATATTGCGGTTCTTTGTGGTGTGAACGAGGAGCAATATTCATAGTCAGCAATTATAATTGATTCAGTTCTTGAGTCTTGAAACTGAGCTGCTGCTGAGTCAGGTCCTGTAGAGACAGATGAACCAGAACACATTTGTACTTCCCAATTTTTGAGAAACATTGGTGTAGCATTAACCATAGCCATTTACCAGCTTAATTACTCATCCTAGTGAGTATTCTTTGTGACTTCTTGATCGGCAAATACACTTCACTTTGGCTAGAACACTAAGATTTGAGGAGAAAATATCTGAAATAATAAAAATATCTGTCTTTTGCAACTGTATCTAAGCATCACATCTGACAGTAGAGGTGGGCAGATATATGCAATATTTTAGCGCTTCTGTTTGCAGGCAGAACAGAATCAGATTTGCTTGTGCTAAAATGAATGCTTATATTAGGTAAGACCAAGAGGGCTTTTTTGATACAAGCCATGGATGATCTGGAATTTCAGGCAGAAGTTTAGCCAGACCAAATCAGACATGTTCATCTTCAACTATTGTACCTCATATTCAACTTTTGTACCTCATTTCAAAGTTGCAATGTTTCCAAAGAGGAATATGAGCTTATTTCTCCACTGCTTGGACCTACAACACCTTAAGAAGACTACATTCCCCTGTCAAAAGACCTCTGTTCGACTTAGCAAAAAAGGACACCATTAGGGATTCCAACTTTTTCCGGATGCCTGAAGCAGAGATGCAGCTGAAAATGAGATAAGTGCTCTCTGAAATGAGGCTTCTTCTATCTACTCTGTTCCATTCAGCCGTCACTGCTAAAGCAATTCTGCACTGAGGGCAACTAATCTCTTTATGGGATGTTTTGTCATGATTTGTCATCCAAAAACTATTAATTTTAAATCATACTTTTATCAAGTGTTTATTCTTTTATTCCCCTCAGGCTTTGTGATATCAATAAAATGTCTGTCACAAGCAACAACAAATAGCATCTTCCCTATTGCCATGGAAAATAAAGATGCCTGAGAGGAAGTGACTTAGTAGGAATTCAAAGAGGCAACAGCTGATCTATGAATAAGAGTGGATCTGATGAATGAAAGAGAAAGGATTCTCCTGCCAGGTCTGCAAGGATATATTTGTGGCAAAGAAGAACAAAGCAAATAGGTTTTGAGCAAGTTCAAACAGCTGCATAAGAATTATTTGTAAAAAAAAAAAAAAAAGTACCACCACACTGGATGATACCCATGTGCAGTATGCAATAACTCACTAAGCATGTACTCCAATGCATGCCAAAGTGGAGGAAAATGTTCGTTTCCTTGAATGCTCCAGTGGTCTGTTTCAGACTTTGAGGGACTAGGAAGCCACATATAAAATTATTGCATATCTGAGTTGCAATAATTCAATGCAATGATTCCTTGGATATGACTTCAATCATATCATTCAAAGAACAATGTGATTCAGGAAGGTTTATTTTCTTTAGCTGTTTGATGGCAAAAGTTTAACCTGCTAAATATCCTGGGCAGCGTTTAATTCATACAAAAAGGGAATATATTCATCTGATGCTACATCTGTTAAAGAAGAAAATGAAAAAAAAAATACACAGAATGTCTCAGATTTAAAAAAAAGAAAAAAAAAAAGGAAACACAGCATAGAATCAGAGAATGAATACAACTGAAGATCAACAAATAAATGGTGATGAATATTAGGCTCTATGGAAACCTGTGTAAACATAACAGCAATTGTAGAAGAAAGATTTGAAAATGATAATGAAATACAGACCCTAATGCTGGAACTGCCATTGGCATGAATAAAGAAGTTTTGATCAAAGCCTGAAAAACAGCTTTACATTCCTTCTTCCTAAATTTTGCTTATGCTATATGTGGAAATAAGATTTGCAAGAACATGAATCTCTTCTCTTCCATGACCCTCTCAATAACCCTTTAACCCAATGATAAGTTTCAAACAAAATTGCCAAGCAGCTCGAATCACTTAAATTCTTCCAGCTGTGATAAAAACACAGGTAGCTAAGGAAAATACAGAACTCTCAGCTGGCCCTCAGAGAGAAGAATCCAAATATGAATGTATACGTCAGACTTTCACTCTTTGACTTACACACATACAGTCCTCATGTTTGCTAAAAACATATCATGGAACTCATTTTTTCTTTGAGAACAAAATGAGTCAGTTTTGATGCATAAGCCGTTAGAAAAAAAAGATGTCATTAACTTCAAAGCATAGACAACATTTTTTTGTGTGTCTGATCTGTTCTTATAAAGAGGACATTAGATAAGCGTTTTTTCCTTGCTCTTTAGAAGATCACCTCACACTTTCTGGACCTCTTCCAACCTATGAGTTTACTTGAATAACCATGGACAACTTCACTATTTAAGATTTTCTGTCCATGCTTATTCTCATTGGGTGAAAGTGCTAATTTCTGGTCTCAGACCAGGGGTCTGTCTGTGCCTTCCTTCTGGATCCTCACAAAAGAAATTACTTCTGGAAAGAGATACAAGAAAAAAAAAATCACAGAAATCGTTGCTTTGAATTCAGTGTGCAACAAATAGAAGATGGATGGCATTTCACATCACATCCATTAAGTTTTCAATCTGATGACAGCATATGAACCTCTGACAGATTTGCACTGAAGTTCATGCATTAATCAAATGCGGCCTTTATTATTTCTCTGGCACTTTTTTCCTTTAGAGGCTCGCAGAGAAAGTAAAGTCCTGTGAGTAGTTCCTGCATTGGCTCCTTCTCAAGCACAACGCTATCCCTAAATTATCTGTATGTTTCTAGCAACCTATCGATTTCAAAGCACTATACGGAGGAGAAAGTATAGTTATATCTATATGTTTTAAGAGAAATATTGTGACAGAGCAACACATCCAACTTGTCTGGCTGTGATCCTGCATTGCTTAAATACAATTGCTCAAATATATATACAAGCATTCTCTAAAAGTTATCCCACATCCTTTTATAAATTCTTCTTCACAAAAGAATAGATGTTACAGAAATACTAGAGAGCAGCCCATTTACAGAGGAGAACTAAGGCACAGGAGAAGCACAGGGGAACAAAATGAGAAATACATTTCGTGCTCACTACAGCCAAAGTTGCTACTTTCCTGACATTTTTTCTTTGTGATCATTTTTTCCTTTGCTTAAGAAGATTATCACCTGCCACTGGCATATACAGCACCTGTATAACAAAATTGTCCCTGGTATATTCCAGAAATCTCCTGGACTGCTCACTTCCCAGCAGGTTCCCCTATTGAATGAGTAAAGTCTGTGATGTTTGTGAGCTTTCCCAAATTTTAACTACTCCAAGATTATCCCAGCTTCCACCTATTTTCAGGTAAAATTTCCTGAGCATGGTTTGGTTTATCTATGCACAACCATGTGCTACCTTTTATTAAAGTACATGATGACACAGTGACTAAGCATTGTCTTAGATCCCCAGAACATTCTCAGTAAAATTACCATTTGAGGTGTTTCCTCAGTGTTTATAGAAAATAAGCAGAAGCCATCCAAGAGATTCTTCAGGTGCCTCTTAAAACTGTTTTATGAAAGTTGTTGAGACCTGTCAGTGTCTACTGCAGTTTTGTTAGAGTAAGAATATGATAGTTATTTTTCATCTTTACCTCCTATAACAATACTATACACTATTTCAAATATCTTTTAAAAAGATTTATAGTCAATTCTAACATTTTCATTTATAAAGGATCCATTACCATTACCATTACTCAGGCTTCTTTTGTTTTTAATGTTTGTGAGAGAAATGACTTATATATAAATTATAGGTCTTTTAACTTAATGTTTCCCTATGTGTTTTTGCTTTCTTTATCAGTTCTCCATATTTTTTAGCTTCTGAATTATCTTAATTGTTAAAATACTTTATTTCTTACATTTCTTTATAGATATCTCTTTCATTGTCTATTTACATTTTTTTTTTGTAGTCCATTTTCATTTTCCTGTCAGCACAGGCTGATTATTAATCAGTATGGCCTTTCTTGAACTATAATTTTCTGAATATCTAATAAAATACACAGTTTTTAAATTTTCATTTTTTTTTCTTTACCTTTCTAAAGCAAAATGAAACGAAATAGACAGTGATTATCTCCTTCAGTCCAATAAATCACTTCGTAGGTCTGGAATAAGTGCAGTCATATTGGCTTCCAAATAATGTATTTTTTACCTTTACTAAAAGAAAAAAATGTGCAATGAGCTGTGTCTTTCTGCCTTTGAAATATTTCTGAAATACTCCTGTTCACATCTATGTATGGAGATGTTGCTGAGAAACAAAACAAAGTTGGATTCTGCTCTGCTTTCCAAGAGAGAAAGCAGGGAATTCAATACTCCAGGGACCTTGTAGGCAGATTTCTGCTTACAGCTCCCAACATCAGCTACTGCAGGTGCTCAATGAGACGAGTTATATTTGCAGTTCAATTTTGTCAACAAATTTACTTTTGCCTGTGATGCAAGAGCTAATAAATACTGGAGACAAACAAAGTTCCCCCTTTCCTTCAGGTTTTGAAAAGTTTCTATCCCGTGACATGATGGTGTCAGCTATCAGTGACAATTTGACAAAAAAACAAAAAGAACTCAGCTTGCATAGTTTATCTATTGTTTCATCCTGAGACCTGCCAGAGTGGGCTCACTTTTCATTTAATACAAGCGAACTGTGAAGCTACATTTTTAATCATGTCTCTTTATGATGTGACATTCTAAAAACTTTTGTTTTTTTTAAATACTTTTTTTCTGTTTTTTTTTTTTTTCTTTTTTCTTTTTGGAGGATATTATCACAGAACAGGAGTACAATGCTGTGAAGAAAAAGAAGAAATTTCATTTAATTTTCCCAATAAGAACATTGGTGATTTAGAAGCTGCTGTATCTTCTTTTAAACATTGAATTCCTCATCTAAGTTCCTCCAGAGACTGTGGACAAATGTGTTTGCAAAGGAAAACAGATATATTGGAGAAGTAACACTATCCCGTGAACCACCAATAAACAAAAATGTAATTATTGATCAAAATATATTTTCTTCACAACATTAATTTGAGGGTAACTGTGAGTGTGCTTTTGGCATATACACTATATAGGAAGAAAAATTATGTTATTTGAGAACATAGCAAAAGATGAACTGAAGCAGAACTTTTTTCTTACCGTAAATTGGCTTGTAGCTCATTGCTTAAGGGCTAAAAAATACCCCATTACAATATTGATTGCACTTTGTTATTGTGCTTTAATGATAAAAAAAAATCAGGCACATCATCAAAGCATTAAGTCTTGATTAATCATTCTCAGAAATCCAGGAGTAATATACAAAGCATTTATTTAAAGTGTCAGTGAAAAGATCCTTTAAGACTCATTCTTAAGTCAACTGTAAGTTTTCCTTTTACTTTTCCTGTGATTTCTAATCGTAACGTGGGATGTTGTGAAGTCTTCTTCTCTGAAGATATTCAAAACCTGCCTAGACACAATGCTGTGCAATGTGCTATAGGTGACCCTGCTTGAGCCAGGGAGTTGGACTAGATGATCTCCCAAAGGCCCTTCCCACCTTAGCCATTCTGTGATTCTGTTTTATCCATCACTGTGTGAAAAATCCCTAGTGAATTTCTGGAACTTTCCAAAGTTGGTAAACTGGGAAGCTCATGCCAATTTCATGATAAATTTGATAAAACATCCAGGGAGCCAGACCATCACCCAGTGAGAAATCTGCAG
The DNA here is from genome assembly GCF_000705375.1 of Tinamus guttatus. Next base: position 224,477 of record NW_010586553.1, on the reverse strand, counting down.
AAAGGTCTCAGGTCTTGGCCCCATTGTTCATCTAAAAATACAAGAAACACCAGCAAGTATGCTCCAGATTTCTTTGCCCATCAGTGTCATGCCTTGGCACATGAGTGATCCAGCGTGGTGGCCACCAGCATGTGCATTCTGCTGTAGAATATACTATGGGAAATCTTTTATGGATTACATGCATCCTCCAGAATTTTGCAGCCCATGGCCTTAGCATGCCAGGTGACACCCTCCTGTCATTTATCTATTTGTCTATTATTTTCACCCTAGAAAAATGCTGTTCCAATAAAGTAACAGATGATGCAAGATAAACTCATACAGACTTCTACATTAATGTCTGAGCTTGCTTTTCCCATGTTCCAAGCCCTAAGATGTGGTCAAAATCCATCTGGAAATCTCTTTAACCATTATTATCACAGAGCTGCATTTAAACTAGCAATCCCAAACTCCCAACAGGACTTACTAACTTCAGTCCGTTGTCTCATTAATACAGATACAGGCTCAGTATCTGATTCTGTCCCAGTTGGTGATGATCTCAAGCAAACTCAGATTTAGTTTTTGCTGGAATAAATAAAATAAAACAAAACAAAACAAAACAAAACAAAACAAAATAAAATAAAATAAAATAAAATAAAATAAAATAAAATAAAATAAAACAAAATAAAATAAATAAAAATACATATATATAGTATACATCCTTTAACTCAGGGATACATGCTGACTCAAGTCAAAATTACATAAATAAATGTATTAGGAATTTTTACTGGCCTCACTGTCTTTAAATTTTGCTTTCTTAACTCCCACTTGCAAAAGATTCATGAATAAAATAGAAATGAGAAATGCCACTCTGTCAAAGCAGGATTAATTCGAAGCAAGGAGGAAGAAATCTTGCAGTCTGTCTAGGACAGTTACAGAAGAACAAACAGCCAGAGTTTATATTCCTGCCTCTGAGCAAGGTTTTTGCCTGGCGGGGATAGTCTTTGTTTTGGATGAAATAAATACAATTCAAGCTGTAAAAGAAAGCAAGCCATGAGGAAATTTTCAAGCAGATCCTACAGATGAGTGAGATTGTAACAAATCTGTGGTCACTGAGGACTTTGTGACTGTCATTATTCCACTCTGTTCTGGCACTATCACCATGATGTATTCTGTTCTTTGCCTGGGAGAGTTCATAGTTTATGCTTTCTTCTTTTGCTATCTAATCTACTTATTCATGTTCTGACTTATTTATTTCTGAAGAAGAAATAACCTGTTAGTTACTTTAGGACTGATACTTGAGAGGGGATAATTTCATGTAACCAAACTGAGATGTTTGTGTTCAAGTTTTCCAAGATTTTTTTTTGTTTGAAAAAAGGAAATCTACCTTATCAAAAAAAAAAAGAAGAAGAAGAAGAAGAAATTTCAGTTTCTTCACAGGAAAGGAGTAGTGTGTACATGACATATGCACATATCTGTGCAGGTATATGGATACATTGAGCAGTTTATGTAAATGGTTTTCACACAGTAAAAAGCGAATAAGAAAATACAATATTATAAGTAGAAATGAGATCCTGGGCATCCTCTTTGCCTCCTGACAGTACTTCTTTGGATTGCATGCTCCATCCTGCTAATACTTTGAATTTGTACTTCCTTAGTGCTGAGCCTTCTCCTGCTGCACAGTTACTGCTTGCCCAAATAAATTCTTCCTGTGACATATTTTGTTTTAAAATCTTTGATAGCATCCATATAAAAGTGTTTACATAGTTAAATTATTAATCTGATAGAAGACAATAATGTGTTGCATTCCAGAAACATGCACCAGAGCTAACGGGCACCCCAACATCCAATTGCTATAGCTCTGACGCAATATTTAAAGGTATAACTTTGGTATCGTATAGTTTTATGTGCTGTCCTCCTCTGATACAATCTTTAGAGGCAAATACCTCTCAGCAGTATGGGAGAGCCTCAATATCCACTCTGAATCTACAGATATCTCCAGGTAGGAATTTTCATAAAGTTTTTTGCTACAGATTCGAAATTCTATTGTATTTGTACCAACATTAATAGAGATACTACTAGTATTATGTAGGAGGAATGGAGAGAATTCCTTCACATCCCTTCAGCCCTTATGGCAGTTGTATCCAGAGGCTGCACGAGGTAGAGATTATCTGATCTTAAATAGATTTAATTTCAAGAGAGCTAAGGAGAAAAACATCACTTTCAGCATCCGATAAGAAATTATTGATAATTTTCCATTTAAATAAGATCATAATAGAAACATAAACAACGTCCCTGTAAATAGCAGATGGATTAACCATGATGGATTTCATTGTAATAAATGATGTGAATGCATCTGCAAAAGCTGTTAAAAATTGATTTTCCTCTCAATTAATATTGTATTAAATCCTAATTCTATTTTTTTAGAGTATATCTAACTTAGAAAAATAATCTCCTGAATGTGGATCATTTCTTCATTAGCCTTTAGAGAAAATTATTCTCTCCCTGGGGATGAGTAATCTATATTCCTTCTGTTCTTTTTTAACTAGATTGTGTTTGCAAATACAATTGTATTAATAATACTCCCACTTTCTCAGAGTCTTAGATAACTTTAAATATAGTATTTTGGTAGCACTTTTATGATGAATGTATCTATTGCTACAGGCACTCCAAGACCAATTTTTCAGAACTATCTACACGCAGTTTTTCAGAAAAAAAAATGTGTTCACTGTGATCTGGGAGAGGTTACTGCATAATGACTTCCATTCCCTTTTCAATTTAGGTAAATACATGTATAAATTCGATTAGAACTGCAGCTAACTGTTTTTGTAAGTAGCAATTTGCTTTTCTTACACAATAATAATTGCATTTGTAAATTAGAAGCATAGTTACACCTAGACTTTTGCATATGAAGCTGCACGAGTCCTCAAAATAATATAAAACATGAAACCCTAGCATTTGCAATGTCCTAGCATTTATTGATCTGGTAGACTAAGTATGGAGCACTGCACTGCTATTTTTTTCCCCTTCCAGATCCTATACTCTGTAGGCTTTAGTCCTAAACTGTCATGTGATATTTAAAATTATTGACAACAGTAGCAAAGTCTCTTGGGAAATGGAATCAGATTTAGAGAGTTTCTTGAGGTAGCAAGGTCTTTGTGGAAAATATTTTGTGTTTACAAGTGCCACCAAAAAGAATCAAGTTTGGAAATGTGGGAAAGAGAAATGAAAAGCTTATGTCCACAGGTTTCTGCTGTCCACTGGTGGCCCATATATCTGAGAAGCAAGGAACACCATACTTTTCTCCTTCGTGAAGGGAGCTACAGGGCAACCAAAGTGGAGCAAAGGTAAACAGAGTCACAGATTGGTTGAGGTTAGCAAGAACCTCAAGAGGGCTTTTGACTATCTCCTGCTCCTGTCCCGTTCAGCAGCAGGCCCTATTCTCACTTCTCTTCCTTGCATTGCTGAAACAGACCATATGAAATTGTATATAGGCCAAATTAGACAGAGAGGTTAGTTTGGTCTATACAACTAGACGATCCCAACAGAGGCAATTGGCATTTATTTCCATGTGGCATTTCTGGAAAGGAAGAAAAGAAATTCAAGATAGGCACAGACCTTGGTTTGTTTTTTCCTCTGTAGCCTTTGTGCCAGTTCATACTCCATAAGGCTGATCATCCCCATAAAGAAAACATGTCGTTCCTTCATATTTTATGTTAAAACAATGCATGCAAAAGCTTGAATAACTTGCTTTATCTAGATTCTTCTTTAATCTTCAGCAAAAAGGGAATTTTTATAGGTTTAATATATGAAACTGCAACTTTTGTCCAATTATCTGCAATTTGAAGAAGTCAGAGTGCATTGAAGAAATCTCAGTGCATTGCACTATTAGATATCCTCAGGACAAAAATATGATCTTCACCTTCCTCTCTGTTCTTAGCAGAATATGTGTAAGTAACCAGATAGGGAGCCAGGAACAGATCCTTTCATTCAAATTTTACTAAGTTTTAAAACTGGGGAATATGGACTTTCTTGTAACTGTAAGCACTAACTACTGTAAAACAGATATGCACCTGACTGTAAAAATGATCTTGAGGAAGTTAGTGGCAATATTAAGTTAATTCTGTTGTCACTGGATTTTGTGTATTCAGTATTTTCACTAGGAATATAAATGATGGTACAGGGAAAGCCCTTCAGGCAATACAAAGAAAAAAGTAATTAAGATATTAAAAAGGACACAATTAGTGATCATAATGACCTGGTGAAATTGACAGGTGGAGCACAGACTCACACAATGATTCACTGAGAGTAATGCAAAGATATATTCTTAGAGAAACTATAGTCCAACATACAATTTTAATACTGAGAAAAAAAGGAAGGGCAGTACAATAGCAGGGAAAGACCTGACATTACTGGAGAGCCCATCATTTTGATAAAATATTAGGAGAAACTGGCAGCAATAGTCAAACATGATGTGGTCACTGAAACAAATGGCAGCATGAAGCTGAATGGGAAAGGCGTCCTCTTTACTAAGGGGATTGTGAATTTTAATGAGAAGCTCAAGCGAAGCTCTTCAGAAAACCTAAATATTCCACAAAGGACCAACTTCATTCCAGTGACCTTCCGATATAGCCGCTGTCTCAGAGACGAAACCTCAGCATTCCTCTATCTTGCAATGATCTTCTGACTGCGTGTTTATATTCTGCAATTTCCTCTGATCAAAAAAAGATTTTTCCCTCTGAAACTTTTATCTGTGGAATAGAGACGCTAAATGGGTATACAAATTTTCCCACCTTGTGCCCCCCTATTTCTACCCATGCTAGGTTAAGGGAGTTCATAACTTTTGGGGTATTGGGCAGTGCTTTTCTCCCTTCTTTAAATACTATCCCCAGTCCATGCAAAGTCCCTACCCAATTAATTTTTCCCTTTTTACTATTTTCCCCATTATCTGAGGAACAGAAGATTGAAGGAATCTATCTTGGACATGGGTAGTATTCTATAGAGATCATTCTATACCCTCATCATGACCCCAGACAAATTACTCTGATCAGGCCTCCGTTTTATTATGCTCTCTTTAATTGACAATATATGAGAGTTTTCCACCACAACTTAAAACAGTATAATTAGTATCTGTCCTATACATTTTCTTCTTTCACTCATTCCCTCTTCAAAGTGAGATCTAGCATCAAGATAACCATATGGTTTTATTTTATTTTATTGTGATACGCATGCATATTTCTTTTAGAGAAGAAAGGTTGTATATGTCCTGCTGTTGTCACCACATCACAATGCAAAATTTTCTACCATTCATAGCAGTAGTATTGTCCTGTCAATTCAAAAACCTAACAGAGTTCTGAGGTCTGAAGAGGGTCTTAGATAATCTACTCTGACTTCTTGAAGAAGATGAGCCAGATAAACACACTTTTGGAGAAACAGGACAAATCTAAATGAGATACTCCTTCCATAAAACATACCTGCATATGCCCTACAAACCTTTGGGGGTTGAAGCCTTCTCCATGATCACTGGAGGTTCTGCTGATTGCCCGCATATAATTAAGAATTCATCGCTTGTTTCTAATTTGAATTTATATGGTTTTTGCTTCTGGACTCTGTTTCTTGTTATGTCTTTCTCCACTAAATTACAGATCTCTTTAGTACCTGGTATTTCTCTCTGTGGGGATATTTAGACTGTAATAGAGTCACCTCTTGATTGTCCCCCTTTTTTTTTTTTTTAAAGATAAACAGCTTGAGCTCTTCATATCTTATTAAGTAAGACTTTCAGCCCCAAAATATGTATTGAAAAGCAATAAAAAAAAATCCTCAAAAATCCAACAAAATCATGTTTTGGGGATACTTAAGATATATTAATCTATTCAGTTGTAAGTCTTTAGATCCCAAACAAGGAAGATATTGTAATATGGAAAGTACAGTTCTTTAAAAGACAGCCCACACAAGAGAGTTGGCTAAAGAGAGGTTGAACAATTTGTATTGAACGGGAAAGAAAAAAAAGGCATAATAATTGCTTAAAGAGATAGTCTGGAAAGACTCAGCAGCTCTTACTGTGAAGTTGTTACCATAAACAGAACAACTCATGCTGTGAAGAACTGGAGAGACTTCACCAGTAATGGCTTGAGTGTAGCATTAAAAGAAATATCATAGTTAAGCAATCATTCTGGGACTAAAAGTAATTGCCAAGGAAAATCAGGATATTGCTGCCCAAGGAGTTATTCCAGTATTATTATTGCATGCAGGATAATACAATGTGTTAGAAAACTGCAGGGAATGGCTGGAAAAAAAACATAAGGTCCCTTTTGAAGCCAGAAATCCATTGTTAGCTACTTTAGGCCACATCAAACAAGCTTCCTTCATTTGGATATAAATAGAGTGATGATGTTTTACCATCAGGAAACCACATTAAAAGCAGAATATCAGAATGAACATCTTATTTTTACTAAAACCCAGAAAATCAGCATCAAACCTGGACAACTGGCTTTGCCAGATCTCATCTTCCCATTATAGTCTGGCTGTATTGGGCTGAATCAGAAAAGCTACATGATAGTGTCACAACAGTGCCAACTCTTTCTCTGGTTGGGCATTGCACCACTGTTTCTCCCCACCTGCCATGAGGCCACATATGGATCTGGTCAAGCTGATTTGTGGCCCAATTGGTATCTAGTGTAGATGGTCTCATGTAGAAAGGAGATGCTCTACTTAATATATATGAAATAATCACGTTTTGACTTTTTATGATTTAAAAATCATATACTTTAGGAAGCATTTATTTTAAAAAAAAGGAAGAGTCCAATTTAAAGTCAACATAACTTCCAAACTCAGATAAAATAACTTGCCTGAGAACAGGAGGACCAAAACTATACAAAATCACAGAAAATAGGTGGTTTCTAGTGTACCAAACACAGAGCAGGCGTTACCTCTCTGACTTCTACACTTTAGCAAGTAAATACCAAATAGATGATTATTCGCATGTTCCGACACCTCTTTATATTCAACAGGACTTCTGCATTCTACATCCCAGAGATTGTTCACATTTAGTGGAAAACTTGTTTTCCTAGGCAGGCAAGTCGTGAAAATGATGTGTTTGTGTGCATGTTTGGGTTGTGGAGTAAGAGAAGTCTGACAAAATCTAATTTCCCTAAAACAAATTAGAACATTTCTCTCTCCTGTTTTCTTTCTTTTTTTAAAAAAAAAAAAGCACAATTAATAGGTCTGAGTTGTCTGAAGTGGTAGTTTCAGCAATCCATTCAGCTTAGCACAAGCCTTTAATTTCATACAACCATAAATGTTAGATCGGGGCACGAGCACTATCAAGCATAGTCATTGTTTACAGCATATCCATCTTCATAAGCACTTGACTATAAACAGAATATCTTTCCATTGAGGCTTGCTTAAAAATATCAATCAATATGCCTTAGAAATGCTGGGAAATACTGGGTGGGGGAAAGGGGTGACTAGAAGCAATAGATCTTCTAGGAAATTTGAAAAACAAAATGTCAGTATAAACCATTCATCTTCTTCTAATACTTAAACATTAAACTAAAATAAAAAATTTACCATGCATAGGCTCTGAATTAAGAATGTTGTGCCAGCAAAGCCTCTACCTAGGAAGAAAAGGGTGAAGTATGAGGCAGAGCGGGAATGGTGAATTGGAGAGAGAAGTGGTGATGGGATGGGACTATGTGTAAGCATTATTCACGGAAAATGAGTAGTGGAGGTAGGAATGAAAATCAGATGTTCACCTGTAAATCATTAAAGGACAGAATGATTCACTCTCTGGCCTTAAAGGAGAGGTTCCCTCAGATCAAATCTGAGGGAAGTCTTACTTTGGCTTCCTAAGCAAAGACCTTGCGCTGTCCTCCTCTCATGAGAAGCCCACTCTACTGTCCTTCTCTATGAAGGAGTAATGAAGTTAAATCTATTTTAGATTGGAAGAAATTCATGTTGGAAGTAAGGAAAAGCTACACAGATACCACAGTTTATATAATGAGATTTACTCTTGGTTCCTCATTCCTTAGTCATAGCAATTGAGTGCATATGCAAGGATGTACTTCATAAAGTGAGCACATACTGATCAGTGGGACTACTGCCACAAAGTACAGTGATAGTATTATTTTTTTTTTCCTACATTATGCTAGCTGGATTAAGTATAAATAAAGAGTTGGAGAAGGATTCAGGTATCTGCTTTTACAGAGCAAGAAGAATATCCGTGGTTTTAGAAGGGAGCTGCTAACAATAAGTAAGACTTAGAGTTAGCTTAATCTAGTGGCTAACTCAGCAAACACAAAAAAACGCTTCTGACTGCTACTGTTTTGATGTTTCTTCTTGAAGATACCAGTCTAGGTTTGTTTCCCATTTTTTTAATCTACCTAAAGCATGTTCTAACAAGAGCCCCAGAGATGCATTTGAAGATAATGAAGATAATAATCAAGTATATATCTCCCCTAGAGTTCATTAGGTTTAGGAAGTCAAACGCCTTGACTTATTTGATCTCTTCCTACTTTATATATCTCCACCAGAAATGTTACCCCATACCAGGAGAATCATTAGAAACAAGGAAATGGGAAACATTCCTGAACACATGTTTTCCTTGCTCCTTTCCCCAAAGAAGACAAAACTGTTCAGTTGGCATTTGTGATAATGCATTATGGCAGGTGAATTAGGCAAGGAATTAATTAAAGCCCGAGAGTTAATTAATGAGATCCACTGCACATTAAAGATCATTACTTCATCTGAAAAGAGTAATTAGTAGGTTCTGGTGTGTTTTATTCTCTTGGGTGTTTTGCTGACATGCCACATAAGTGGTTCAACATTAAGTAAATAATCCACTGATCTCTGTATTTACTGTGGTAATTGTACAATTGTGACAAGTTCATCCATATAAGGGAGATTCCTTGTTTCTTGCTTCTCAACCACCTATTCACCTCTCTCTTCATCTGTCTCCTTATGTCCCTCAGTTAAGTCATTTGTGATAATAATCTCCAAACACTGTTTTATGTGGTGTTTTCATTCATCTGGCAAGGTGCTATTTTTCCAATCACACCAATAACAGAGTGTGAGGCTTAGAAATCTGCCTTTCTTTTGTGCCTTTGCTACCTCCATGCTGTGTGGCCATGGGCAAAGTTAGCTCACATCAATTCCCAATCCATGTCAACTGAGACTATAAACTCCTGCAGTAAGAACTGCCTGATGATTGGGCTATCAGACAGGAGCTACGCTAACCACTTACAGGGTTATATAGCTGATACTCACTGAATGATGTCCCTTGCCTTTTTTTTCTCTCTCCAAGGGGAAGGTCCTTGGAAATCTTCCAGCGGTGAAACAGCACTGGTTGAAGATGTTGCTGCTGACAAATGCTGAGTAGGTTGACATTTCTCTCCCTCTTTGCAATAATTCACCACGGATTTTGTAAGGGAAGTCCCTGAGAAAATAGTCTGTGTTTGTGATCATGCAGCGGCATAGGCAATATGCAAATGGGGACCTACAGATTGAGATTTGTTAAGTTTTGCCTGATCACTATTTGCTTTTGTCCAGAAAGGCCCTGGAGGACCAGTGTAAGCTTGTCATTTTATATCTTGCCATGAACATCTGAGCACATTTTTCCTCTCTCCCTTCACAAGGCTTCTTCATGAGGCCACGTTTCACAAAGTTATTCCTACATCTCTCCTCCACATCCCCGTTCCATCCAGATACCTTCTGGATGCTGTTTTTGGATGAATCTTTACTTCTCCCAAGCTTGCTCCCTCCTTCATCTCCAGCCTTTTCAAGCTGTTACTTTTCTAAATCCCTACTGCATTCCCAAATTTGCCAGGAATTTTCCATTCAGCAGCACTCCAGCCAAGAGCTATTAGCTACAGGACTCTGAAGTTGTTGATTTCACTTTCAGCATCAAGAGGCTAATAGGTCTTGCTCTGAGTAAGATAGATGCCTCGTGAATCTGAGAAACAAAAACAAGGACCAACAGAGACCACACCAATGTGATTGATAGGTTAAATGATGGTAGAAGGGAGGAGAATTTGAAGAAAAAATTCTTCAAAGATTCTCCTACTTGTTTTTTGTCTTCTCTATTCAGGCAGTGATCTCAAAAGCTGTCTCTGTTCTCTTTTAGATTTAGGAAATGCTTTTTATTGCCTCCCACAGAGGGGATGACAGCTCAAAATGACTGTGCCATTTCCTGTGCCTACACAGGTTTATGTACTTTTAAAAATTGCAGACCTCTTGAAAATTGTCCACTGACAATAAAACCCTCTGAAACATAAAGAGAATCCCACTGGGGTGGTACTTTCCTTTACTTTTCAGGGTTTTTTTCTTTGTTTGTTTGTTCATTTTAGACATTGTCTGCAGGATGTTCCTTCAAACAGGCTTCCTGATCCGACGCTTATTGATTGTTTTAATCCATTCCTGTACACTGCCCATGAAGTGATGGTGAGCCTTTTTCGAGATATGGTGAAGAGTGTAATACAAAAATACACTTCGTAAACTCAGTCTATGGTGTTTAAAGGATTTAGTATTTCATGAAGGCTGATTCACAGACAGTTAGGCCTAAAGCAGGTAAGCATAGCTTCTGGAGATGTTTAGAAAATCTTTTGCTGTCAGTGTGGATTATGATCTTTGCCTGAAATATCAGTCAGTTCCACAAAATACAAGGTGTCAGATAAGAGATGATCTTTTTTTTTTCTATCAGATCATTAGAAAAAAGACAGAGCTTGGAATAGTATTTTAGTCTTAACATCACAATTTTCAGCAGTTATGCTCATGGTGATAGAGTGAAATGCTATTAAAGAACATTTGAAATCATGATGTTTTCACAGTGCAGCAGAAAAGTTCTGAAGGGTATTAGTGACAACGATGGCTCCTCTAACTTAAAGAAATTCCTCAGTAGCAAATATAACCAGGTTCTTGTTCTGTCCTTGTATATGTTACTAGCAATCACTCTTGGCCACTTTCAGATAGAGGATACTGGGCTAGACAGACATCTGATCTGACTTAGTGCAACTGATCTTATGCTATATGCTTCTTTATAGCAACATGTATGTGGCTTTTGCTGCAATAACTTTCATTCTCTGTAGAAGCTTGAACACTATCAGCACAGAAGGTGCCAAAGAGCTGGAGAGATGTGTCCCCACTGCATATGAATTCAGCCAGTGTGCTGAGAAGGCTGATGTTATCTGTTTGCTTCCCTGGTGATACAGAGATCACCAACATCATGCACCATCATGTAGCAGGAGAAGCATAACTTCCCATGCTAGGACAGTATAAAGCTGCCAACAGGGCTATCGTGGCACAAGATCTTCCTTTTAATTCAAATCCCAGTTGGAGGACAAAAGGAGTCATTAGACAGACGCTGTTGACATTGGCATGACCACGGCACCCCAAGAAAACCCAGTTTAGCCTTGCTCTGCAGGGTAGTAGCGCAACTCCTGCTTGAAGCATGACCCTGGAACTTGCCAGCTTTTGGCTCTGGAAGATGCAGGGATGGGTCTTGTTGCTCTTGCCCATTGAAGGATTTGCTATGCAGCTGGTAGAACCAGGTCTGCACAAGGTGAATTCACTTCCTACAGGCTAAAAAAGAAGTAAATTGAGTAGAGACAGTAATGATTTTGCTTGGGTTTGAAGAGGAGCCTTCAGATGCTGCTGAATCACTCTCCAAGAACAACCGTTGATGTTTCTGTGCCATCCTAGTGCCTAAGTCCTGTGTATTGTCCTGGTCTCTGAGTTCCACTCACACAATACTTACATCTCTAAGACCTGTAATGGCTGCTTAGAAGAAAGAGAAGCTGAGAAAAGTAGTTGTTCTGTGGACAAGGAGAGTGCTAAAGGCCTTAATACAGAAATAGCAGCATAATTTATTGTCAATGTAAATGGGAGCCATAGGTGAAGTCGCCAGTCTCTAAAAAATCTCCTGTTGGAAGCCAGCTGACAACATCAAAGAGGCAGTTAATTGGCTCTAGGGATGTGTCAGGTAATCAAGATTTAAAGAAAACCTAGTAACACTCCCTCTTCCTTTGTATTTTCGTATGTCTGCTCCAAGTAATGCTTTACCTCTGGAGCTTAGCTTGAACTGGTAGCAATTGCATACTAAGGTAAATCTGTGCAAAGGAGCATTCAGCCATGCTAGTATTTTTGGAAACTCCTCTTTTGGAATTGTGGCAATGGCCAAAAGCAAATAATTCAGGAAAACTTATGAAAAGAGGGGAAGCAAGAAATAATAGTGTCCCACCTCTCGGATTCCAGCTGTTTGGAGCTTGAGTAGTGTCTAACATATAATAATGTATGTATTATATGTTATTATATTATATTAACATATAATAATGTATATATTGTATGTTATTATGTTATATGTTGTTATAAGTGAAAAGATTATAGTTAATTAAAAAACAAAAGTTTCTTGGAGCAATGAACCTATTTTCATTCACCTCATGTGGACCATCTTCTGAATTGTCATTGAAATTATTAATAATTAAAAATGGACTTCTTCTTTCTGTCAAAGGCTTTTTCTTTTTTAATCTTTATAACTTTTCAACCCCTCAGCATGACAATTTTTCATTGATCCAAAGCAATTTGTTAATCATTAGCTACTCATAACCCCAGTCTATTTTAAAGACTCCTGGTGTTCTGCTTGCAACATAATTTATAAACTTTCCAAATATACCTGCTTCTCTTCTTTCACTTTCTTCTTCCTTTTTTTTTTTTTTTTTAATCTTACATGGCTCAAAAATGGAATAGTCATAATCTCCTCATCTCTCACATCTTTTCTTATCAAATGGAGGCACAGTTCTTCCCAAGTGCGATGGTTTGTAAACACTGCCAATTAGGCTGCTGTTCTGCTCTGAGCCAGGGACATGACGGGGAGCATGAGCCAGGGACATGACGGGGAGCATGAGAGATGCACTGCGTTACAAATGGAACTTGCTAAATTACACACACCAAGATGCTATGAAAACCTTATCAGACAAAATCAGCAAGGAGAAAGGAGGAGAGCTAATTATCAGGCATCGCTAGTATATCAAAAGGAGCGACCAAATGTGTTTAGGAGTTGAATAATTAAGCCATGGTACCGCAACAGGGCAGGGAGGGGTGGGGAGAGGTTCTGCCTTCGTGTTCATGAATTTTCCAGCCAAGTTTAAAGGTAAAACATAGTGTTGTACAAAAATTACAATTTTTTTGATTTTTTTTTTCATCCTCTTCAATGAATAAAAAACATTGTGACAGTTTTTTGAGTGTTTTATGAGAGAACAACCAATGGATTACAAAGGACAACATGCTATTTGAATTGCCAGACAATTTTAAAAGTAGCTGTCCCGGAAATATTTTTGGATACCAGAAAAATAAAGGCATTTTCTTCCACGTAGTTCTTCAACTGAGACTATATTTCTGATACAGGGAGCATTTAAAAACAAAAAATCAGTTCAACATATCAGTAAAATAATAAAACAGGCCACATATCACAAATCTGCTGCTGGATTAATCCCTTAAACATTTTAAAATAATATCTCAGTTAAAAATCATGGACTGTAAAAAGCAATGGATGAATATAAATATTTTCACTGGATTCATGTAAAATCTTTGCCCTCACCCCTGCACACTGGCTTGCAAGTCCTGGCCCTGGAGGGCTGGGAATCCAGGAGAAAATGGTGAGCAAGAAAAAGGGAGAAAAGTCAAGAAAAAAGAACAGTGGTTGTAGAAGATATACCTTCCACTTATTATTCTAAGGGATATTATCTATTTCCTTAGTGTAGGATGCAACGATAAATCTGACCTACATGTGTGCAACATAGCTTTTCTGTGTGAAGGAGCATGATCATGGCATGTTCATAGCACATATGCAGAAATAGCACTGTACATTCTATATATACACTGATGTATATGAGAGAGACCAGCACTGTCAGATATTTTTTGCTTTTATCTAGGAGAGTATGCTGTTATCATATAAACCTAGGAATGACCTAGATACCTCCTATGAAGTATATCCTTCATTGAACTACCCTATAGTTTGCAGTCTAAATATCAGAACAAACATTTAGATAGGAACGTACCATTTCCATCCTTTCTTTTTAAATACATATATTTTTCCAGAGGTTTCTGAGATGGTGAGATCTACTTTCCCATATCTCCCCATCTGACTTATCTCAGGATAGAAAATGTCGCCTGTTGGTATCAATGAAACTCTTGAAAGCTGTGGATTTGTGGACATAGCTCTGTTGAAAATGCAGTTTTAAAAGCAGTTTTTAAAGCAGCTTTAAGAGCAGCAGTTGGAGCTTGAGTTTGTGTTGATTTCAATGCCTGATTTTCAAAACTGCTGAAAATCATTTAGAAAGTTGCTTTTCTACATAAAATATAAATATTGGCAGGAGGCTTGCAAATGACTGTGTATTTGTTAGAGAATCTCTAGAGCTGTGTTAAGTTAGTGATTTAGCATCAAACTATGTTTATTTTTCCCCTCCATAGGGTATACTTATGCATAGCTGAAAACCCTTAGAAATGCTTATGCAATATGATATTTAGAATAAAACAATCCAGGACTCCATTATAGCTGTAGTGCTGAGAGTTATATTAATGAATTTCAAAAGGGCAGAAAAGGTGAAAGATAAACTCTGATATGAATACAAATACTACTTTGTGTTTCTGTTGTAACCACAGCAGATTTCTAGACATGCTGAAAATGAGAACAAGTCATAAAGATGACTCTTTGCATCTGCTTTGTATAAAAATCATGTTTAATGATATCCCTTGTAACCTCAAGAAATCTGTGATTTGAGGGTGGCTGCTGATTTATTGTGACTTTGGTGGACAATTGTTTATGGTAGGAGGAGCCATCACTCTTCACAACCCATAGATGACTGCCTGTAATAAAATTAATCTCAGATTTTTATCACTGATAAGTAAATTTCATCCTCATATATATTAGCTTTAGAACATTTCTTTATGGACCTATATAAATAAATAATAACTTCAAGAAAGATGTGGGGAGAGGGGAAACCCAGGTGGAGTTACAGACGACCAGTGAAAAAAATCTCCGTCATTTCAAGCAAGTTTTAAACTAGAGCATGTAGAAGTGGTTCCTAGCACAGAAAACCCATCTGGCCTGCAGAATGATGCCTTTTACATGTGGCATTGAAGCATTGCTTTAAAATCAAAAATTGAACCATGTGAGCAATGAAAAATGCCCTTAGGGAAAGCATATGGGACACTAAAGAGAATTCCTAAGTCCTTTCCAGATACCTTTATGGTTGATCACTACTTTCCTGTACTAATACTTTCAGAGTTTCTGTCATTTATAGCTTTACCTTATCCTTTCTGTATTGTTCAGGAATGACTTTGTTCCATAAAATGGATGAACTTTCTGCACTGGTTGCAATAACACAAGAACATGCCAAAACTGTACAAGCCATAGATTAGCATTTTGTGATGCAAGCTCACACCCTTATGCTGGTGCAAAAGTGCAAATATTGGAGATCTAGACAATCCCAGCTTTCTGACCTTCTGAGCACGCATGTCAAAATCTTTGTCTATTATATCTACCTTTCTGACTTCAAGTCTGGTGATCAGTGTGCTGCAGACCTATGGAGACAACACTTAATGTCAAGCATGATTAAATGGTTTAACTCACATCAATGGGGTAGAGAGAAGGTGTTTATTTTTAGTCAGTGTCTATGCTTTGCTTTTGCTTTCCTTTAATGAGTAACAGAAAAATATATATATATATCTGTGGGCTAAATGTATTTCTCATTTGGGGAAGAAAAAAAAAATAAAAAAGAGAGAGGAAACCCCTTCCCCCCTTCCTTTTTTTTTCCCCCAGAAAGTTCTACCTGAATGAAACTGGAAGAATGACTTTCAGGATTTATACCCAGAAAAGCTGTGACGGCATGTAAAATATTCATAATATTTTTATGAAATACTTGAAGGCATTCTCTGCCAGTCTAAATTAATAGATCGATGAAGACTAATTTATGGGGCTTATTTATGATTTCACAATGTATATATTTATTTATTTTCAGTATATAAAAGAAAAGGGCAACTTTAGCTCTCATCTCTGTCTTCATTTTATCAAAATAAAAACCTGGATATCTCCTGAGATTAGGGGAACTAAACCATCTTAAATACAAAAGACAAATTTGAGTAAAGATGAGAGTTCTCTCCCTAACAATACAAATGTCTTAGAGGAAGGCAAGGATAGTGGTATGGAGACAGAAGGAGGTCACAGCCACTGGAGGGACTTGCTGAAACACTGTGTGAAATGGGTTATAGGAAACAGTGAATTTTCTTTCTATCTGCTTCCACTTTAGCTGGCATTGCTGAATATTGTTCTGCCTTCCGCCCCCTTAAGCAGGCTTGTGGTTGAGTTTACACCTCTAAGAGATTTATACTTCATTTCCAGGAGAAAAAAAAAAAAAAAGAGCTTTGCAGCAGATTTTAGATACTAAACCCATTTTGGTGGGACAAAAGTTTCCAGTATAATGCTTCTCTTCCTTCCCTATTCTTCTCCTCCTGTCTCCACATCAAGCTGATAAGAAGTCTATGTTTAAAGTAGTTGTGATTAACTATTTGTCAATATCTCACATAGCATGTTAAAAGAGGGGAGAGAGGAGCACATTTCGCTTCTCTTTATCTCTGTAGTCCTAAGGAAAGGGAAGAAGGGCCATTTGTAAGTATTTTCATGCTCACTCACAGACTTTAGTTCAAACGGGAAGGTGAAAGGGAACTGTTCACCTCACTGCCAAGGAAAATAGTACCGCCAGTTTGCCCAGTGGCTTCCCTAAATTTCCCCCCAAAGAAAGTATGAACAGTAAAATTTTCGTTGTAGTGCTGTTCTGGAAAACATAATGAACAAACACAAAAACAGCCAAAAAACGCTAAAAACAGCTCAAAGGTTACCTGTTTAATTGTGAACCTTAAACTCTGTCTGTTTTCTAGCATTCCCTGAAATGGCATATCTCTGATAGTAACTAACTTCTGCATCTCTGACATTAACTTCTTCCTCTCATGCTGCTGCATGAGAGCTCATAGAGGCTTCAAGTTTTAAGCAATCTGTGGACCTAAGTTTAAAGCACTTTTTAAAAGTTCGACAGTGGGTTGAAGCATCTGTGCAGTCATAAGCCCAGAGAAAATCCTTATACTGGAAAAAAAAAATCTAGATCTAAAGCACTTCATATCTCTGCTCCTGCAAAAGAGCAAAATTCTGTAACAGAGGATGCAGCAAGCTCCCTAATCAGCTTTGGTAGGAACTCAACTACTACTCCTCATGCACCCACATAGCAACATCCCAGAGGAATTTGGAGTTAAAAAATTAGTGGATGAGATATATTTTAACATAATACCCAAGGGGTGAAGCCACCAGCTAGATGAAGGCATCCAAGCTTCCGTTGCAAAATAAGAGCAAAGTAAACAAAATCTACAAGAAACAAAAGAGCTACACAAGGGAAAACAATATTCAAAGTGATAGTATGCTAATAATGAACCCAGGGAAAATGAAATGAGAAGTTAAAGGGAAACCAGAGGGAATCATAGCAAAATGTAGACTGTAAAAGGGATGGGAGCCTGGGATTTAGAAGGAAATAGCAATTTAAAAATGCTTTAAATCTCCTATTAAGTTATACGACAAAATATATATATATATAAAGACAGGAAGAGGAAAATAGGAGTGGTAATTAATAGTCAGAGGTGTATGCATAAAACTAATGTATTGAAAAAAATTATTTACTTAAGCTCTATGCAGAAATAGGGGTCATTTTTGAATGGTATCACATACTTTGGAGATATTTTTGCCTCGCTTTATCTCTGCTTAGGAAGTGGACAGGAAGCTGCATTTTACATATAAGCTGCTTAGCATGATTTAAACCTCGGCTTCCATGAGACTGCCCTGGAGGTTGAACTATACAAAAGTAAATTACATTGTCTACCCCTCTTGCTGGTCCTGGGAAAAAATTGCAGTCTATTGGTCACAATTTATTGGGCTTGATAGTAATAGCACATGAGGACAAGTCTGGGTGATACACCTATCTGGGAAGAGATTCCCAGCAATCTAGGACCTAGCATCTAGGACAGGATCTGAACAGACCTGGCACTACTGTCACTGTGGATGTCTGTTTTTGAATTTAAAACTCATAGTCTAGTTCTGATGGAGAGATTTCCAGTGCCTCTCTCACTGGGACAGTACTCCTGGTAGCACTAGGTAAAGCATATGAACAGCAGAGGAGAACTGAAAGTGTATCTTATTGTTTCGTATTTTCTTTTTTTGTTTGTTCTCTTCCTTGTTATGCCTATTCCTGTGTTTGCAAATGCCTACATGCATGTCATCCCAAGAGTGCTGAGGTATCTCCAGGTTATATTGGCCCTTTCCAGAGCTGAGAAAGTACAGAGGAGAAGTACTCCTTCTTGATGGGTGGAAGGTAACAAGACCCTTCTTCACGCAATAGAAATCCAGGAACATTTCCTGCCCACTTAGTACTTAGAAGTATTTCCACTTAAGAGTAGAAGATTTCTGGTTTAAACATTGCCACAATACCTCTGCATGGCAAGAATTTAAGTGCCGAATTCAAGTTTTCAGAGACCCAGATCCACTTCCATGTACCTTCCAGGGTACTTTGATGCACTTTTGTGAGTACAAGAGCAGGCAAGCTGTTATATGGTAACTACCATAACAGGTGCCTTTATTGCACTATACAAAGCTCTGTTCAAAGTGAGGCAATAAAATGACAGAAATTGATTTTGGAAGATATTTGACGTGCTGTAACAGGGCTGTTAACAGTAAGGAAGAAAGCTGGGGAGATGGATATGTTGGTTGTATAGTTTTCCAGGAAGAATGCTGCAGAATCAAAGGATGCCAAAGCCATGGGAATGTATAATTTATGTCATGGATTAGTAATGGCCTTCCTTGTCATAAGGAATAAACTAACTGAACTTCATCATCGGGATCTTCCAAGCTTCTAAGCCTATTAGACACCATTGATAGTCATGAAATAACTGGGATATAACATGGAATAACCGGGAATTGGGATGTGGACACCATGGAATATTTAATCTGTTAAAAAAAAAAAATCAGGTAGGAAGGAGTCAGAAACCTAACATACCAAAGCCAAACTCAGCACATGCAACTGAATATACTCCACTGATTTCTGCATGATGGTTCCTACCACCAAATCTCATAGGCTCCGCAGTTGTGTGGCTTTAAATTCTGTCTGTGTCTTCCTTCCATTTGTCACTTTGACAATGGTTTAAATCAGATTAAGCATGAATTAATACACAAGAAGTCCAGGAAATCATTATATACAAAGTGTTTCTGGTGTACAAGATTAATTTAAAGAGCAACAGTGTATGTGCCAATATAATTAACAAAGTGATGCCGTAGTGCCAGTTAGTACTTTTCTCGAGTGAGTTTTTTATGCTGCTGCATTTCAGCATGGAAAAACTAATTTACTGCGTGTCTGCAACAGGCAACAATAAAGCTCATGTTTGTTTACAAATAAATCTTCCGAGGAAATGAAATGCTTGGGAAATTGCAGGTAATGTTCTGCTGTTGTTGAGTACACGTTGAGGGCTGTGATTTAGAGATTACTGGCCTTGCAACAACAGCACTCAGAATGGAGTAAGAGTTAATCAGCTGCAGCATTAATTGAGGCACGATCTCTGCAGAAGGGCTTGAGAAAGCAGGGGATTGGCAGAAAATGCTGAATTAGAAGAGTAGTCATAGGTGGTGGTCCCTGACACGGGTTCAGGAAGTAACGCTTGAAATGAGGAGCAAAACATGACTGGGAATGCTTCTGGGATTCAGTGCATTTCTTATTAGGCAAATACCTGTTTCGCTTGACAAGATCCCTCCGGGAATAAGACGATATGGACTGGCCTAAATTCGGTCATAATCGAGTGGCCTTCCTTTTCCTAAAGCTTTAAGGATCTTGATGCAAGAGTCAAATTTACCCTATGGTAAATGAAAATCAGATTTTCCAGAATATCAGGTTAGCCAAAAAAACACCTGCTGAGAAAAAGATAGTCATCCATGAGACTGGAGAGAGTAATTGACCCAGTTGGCATTTGTGTGTGCTTGGGATGGACAACCTAAACTGAGTTGTGAGAGTAAGCCCCGTTCTTTTAGAAAACCGTCTCCCCTTCAAAGATAGAGGGTTGTGATACTGCTTCTCATTACTTTTCTAGCGACAGTTTCTCATATTATATTCAGTAGTCACTGAAAATAGAGGAAGAATATTTGAAGCAGAGCCTGAAACAGCCTTTCCCTTTCAAGGAGGCAATGGCACTTAGTAAGCAGAATCACCCATCCTTTGGGAGATCCTATCCCAACTTCTGTCATGTTCTTTGCCGCACAGTGAGGAAGGTCCATTTTATGTGGGTTTTGCATCAAACTCATACCTCTTGTTAGATGCTCTGCCTTCCAGAGCACCACCAGGCTTCCTTCATGTTAGGTTTTAATGGAACAGAGACACAAATGCACTTTACAAAAGGTCTCATCCCGTTTTTGCCTCTTAGATCTATTTTTGGGGAATGTCAACCAAACCTGGAAATCTTAAGTGGAAGAAAACCTACTTTCTGGGACCATTTTGTCCTGGTGTTCAGACTAAGATATAAATCCATGAAGAAATGCTAGAGAATTCCCTGGAATTCCTTCTATCCTATTACCGTCAGCAACACCTTAAAAGAATCAACCAAAATGTCCTCAGTTCAGAACCTTGTTTTGTTGTTTTACCCTAAGATGACTTTTTTCAGCTAAAAATAAAATAAACACCTTAATAATTATTGTTACTATTATTTCATCTGTGCTCTGTGACTGGCTGTACACACTGCCCTTTTCCAGATTTTGCAAACATTTTTCTATCTTCTCTTGCTTTTTACACTTCACACAGCTAGCTGCTCCCCAGTTTAATCTACTGTCTCACGGATTTTGTTCCTGAGGTGGGCTTCTTACTGTTTTATCTCACTGGATTCTCATTTCCTGATGGTAATGTCAGTACCTCAATACTCTTGTGGATTTATGGGACAAGCTGCAGATAGCAAGGTTTCCTTGGCAATTAGTGGACTGAGCTCTTTCCATGCCCTCAATTCCTGTAAGTCTGTACTAAAAATCCACAGGCTGTCTTGAGCTGCCATAAAGCTAAAAAGCTGTGTAGGTGTTTAGGGACATTTGAACACTATTGGCCCAAAAGTTTTTTTCATGAAGATTTCCAAGGGCTATAACTGCCTTTGCAAAACAATGCTTAAAGGGAAAGGAAAGGAAAGGAAAGGAAAGGAAAGGAAAGGAAAGGAAAGGAAAGGGAAGGAAGGAAGGAAGGAAGGAAGGAAGGAAGGAAGCAGCGAACAGGGGAAGGAAGTGTGTTGTTTCAAGTTTGCTCAACTGTAATTAAAGCGATTAGTGCATTTGTACTAAAACTTGGGTTAGCTTGACCAAGAAAGGTCTCTGAAGGAAGGAAGGAAGGAAGGAAGGAAGGAAGGAAGGAAGGAAGGAAGCAGCTACCAGGATGGAAATATGTGTTGTTTCAAGTTTGCTCAACTGTAATTAAAGCGATTAGTGCATTTGTGCTAAAACTTGGGTTAGCTTGACCAAGAAAGGTCTCTTGTCATCACAACATCTGAACACTTCATAATTTTGAATATTTTTATCCTCACAAGATCCATCTGAGATATTTTTTTATCTCTATTTAACAACTAAGATAATACTTTTATGTATAGACAGGCAGCTTAGAAACTGTACTGTGAGAAAAACCTGTATAATACAACATGGGCAAATATGTATCCATTAGGTAGTGGATGTGCTTGAGTGTAATCAAACCATTGTCTTAAGAAAATATGCATGTGTAGGAAAAGATAAAAACCCTACACTAAGCACCCCAGAGATGGCCTTCTAAGGTGGAGCTGCCATTAGTAAACACTGAAGACTGGGAGAGAACATTTTAAACCTGGATTTGGTTCTGAGTCTGAACTGGTTTGTTGTTTCAACAGCCCTTTCTTGGAAAGTATTCCTACCTTTTATAAATAAATAAATAAAACTAAAGAAAAACTACTCCATCTCTCAAAATTTCATCTGGGTCCAATAGTGACACAAGGTGTGTTCAGTGTTGAGCACATTAACTCAGTTTTAGAGAACAGATCTCAAACCCATCTCTGACCCTTGCCCCAAATCCTACCACAATCAAGAGATGCCTTGGCAAATTTCCCCCTGAAGGACTTGCCAAAGGACACAGAAGAGGTTTGTGATGGTGGAAAATCCAGCTGTCTGAAACACGTGTGACGCTTGAACCACTCAGACAGCTTTCCTACAACCTTTAGAGGGAAATTGAATTAGCACATGCAATGGCTCCTTAAAATAACTGCTGTTTTGCAAAAAGACTTTGAACTCCCTCTTGCAGGGAGTTAGCATCCACTCAATGTCACCTCGCTACTACTCTCCTGTGGTTCAAATGACTTTACTGTTACTGGAAGAGATGCCCTACCATAAAAGCACAGGTCCATATCTTTTACAGTGTTCAAGACCCTTATGGAGTAACTCTCTTAATTACTATTTATATTTGTTCTTAGTATTTAGCACAAATCTATAGATATTTTTAGCTTGTGTATGTTAACAGATGGTGCTTACTTATTCTTCAGTAGTTCTGTATCACAGCTCTGCAAAGCTGCTTAACATGTATATTGCAATTAATGCAGGAATAACTATTATATTAGCTTCATGGTTGCTGTGCCAAAACCTATGGTATTTCCTCAAGGAACCATAAAATACAGTTCATCTCATGCCCTTATTAAAACAAACGATCCTATTTAATATTCCCAGAGACAGCAGAGCTCTGCCTCGGGTTAGATATAAAGCTGTGAGAACACTTGCCCCTTTCATTTGCAAAAAAACATTGTGAAATCCATAGAAGAAAGCCCTTAACAGTCATATGTGACACCAAGAAGAAAAAATAACCCCTGTGTATTATGGAAATATATCCCAGATGGACTTTCTAGATATGCGACATTACCTCCAAGGCATGTGGCATACAGAGCACAGTAAAGCCACATGTAGCATGTCTCTTCTGTGAACACTCAGTGCAAGAGTGGTCCCAAGTTTGCCCTTGTATCCTTCCAGGACAGTTTTCCCAAACTTGCATATGGTAATAAAACACACTGAATTTTGAATTTTGGTTTAGGTATATCTTAAAGGTAGTGGAGACACTTGTACAATCTTTGGGTGTGCTATCAGGTGCTCAGGCTATCTGACCTAAAATAGTGCATCTCTGTGCTTATTAAACACCTTCATCTTCCAAAACAGAGAGACCACATCTGCACTACCTTCTAGGAAAAGTACCTGGCTCATTACTGAGATCTTTCAAACTGTGTTTGGTAACTGGTTGGGAGAGTCCTACCTTAACAGACCAAGAATCTTGCCAAGGTCTGTTCTAGCAATACGGCAATATGGAGATAGAGGCTCAATGCTCTGAGCACAGCATAGTGCTATTTAATTTATCCCTGCAGATACAGTCATTTTTTAATACTGCAGTATAAAGGGTCCATTTAACAATGTTCCCTTCTAATGTCACATTTGAACACGTGACAGCAGACTTTGTTTTTAGACACAAATGAGACTCAAACTCATAGTACTCAGTGGACTAAAGTTTTGAAGTTTTAAATGATTATAATGCCATTTTTTTTTTAAGGTGGACCAGTTGGTCTATGCTTTAATGACCTTGAATGCTACAAATTTGATATATATATATATTTTTTTTCCTAGAAACCACATATGTCTTCAAGATCATGTAGAGTGGACATTGTTTGTCTGGATAGTGCAGTTATTGACTTCGACATGATGAGACACTGCCTGCACTGAGGATGAGAGCTGTGTTTTATTTAGAACAGCTCCCCTGTCTATCATAATTCTCATCTTACGCAGGCATAACTGAATCAGATAGCTGAGTTCCTCAGGTAATACTAGCTATTACCAGAAAAATGAATGTAAGGGAGCCCTTACAGTTAACTATTTACAGTTCTTAATTGGTTTTATTACAACTATAATTTCTTACAGCACCATAGGTGAACACAGCACACACGAGAATTAGTTTTTAAGTCTTTTCCAAGAGGCTGAGGAGGTAAGGTATGCTGTCTTCTTACAGGAATCTGGCCAGCTTTGTTCTTTATTTCCTCATTACTCTGCTGCAGCAACTGGCAGTGCCTCCTATCTTAGAAAAGACACCATACAAAGGTAGAAGAGAATTTAGGCATCTTTAGAGATTAAAAGCAGGCTCTCTTGTTCACATGAAACCAGTAGTTCTCTGGACGTTCATGCAAGGATATAATATCAGGTTCTGCAGTTATTACTGTGGCTGGAGTTGCACACAGGGTCGTGCTTAAACTCTTCGTGAAATGCAGAGGTCAAAATTCATGAATTTTGAGTCATTCGGGGTCTATATGGGGATTGGTGCGTGGAGTCAATGGTCAGATGGGGCAGGCCTTACAGTGCCATTTCAGTCTGTGATGGATAAACGCTGCCTCTGCTTCTCTACTTCTGATCCATGTAGGAAGTCCAACAATGAGAGTTTGAGAAGCAGCGCTTCTCCTCTGTGCTACTTTAAGGATCCTTTACCCCAATCCATAAGGCCCTCTGAGGCATATTATTGCTTGAAAGCACCATTACTTAATTTATCTCCAATACTTTCCAAACCAATAATAACAAGCTTAAGTTCTCAGGGAAAGGAACAAACAAAACTCTACATATCTGTACTGATGTCAAGACAAAGTGGTGATGTGCACTAGAAAAAAAAAATAGCAGGTAGATATATAGAGGAAATTAAATACATAATTTAAGGGAAATCATTCTTGGAGAAAGGAGCACTGAGACTGAGTGCTCATTATTTCTAGTTCATTAAAAAATAATTGTTATATTTTACTCTTCTTAGACCTGAGGATCTTAAAGCACTTTACAAGCATTAGCAAATTAATTTTCCCAGCATCCCAGGCAGAAAGTTAAGGCTTATTATCTGCACTATGTACACAGAGAAAGAGATTGTGGACTCTATTTTTGACTTTTAATCAGGCAAATAGCCGTATATATATATACATATGTGGAAATCATTGTGTAAGGCTTAGTGGTAAGTTCAGCCAAAATACAGTTCTTACCAAGATGTCCCTACGGTCTGGGCTGTAATCTCACATCACTGGGATGACAATGGTTTTTAGAGAGAACTGAAGTAGATAACACTGTTTGGACCTTTCTTTCAGTCTGTCTGCAGCTTGAACTATCCATCATTGGAGGATCTTTAATTCATGAGACTCAAAAGCTTTTTTTTTTTTTTTAAATAAAAGATTAATTTACTTTTTTAGCAATAGAATTGATTTTGAGGGTTTTTTTTTTTTCTGGAAAATTTAGGCTTTGTCTAAGTGTGTGTGTGTATTTCTGCATAAGATAACTTAGAACCTTCCAATACCTTTTCCAGAAAACAGACAATAAAATCTTTCAAAAAGTGTGGTAATATGTTGTGAAAACTTTTATTTTTTGGAAATTGTAATTTTCTATCAAGGAAATTTTGTACATGAAATATTTAACTAACTTTGTCTAGGACTTGGGTCAAAAATAATCTGAAAAAAAAATATTTCCTCTAACTCCGAGCAGGAAGGGAAAATTTTGCTTGTCTTCAGCATCCCTTTAGCTATTAAAAGTAAATAAGAAAGGAATAAAATGCCCCATGAGCCTAAGCTGAGCAAAGATTTTTTTTTTCTAGTATAGTTGTTATTATTAGCCCAGCAAGTCTGCTGGTGGGGAAGATACTATCTATGAATAATGAAAAGTCTCCTTTTGTATTCAATTTCTAGATGCCTCATGATTAAATGGAAGTTCTTATTGAAATAATAATAAAAAAACGCTGACACTGTAAATCAACCAAAGCCAATCTTCTGCTTTTCCAGGCGTTACTGTAAGAAAATTAATTCCCTGCACCCAGGCACAAGCCCTCCATCTCAAAGTAATTGATAAACTGTGTTTCAGCTCCTGTGTAATTAGGAATAATGTTTCCTATTCTTCTGACTGAGTGGCAGGACTAGGACTGATGAGTTACCATTGTCTCTTGGTAGGATCTGTGCCTTGCAGTGTTGCTAGCCTGTATTTCTTTATTTTATGGAGTCTGATAAACAGAGGGATGGCAGGCCAAATCTGGGTTGACCTTCAACCAACCTCTGCAGCTTCTTGTGCTCTGTTGGTTCCCATGATGGGTCACGTCATTGGAGAGGTCTTCTTCTTCATAGGGGAGGTCTGCTACTGCAGACATCAAGATGTGATGAAGATGTGGTCAGATGGCAAGAAAGCACAGTGTGGTTATATCTTTCCTGTGGTATCATATGCAACCCTATGCAAGAAATGAAGCACCTATAATGCACCTTCTGCATTCAAGGGATAGGAGGGAGAATATGGCACTGCACTGTGAGCATATAAATCTTGGCTGGTGAGGAGTGCAAAAATGCAAATATTGTGTTCGGCGTTTGAGCCATCAGAAATATATTGAGTTCTGGCACTTATACACATAAATATTAAGGCAGATGTGGAGTGATCCAGATCACTTCTACCTCCTCTTCAACTTTCTCCCTACACAGTTGCATCCTGTATGATGCGAGAAATTAATTGAAGCAATATTTGGATGATTTTGACGTGAATTGTCATTGTACACAGTGACACATGCATTACAAAAAAATGAAAATATGTCTCGCTGCTTCACCTCTTTCAACTACAAATTTAAGCTTTTTTTCCTGTCAGAAAAAGTAATCAAGTATTTTCCAACATGACTTTTCTTTATAAATGCAGACAGATTCCCCTCCCCCCTCCAATTCTGTTCTTCAGAGGGCTATCTGAGTAATCGAAAACAGAGGACTTTCATTATTCTAAAAATGAAAGCTCAACATCTGAAGAACACACAGTAGAAAAATCTATGGGAAACCCATGAATTAGAAATAAGACTGAGACTATAAATCTTCACTAAACCACTCACTTAGCTCATAAGATCTAGCATGAGGACAAGAAGTTTGGACTGGGTCTTTACTTTTAACTTCTTTAATAATATAGTAAAATGCATTTATGGTAATTTTTAAGCCTACAAGTGTTCTGTCTTTAGGAATTGTTGTAAAAACTCAAATTCTATTTCTTGTTGCTGTCTACCAGCAACTATGCTTTGTCACTGGTTTTCACCCCATTTTGGTTTGTGGATTCCTTAATATTTTCTAGAAGAACTCACATCCCTTAAGGGTGTCTTGAATATAGATTGTTATATGACAAATCCCAAATCCGCATTCAAAATAGCACATGCATTTTTAACATTATTTCTAAGGTCATTAGCTATTTTTGCAAACCACTTCTAATTAACTAAGCAGTTCTTCATTGAAAACAACTGGAGATTCTTCCTTTTCCATTCTTAACACTTGTTCAAAAATAACAATAAAAATAAAAGACACATATAATAACAAACCTACTAACAACTGGTTATTCTTCTAATTGCATCCAAAATAGTTTTAAAATGTCCTTTCAAACCAGTTTGTGTGTAGACCAAGATGATACAAGCACCCTGCATTTTATGAAACTCACCAAGCTACATATTATGCTGCATATCTTCACATTAAGTGACCATTATGTGTTTGTGGTAGTGATAACACAATTCCAGAATGTTCTTTGCAATCTTCGGCCTTTGGCCACCTTGAACAGAACAGAAGTCAGAGATCAGACCTGAGTTTTATATGCAACATGCATATGCAAAACACGATAGCTGAGCCCAATAATCTAACCAGACTGCCAGGCCTTTAACAGCCAAACATTTCCAGCCAGGGGTCTTGGATCTGGCATGTGCTTTTGCACTTGTAATCCGAGCCACAAAGATATTCAGCTGTGGGATGACAAAGCATTCCTGTGATTTACTGTTGATGTGAAGAAGATTGCTCTGGGGACTTTTTAGATGGTGATAAATAAAAGCCCATTAGGCTTCTTTTGGTGTCTGTTAGAGATTGAATGATGTTGTACAGAATAATGGAAAGCTGACTAATCAATACCGTGTTATTTTTCACTTTAGCTGTATTAATCGTGCACACTGTTTTCATTTGTGTCTGAAGGAGAAATAAACAGGTGTGGACATTGATTCCAGCCAAAAAAAACAACATTATGAAAGAACATTATTTAGACAAGACTCAGTTTCTTGCTAATGTTCAGAAAGTCGGCACCACGTAGAGGTCAGTTTTTCTCGTTACCCATGAAAATGAAGACCTGCTAGCTTGGATGTACACCAGATTTTGGTAGCACAGCAGTGTTGCCATGTATCCATGATGCCCATTTAGATGATTAGGGCAAGCAGTATGCATTAGGATTATATCATGCCTTAGAGGATACTCATAATTTCTTGGCTGTAGTTGCAAGGAAAATATTCATCCCTCCATGACTCCATATCCATCCCTCCTGACCCTGGACTCCTCATAAAAAAATGGTGTCCTTACCTCCAGGAAGCAGTGTGAAATGCTGATTAGAGTGCCTGCTGTCAAACTCCTTTCCACCCCTACTCAGCACTTGTTGAGACATGCATAGTAAGCCAGTATTTGCAAGAATCCTTGAGGCATCGCATACAGATCGTCAATGAGAAAGGAAGATGCCACAATTTTCTCCTGCCTCAAGAAGCTGTGTGGTCAGAGAATATTCCTGGAAATGGCTTTTTACTGGACTTGTCAAATCTCAAGCTTTCAGTGGGGGATTTTTCTACCTGGAAATCGCTTCATCCAGCACTGTAACAAGAGCTTTTGCATCATCACAGCTTCTCTGACAGTTGGTCCATCACAGGGCAGCTCTGGTTTACTACCCCTGTGCACCACATGGGTCCCAATCATTATCCTCAGAATCCCAATCATTCCTAATAGCCAGGACTACATGAGAGGTTTATTATAGCATGAATTTAGGATGTGAACTAAAAAGATGCTTTGAAAATGTATTCTATTTTTTTTTTTTTACATATTTCCATTTTGCTGTTCTGGATGAGTTGTGTGTGCGTCCCTAGTCATGATTCAGTGGAGTGTTTCTGTAAAAGATAGTGGAGGTGCAAGATAAAATTGTTATCAGACTTTAGCAAAGGTAAAGATGGGCCACAGGGAGCTCCTTTTCCAAAGAGAATCCTACTGCCTTTAAAAGCAGTGGTGAGAATCTCTGACCCAGCAGGAGATCGAGGATTCCCTAGTTCAAAATGTTACACTCATACTAAAAAAATTTAAAGTCCATCTAGTGAAGAGTCTCCAAAGAGGAAGAGTCAAAGATGGAGAAAGAAGAATGTGAAAAAAAAAAAAAAAAAAAACAATGTGCATGCAGAATCTTTTCGTGGCTGGAACAGCAGCAAATAAAAGCCGATAAAATGGGATGAAAAGACGTGTTTGGAAAACAGGAAGATGAGACACCAAGTAGCTCAATTGCCCAGCTTCCACTTGATGTTGGAGTTCAACTTATGCATCCTATGCATCATCTTATGCACAAGACTGTGCATATGGCTCTGCAGCCCCCTGCCCAAATCTTGGCCATAGGCGCGTTATGACAATGCAGGCCTGAACCAGCTGCAAACTGCACCTGCATCCAAGTGATGCCTCAGGGAGTGGGTGTTTTGACAGGCATCTCAGAAGGAGGTTTCAGAGTCCCTCCAGGCACTGAGTACCTTTTACAGAAAGAAAAACTCCAAAAAAATTAAATGCGTTAGTATAATTCACAAATATTCTGCCAACCTCTCCTCTGACATAGACACAAAGATTTGCATCATACACAGCAATCCCACTTTGGTCAAGTTCATAATTCATGCAGTACATTGCTGTAGGATCAAACATTGCTGTAGGACCCCAGCAGGTTTTAGATGGGTTGGAGATGTTCAACATATTGCTAGTGGTGCCAAAGAGACTGAGGTCCTGTTATTTAAAGTCTTTTGTGACTGACAGTATTGGGACTGACAGAAGAGCTAATTAGTCTGAGGCAGCTGGGGAGTCTGTCTGCTGAAAGCCTTGGGATCAGTGTGTCAACGGAGTTTTGTGCTGCCAGGAAGAAGAGATGCTTGTCCTGCTGCTGTAACAAGCTATTTCAGTATTGCATCTGAGTCATAGCATTAGATTCCCTCTCCTGTTCAATGACATATGAGTTAATTTGACAATCATTTATCATTGTTCTTCTGCATCAAATTCTCCTAACTAGATAGGTGTCCAAAATACATATTTTAAAACCAAGCTCCATAATGTCCTGAAATATTAGCAATTGGCTCCCACATGAAAAACTGAGTTCTCATGTCCGGGTCCTCTGAAAATATATTTCTAAAATCTGAACTCCTCCCACTCCTTTTCAGAATGCCTGCAATTCAAAGTCACATTACTTACTTAATTATCTGGGCATCCTTTGAGAGACTATGATTATCCCTAAATTATAATTCCGTAAACTGAGGCACAAAGACATGAAGTAAATTGCTCATCAAGCTCAGGATTAAATAATTAACTGCTAGACCACCATCACTTCAAAAGAAAGATTGCTTGCAAGTCTGACCAAATAAATGAGCAATTCAGATGCTATGTAGGATGAGATGGGAACCCACATCACTTTTATCATGAGGATTATGATAAAAATTGAAAGGATAAGAGCATAGGGACATGAAAAGAAGAAGATAAAAGCTGATCCTAGAAATTCAGAGCACAAAAGACAATCTGGACCACATGACCTCTCTTTTTATAATTCAGGTAATAATAAGCAATATCAGTAATTAAGTTGCTATTTCTTCAGTGATGTCATCTTCAAGAGCAGTACTGTCTTGAAGAGTCAAGGATGAGGGTAATTGTCTAAAGCCAACACTTCCTGCAATCACAGAGACTGGATCTACCAACATGCTGTGACCTGTGGCATGTCAAGAGATCTTTTCCTCATGATGACCTATGTGAATAAATAGGTCACCTCATCTCTTATCCATACACTGGTATTTCTGTCTTTCAAAAACTGGTGTGGAAGGTGTGGAAGGTGTGGAAGTGGGATGGATATACAGGCTTCCCACCTGTACATGTTTGAGATACAGCCAAAATGCTTGTAGACACAGGAGTCTGGAAGTATTACTAACAAACACAGTTATGTTTAGCAGGAATCAGTGCATCGCCTTTCACCAATTATTTTTAAAGACTGAAGTGCTCCGAAATACCCAGCCACCTCCGTATGAGTCAGAATTTGTTTCTTCCTTTCACCTTTTTTCTTTTTCCAGAAAAAAGACAAAACAAAACAAAAGAATGTAAGTAGTTGAGAAGAATGCTTTTTAAAAGACAAGTTTCAATGAGCAAGACACCAGCGCAGTGTGAGCGTACAGAAAGCAAGACATCAAAACATGATAAGATCAAAGAGTCAAGAAGTGTTAGGCATGTAACCTTTATTGTGAGAGTTAATTCATCAAACCCTCCTTTTCCACCACAGCTATTGTCCTCTTGAGATGTGTGGGTTTAAGGTGAGTTACATTTATGTATTTCTAAGTCTTGTCACAAAGTCCATTTTAATGGTTGGGTGAGAAAAGGGAAAGCGACTTTCCACTTTTGGTCTCTAGACATAATCAGACAGTTCAAACTGAGGTGCTTCATAAACTTACCTGCAGAGTCAATGGCACAACTTCTCTTAGTATAATGCTATGATCCCCATTACTGAGGGGCTCTATCCCCTTGTACTCAAAGATGGCTTTGTCTCAACTCATTTGACAGGATGCAATTTGCATCCTGTCACAGAAAAGGAGGCCAGCGAATCACTGAACTACAAATGGAAAACTCTTGGAGCCCTTTATTTCACACTTCAGAGAATTAACCTTCATCCCAAGTGCAGAAGAGTAGGTGAAAAGCACAAATAATCATGAATCAGAAGCTAGGCATCAAAGAGAGGAGGCAGCATTATCATGCACACTCAGATCTGCCCATAGCTTGAGAAAATCATACATGTCCGGGTCATTGTCTAAAAGCAAAGCCATTAGATAAAAGATACTAAAGTGTCCCAGGAAGTATTTCTTAGGTTGTTATCAGTCCAAGCAAGATTGATTTTGATGCACTTGCATAGAGTAAATCCAAGTGTTGCCTGTCGTTCATCCATCATTTCTGAGATTATCTGATTTGAACCTAGATATATACTCCAAAACAAACCGGTTATCTGAACTATCTCCTGGACAATTAAAGAAGAATTTGCAAGGGAATTATGCCATTTATGTCACTTCTAAGAAAGCTATGGAAAAGCTGTGTCTTATCATGGGCAGTAGGCAAGCACATTAACTTTCAAAGATTAGTAAATGTCTTTAAAACACAATAATCAGATGGAAAATAAATTTCTCTCTGGCCTTTTGTTTCCAGGAACTATCTTAAAAACATTTTTGGCATCTTTTCACATTGTAATTTCCGGGGCCATAAAAAAAAGAAAAAAAAAAAAAAAGAAAAAAGAAAGCAGGAAAAATATGTCATCTGTAGGCTAAAATGAATTAGTGTAGAAAGTGTTCAACCCTCCCCAATGTAAAGATTTATGATTTAAACAATGATAAACAAATAACATGAGGTAAAAAATCGGAAGCTGCACTTTTATTAATTTGCATGCTGTTTCTTGGAGAAGATTCACATCGGGCAACACAGACTAAATAAATCATTACATATAGACAGATGAAAAGAAATGATTTGCAACAGATATACTGTTAAAAGAAATGATTTGCAACAGATATACTGTAAAACATTACCCACGGCAAATGTTGGATCTGCATTATATATAGAGCTGCCACTTGGTAAATTTTATGGGCTTCCTGGGAGGTTGCTTATGAATAATAGTATGCGCTCTCTAGAACAGAACTACGAATCATGAGATCTAGACTCTCTTCCCAGCTAAGCCGATACCCCTATAAGGACACCTATATAATTTACTTGATTACTCTGTTTGCCCTTGGAGAAATAAAAGTGAGCTACTCATACTTTTGATTTTTGAACTTTGATTTTTTTTTTTTTTTAGGAAGTGATTTGAGATCAACAAATGGGAGTAAAATTTTGCTCGCAGTGAGGATTTTGAATTATTATTATATTATGTATTTTCAATATATGTTGAAGTTCCAAGGGAGTCCCCTCAAGAAGTCTAAGTAATTTGGACATTGGATCTATGAGGTTGGTTTTATTATGGTAGCAGACATCTCTGAGAAGTCTATAGCAACACTAAAAGAGATTGGAAACTTATTTCACCTTGGGAACATGGTATTATTTGAAACCTTTCTCCATTTTTGTGTGTGAGTGAGGTCAGATATTTCCTGAAGCTTGAAAATTGAGTTAGCACAAAACTCTAGTTTCTACCTCTGTCCTGGAACCAATATTACATGATTTTTCTAAAGAAAAGATTTTTAAACAAGTAGTTTCATTTTACAAATGTGAGACTGTTTTGCCCTTTAATGCACCTTTAACTTTATTGTCCATAACTCCTCATCAATGAGGACAAAATAAAAGCATGTCTTGGTGTATGTTTGTCTATATTGTACATTTAGTAGTTTATACATTTTATATTTTCCAAGCTGTAGTGAATGAGGTGTGTGAGCTAGAAACCTAATATCTTCTGCTTTTGCACAAATCAGCAAAGCAGAAAAGCAGCTACTTAGAATATTTTATCAAAAAAAAAAAAAAAAAAAGGGTTAGACACTGGTGCACCTCAATTCCTATAGGATTAAGGTGCCTTTCTGGCAGCATTTTTGAGTACTAGTGCAGCTTGCATATTAGATTTACAGGATGCCTACTATATTTTTTCTACTGTCTTTCACATTGGGACTGGCCAAAAAGCAACTGCACTAGACATCCTCTCAGTACACACCTTCTCCCAGAAGACATTATTAGCTCCATTTCTCTACACTCTTAGCAGTGATATGTATAGAGACATAGCTGGCATGTAGCAGTGCAGAGGATGCACAGAGCAAACCTATCTGTATCGAAAACAAACAAACAAACAAAAAGCACACAGAGAGTTGCCTTGAAACATAG
Organism: Tinamus guttatus; assembly: GCF_000705375.1. The sequence continues at coordinate 190,526 of NW_010586553.1, read as the reverse complement.
AAAATCATCATGTCTGTCTAGCTTGAAGAGGGTAAAATCATACATTTCTGGGGCAATTGCTGACTATCTTCATCAGCTGTCTGAGACTGGATAGAAATGGGTCAATGATGTGGTTCAAATGCATCATCTCACATTTGAGAAGACCATCAGATCTATTCTTATACCAGTTGCAAGTAATCTGCCGGTTGGGAATAGACAGATATTATCAGTATGGACACTAGATAATTTCCCAATTGCTAGCAGCTGGTTTGGAGATCAAAGGCAAGCCCACTACCTCCAGGCATTTCTTCCTATAAAATGTCTCAGCCTTCCTTTAAACTGAAATGTCTATGTACACACTAGACACATGAGTCTCAAAATGATTCCAATTTGGCACTATTAAGTTAACAGAGAATTCAGTTGGAAGGGAAGTTTGAGCATCTCCTCGTTCTCCACTGTATCTTGGAAAGCCTCTTTCATGATGAACAAACCTCCTGTAACTCCACTTACTCAAAGGCTCAAGCATGGCCTTGCCCTTAAATTCTGATGTAGGTCAGATCTTTGCCCTACCAACATTGACAACTTCTCTTTAAATCAAAGACGAATGGGCTCTTTGTGATCAGTGTTATTACAATGAATTTCAAGAGAAATTATAATAATGGAGCACTTAAAAGTAAAGAGCTACCACTTCAGTTAGCTAGCTATTAATTATAAATGCCAATCTCTATCAGGAATTCTTTTTTATGTAAAACCAATCTATTCTGAATACTATTTCAGTGTTAATTAGGGAGAAGGAAAGATGAAGTATTATCCAGTGATGAGTATTCATTACAAGGCCTGCTGACCTTCGTGCTTATTCTTGGAGGTGCACTCCAAAGCACATACGTTAGTGAATGTATTTAAGGTATAGAAGCTTTGCATTTGTCCCCTGGATCTATAAGGATGGCACTTGCAGGAGCATTTCTATACCAATGGGAAATTCTCTATGATGTTAGTTAAACAACGTACTTGTGAAATCCTAAATTGTATATTTTGGTTACTACAGTTATAAAAAAAACCGAAAAAAGAAAAAAAAAAAAAAAAAAAAAAAAAAAAAAAAGAATTTGCCATTGAGATTTTAATAGTGTATCCATGAAACAGGAAGCTAGCAGATCATTTGAGTGTATCCAAATGAGCCCCCTCTGAACAAGCTTTGTGATCAGAGAAGTTGGTGTTGACAATGAAGGTCTTGACGACCTTCCATACGCTGACGAGGAGAGCTTGAACAGGCAGTGAGCTGCTTCTCAGTCTTGAGAAAGTTTCTTCATTGTCCTGTAGGCCTGAAGGGAGGGTGATGGGCTACAAAGTTTCTTACTGACACCCCTGTGGAGGTTTGCTCTGTTTTGAATGAACTCCTGTACTCTTTCCAAAGCTAAGTTAGTCTGATTCAGACAAAAAGAAAAAAAGCCTGTTTTTTTTAAAAAACAATCTTCCCTTTTGAATAAAAATAAAAGAGACAGTGACCTTTACTTTGCTTCAAAGAGACATTCTTAATAAGCTCAGAATTATCAGAGTGAATCGGATTGATCACTCATTCAGTCTAAGATCCCTTTTTAACCATGCCCAGTTTCAAATCATTCAAATAAAGGTGGAAAAGACCCAGAAGTTGCCTGACTATGATCTCTTGCCTACAATAAAACTCTTAAAAGAAATCTGTCACTTGGAAACCCAATCATTTCCAGAAGTGTTCATTTCTTCTTTACTGATATAGCCTGATAATGTTATTAGCTAATGAAAGTGAACATTTACTTTAAAAACGCTGTCTACATCCAGGTGTGAAAGGTTGGGCTTTAAATCTCCTTGGTTTCTGAATTTTCCTAACAAATCCTTTAATTTTTACATGCCAGAGAATGAATCTCATTTTTTGCTGACTCCTGCCCTTATGCCTTGTTCTCTGCCATTAGTGAACTAAATGTTTGGAGAATGTAATTGTAAAAAATCATTCCTTAATGTAAAAGCCTCTAGAGACAAATGTCAGGTTTTATTTCCACTACAGCTGATGATGGTGTTTGATAGAAATATTTGTAATTTCCTAAGAGGGAGAATTAATTCTCTTTCACTGATTTCTTCATGCAAAGCCATTTATTCTTCCTCTGTACTCAATGGATCAAACTGACTTCTCCTTCCTTGTGGGCTATTGATGTGTGTGCGGGGCGATTGTGATCGATGCCCACCAAGACCCTCATTTATAACCAGTGACCATCAGAAAGGGCCTGACAGCTTGGAGAAACCAGCTGGAGACTCGTTATAACCACCCTCTTCCCTAACCCCTTAAAATAACATCTTTGTGGACAGAAGATCTGAAAAACGTATGGGGCAATTGAAGGCAATGCCCTACTGGGATATGTTCTGTTTTGGAGGATTGAGGGTTTTCAGAAACCTCCTGGGTACTGACCTCCTGATTGCTGGTTCACCCTGGTAATAAAACCTCTGCCTTGAGTGTCCCAGCTGGGCAGACCTTTGCTCGACTGCATAACCCAATGGCTATACATCAGAAAGGAACAAAGGAATGCACTTTGACATCTTTGCTTTATAAATAGGCGCAGAGCAAGGCAGGGAGGCTTTAAATATAGCTTTTCTCTAAGAGAAGGGAAGGTGGATGCTGAAGATGAAAACTTGACCCTTTTGCCGTCAAGAGAAGTTTTTACATTGATTTCCATTGGGTCAAGGCTTTATCCTAAGCGCTGATGATGTGAAGATGGAGAGGGTCTGTAAAAGTAGGGAGCTGGGAAGTCATTAAGTATTAAAATCAGGGAAAATGCTGCAACAGTGCCAGTGTTAGTGTTATTTCACTGTGTTTGCCAGCAATTAAGAGAAGTGTCCAGACCACAGATGCCAATTTCTGCTTAGTTTATCACCTGAAACAATAATGAACAGTTCATGTAGGCTCATACATATGTCTACATCATTATCACTTTATGCTGCTGTTGTTTTGGGGTGCAGACATAATTTTTATGCTGTATTTAAACAAGATGCAGATTGATAAAGGAGATTATTTCCTGAGCCTGAACTGGGTGTGAAACATGGCCCTAGCCACAGCATTTGCAAGTAATTGTGGATTTCTTGGTCTATTTTGAAACATGACAAGGCAATGTCATTGCCTCTTGAAAATGATGTTCAGCATAAACCTGAAAGCTGACCATTTTGTTAAGGTAAGGTAGATAATCCTGCTGATAAGTGTCACCTTAGTTTCAAAAGTTACAGACTGATTCATACGAGCTGAGAATATTATTATTATTATTATATATATTCCTCTTTTTATAAATATTAAATCTCTTCTTTTTATTACATTGTTGTTTCACTTATACTTATAACTTCCAGAAATTAGAATCATAGAATCACAGAATCATGGAATGCTTAAGGTTGGAAGGGACCTCTAGAGATCATCTAGTCCAACCCCCCCTGCACACGCAGGGTCACCTAGAGCACGTGGCACAGGACTGCGTCCAAGAGGGTTTTGAAGATCTCCAGAGAAGGAGACTCCACAACCTCTCTGGGCAGCCTGTTCCAGTGCTCTGTCACCCTCACTGTTAAGAAATTTTTCCTTAAGTTCCTGTGGAACTTTTGATGCTTCAGTTTCCGTCCGTTTCCTCTAGTCCTGTCAGTGGCCACCATTGAAAAGAGGCCAGCACCATCCTCCTCACTGCCTCCCCTGAGGTACTTATAGACACTGATTAGATCCCTTCTCAGCCTTATCTTCTCCAGGCTGAACAGGCCCATCTCTCTCGGTCTTTCCTCATAGGGCAGATGTTCCAGGCCCCGATCATCTTTGTAGCCCTTGTAGTTTAATGCATCACTCATGCTATTCTTTTTCCCTTTCATCTCTACACTTCACACATGCTCATTTCTTGAAATGGCTCCTTTTTCTTGTGTTTTACAAGATACTGTCCTTTTCTAGCCATCTGTGAAGAGCACAGAATACTTCTTAAACTTACATGATTTTGCAATGGTACAACGTTATTTTCAAGGGAAACTGTGTGACAAATTCCCAGGTGCATCTTTGCAAATTCCTTCTTTGATATTATAATTGTTTTCACTTATTCATTCTCTGCCTTGACCCATTCTTTTTCTTTTCTTTCCAGAGTCCATCTCTAGACATCTTCAGCATCTGCCAGTAGCAAGTGCACACAGCTCTTCACATGCTTTATTTGGTCAGATGCTATTCTTAGCTTTCCTCTAAAAGGTCATAAAACTGGAAAGGAAAAATGCTTTTATTATTGGCTGTCATTATTTTCAGTGTCTTGAAATAAGATGGATTCTTTTTTTAAAAAAAGCAAGAATCGAGAGAGATGAAGAAAAAAAAAAGAAATTGAATTGGCAGAGAGAATTCAATTAAAAATTAAAGTTTTATTAACATAGCAATATCCCTGTGTGCACAAATCTATATTCCTATACTTATCTTCTCTGCCAAACTCCCTTGATTTAATAACCTACCATTCACACTGCAGCTCACTTGTGCTCTGCCTACATTCCTGAGGTAGGGATTATGTATCTTATTAATGATGCTGTGTCAGACAAGACTGGATACTTGCACATTTTACATGCCTGGCTTCCACTGGCAAGATTGCAATTATTTTTAGCAACTAATTACATATCTTGTACCCGTGGTGGTGGAAGATTACAGCTGTCATTCCCACAGTATCACTAAATCTTTTGTAGGCAAATCTCAGCCCAGTCATTGTGATGCTCCTGAGCAAGGTTGTGGGCTGCAGTTTGGCAGGAGATGTTGTCCCACACCAAATCCCATTAGCCCTGGGTGCAGAATGAGCACCACAACACTATATCATCATTTCTTCCTTTGCGAGGTCTACCATCCTAATAAGCCTTTGCACTAGAAAAATGTGAATTCCTCGTATGTAAAACAGAGACAAGCTTCAAAACAGACTAACTGACTTGCCAAAGATCACACAGGAGTTCACATTTTTTTTTATCACAAATAAGAGCTTGGATACACATGATACACAATGTTTGCTAATGAAATGAAGAGTACTTCAGTGCTTCAGATTTTATCTTCATATTGCTCATCTGTGGGGTAATAGGAGTGTTATAAGGGTCAAAGGCAGCTTCTATAGGGCAAGATGAGATCCATACCTGCACTGCCTTTCCAGTTTCCAGTTACCAAGATAATATCACTAGACTGAATATACCTTTTCATGTTTGCACTTAGGAACTGCTTGCAAGTATCTGTGGACCACAAACAAGTTGGGGAGACTCAGGATAATGCCTAATTGCATAATAAAATAGTATTAATCTTATTGTAATTTAAAGTGTCTGCTAGAAAGGGGTGTCTGTGAAACAAGTTGAAAACTGAAATATTCTTTTTAATGATGGTGAGGGATCTTCTATAATTTTAGCCTAAAATAACCAAAGCATTATGAATTGGAGCTCCAAAAATACCATAAAAAAGACTTATTAAGTTTTCTTTTGATCTACAGTGAGAGGAAAGGAAACATTTTCAAGACCATTTATTCCTAGTGAAGTTAGAAAATGGGCATGACCTAAACTGAAACCTGTGCACTTGAAGAAATTCTTTTCTATTTATATATATAAAAGAAAAGATGAAATGATAAATGATAGGCTTAGAGATACTGAATCACTTGAACTAATTTTGATATTTTCCTCAGACAAAAATCTATTATGCAAGGGATTAGAGAGTCCAAGAAAGCAAACTACTTTGCAAGTCACTTAGGGGGAAACTTTATAGAAATCCTGAAAGCTATTATGAACTGTATATATTCTGAACTCTTACTATTTCTTAAATGAGAAGAAACTTCTCTGAATTCCCACTAACAACACAGACATCACCAATGAAATAAGCACAATACTCTCTGAAATTCTTAGATAGGATATATTTTGTGTTTGTGAAAATAAAAGGTCGAGATAGGTTTGGAGCAAAACGTTCTGTAGTTCAGTAGGTAAATAGCATTGAAAAGAAATTACACTGTGCCTTTTCTTTGAAAAAAACCCTTATGTCTCTCTGAGAGTGAAATCTGACAGCAATCACTGGAAAAGGACAAAGGGTAGAGTAGTTAGAAAATGCAGTAGTTTTAAAATCTGTTGCACCTTATGAAATTCAAAACAGGATACTTAGGCTGCAGGATAAAGTGACTGCAGAATTCTTTGTGGATGTTTTAGAGAACTTAGGAAATGTAGATATGTTTCTGGACAACTAACAGAATAAATTCTAAATATTTCTCTTTAAAAGTGGAAGAGAAAAGAAATGCAGAGGAACCCTGGACCAGTCAGCTTGACTTCAGATCCTGGCAGAAATACTGGAACAAATAATCAATCAAACTATCTATAAGCACTTAGAAGATAACAAAAGGGTGAGCTGCAGCTAAAACAGATTCGTCAAGAAAAAAATCATGCCAAGCCAATCTAAAAACTTGCTGTAGCAATGTAAAAGCCTTGCAGATATGGAAAAGCAATAGATGTCATTTCTATTAGATTTAGGAAGGCATCTTACACTGTTTTACGTAGTATCCTTTTTTAGGGCATTTGATCTAAACAGAACTACTGTGATGCTTAACTAGTTGAAATACAGTATTCATTGAATAATTATCAATATATTACTTCTACATAGGATTCCACACTGGACTATCTGGGTCTTACCACTCTTCAGTACATCGATTAGTAATCTGGAATATAACACAGAAGGTATGTTTAGCTAATCTGCAAGTGACACTGTTCTGAGTGGGACTAGCAGGAGGACATACTGGAGGAAAATATACAAAATGATCTTGACTAACTAGAGTCTCAAAAAAATACATTTCAGTTCAGTAAAGACAAATGCAAGTATTTATCTTAAGTATCAGTGATCACCTTTATAGGTGTAGGTTGCGAAATTTCAATCTGGTCATTCTGTAGCAGAGGATCTGGGGTATTACTAGTTCACAAGACGAATACGACTTTGCAAAGTCTTGCGGTTAAATAAAGGCAAACACTATTCAGAAATATTTCAAGAAGCACAAATATATAAACTAGATGTGAGAGGCAATACTTCAGTTTTTGCCACTACTGCCGAGAAGATGTAGGTTTCTTTCAGGGAAGATCAGATTTGAGATTAAGATGTTTAGATCCTCTGTGCAGATATTTTCTCATGCACTTGATGCCTGTTTCTATTTTGTTTAAAATAGAGTTAGACAATACAAATGTTGGAGTATGGAGAGTGCTTCATGTCACCCTGAAGTAGACACCTACTCTTTGATCAGCTGCATAATTTTTTAAGCTCCCTCAGCTTCCTGAACTAGATCTCCAGTGATTGTAATGGAAGATTAAAATTATACTTAGAGACCTTAGCCTGGGAGCCTTAATTACAAACTGAACTTCAACTTGAGTAAAAGCCTAGAAAAAAAGTGGCAAGAAAGAGTGAAATAACCTAGAAAATATGGCATGCAAGGCTACTAAAACCATTAGAGTCATTTGTCTGGAGTAGTGGTCACAATCTTCAGAAAATCAAGAGTTGTGTCCATATCTGCTGTAGATAGGACGTAATGCAGCCAGCTCAAGCAGTAGTAAGGGAGATTTAGATTAAGCAATAGGGTTACAGTTCAGTGACATTGTGAGACATTTGGCACCCCTGATGCCACTTGTGATTCCCTAGTACATTTTGCCTGGCCTCCAGCTACCTTCACAGAAGGGTGAGAGTCTCCTGTGGGTTCTGTGTCACATCTGTCACCCCATGTAGATATCTTGGGGACCTCGAGGCACCTCAAAGGGTACCAAATGAGTGCAACTTTGGTAACTGAATTGACATTCCCCAGATAACTAAATTTAGACAAGCCCTAAGCAAAAAGTGCAGCCCCATGGAAATGGTAAACGTGCATGGAAGAAGGTTGTACAGAGATGGCACACAGATTTCATGGCTGGATATTCCCTAGAAGTGATTAGGTAAACATTTGTTTAGAGTGATACAGCAGAGCTTATGATGCCTTGGGGCAGAAGGAAGGACTAGGTGAGCTTTTGAGGTCTTCTCCAGCCTTGTTTTTCTGTGCCACTGTGTTTTGCATTTGCAAAGTACGTTGCTTTCTGTGTTCTTTTGGAGATGGGCTGCAGAAAATCTGATTGCTCATTTCTCAGCTCAGATGTAAACTGACTAATTGCCAATCTGTGTACTGTCACTCAGGCTTGCTCATTTTATTTCCCCCTCCATAGTTTCTTATTTTGCTAGTCTCTATTTGGGTTGCCTGAGTATGTGTGATTCTTTTTTTTTTTTTTTTTTTAAGATAAGGCATTGATGTGATAGCAGAGAGTTTCTATAGTTTGTCTATCTGTCATCTCCATACTTCCTTAGGTGTCCATCTATTATGCGCCAGCTCTGTGGCTCCTATATATTGCATCTTCATATCCATGTTTACACCTCTCACATTCTTGGTCCTCCTTACACTGTTTCTTTATCATATCCAGCAGTTATTACCCCTTGATCTTCCTGCTCATCTAAACTATATATAAAAAATCCATCATCATGACATCCCTCCTTTGATTAAAAATAACTTCTGGGTGCCCTAGGTTAAGTGAGATATTGCTGAGTACAGGCTGGTCCAATTGACTGAACCATCATTTCCTTGCTACCAGTACCTTTCACACCTCTCTGCTGTTTTCTAAACTACTTTGACATGTTTTGAATGTGAAAGATGCTATGAAAACCCAGACTGTCTTCTGTTTTTGTTTCTAGTCTCATCTTGCATGAGGGTTGACATGATATATAACTGACTCCAGTCACGTGGAGACATGACAGTTACTCCAATAAACAAGGAGAAATCTTTGGTACAGTAGCTGAATCTCATGCAAATGCCTAATGAGGCAGTTTCACTGCTGTGATTGAAGAGTTCTGGAGTTTTCTAGGTTCAGAAAACGTTGTAACAACTTTTCACTACGGCTCTAATTATAAAGCCTGCTGAAAACATGCCAGAAAGACAATCTTTTAAAACTCTCCCATTTAAATTCTTATCTGTCATTTTTAAGAGAGTGATACTGCATTAAAAAAGGAAATCTAAACAAATGAAAAAAAAATCCAAACACACTAAATATAGAAATAAACACTTTGCAGAAAATACAGCAGTGCTTCGATTGGATCAGTGAAATGACTATAAAACCACCAATTTTCGTTCTGTGACACACACATGAAAGAAATATGTGTAGCATAGTAAAAAGCATGGTTTTATTTTATTTTATTTTATTTTATTTTATTTTATTTTATTTTAATTTTATATAAGCATGGGTTTGGTGTCCCTAAAGCATTTCATCAATATGCATATATTTTTCAATTATTAAAACAAATTTGAGAAAGGCTGAAAACTTTGAAATCACTCTTTTTTTGAATCAAACCTCTCACTGAAATAAATGATTTGGTGGGAGAAACAAACAAACAAACAAACAAACAAGCAACTTTTTCATACACCGAGGCAACAGTGTTTGTACTTTTTAATTTACTGTACTTTTGAGGAAAAAATATAACTTCAAACAAAATTTCTTATCCTCAAATTGTGAAATTTACTGTAATATCTGCTGTGATCTCAATATCTTCTCATGTTTACATACTACACCTTCACTGAGTGTTAAAGGAATAACATCATAAAACCTCTATGGTAAGACTTTATGTCATTTTTTTCTCCACCGAACTATTTCCTTTATTTTTTATTTCTTCTGTAAGTTGGCCTAGGTGGGACTGTCTTCTCTAGGCTGAGCTCCAGGTTATAAACTGCTGGACTATTCTTTATTCAAGAGGTAAGAGGTAGTCCAGGGATGGATCAGTAGAACATGCACAAGCATCTGCAATGGCAGCAGAAGTGGAGAAAGAAGATTTTGTTTATTATCTCTTTCCTAAGAGGTGCAGCAGGGCAAAGAACATGTTACTTCCTAACTTTTAGACCAAATTTCTTCTCAGGATGCCCCAATTACCAGCTTGTGTGCTAAACCTCCTCTGATAAGACCATGACTCCAACTAAGAAAACACGAGCAAAACAGTGAAAGTCTTGATGCTGCCATCTGCCTGAAGCTTCTGCACCTGAGAAATGTTCGTCCTGTTCCCCTAAGGCATGCTGTGAGGTTACTCATGTACTCAGTCATGCTGGCACACACAGCAAAAAGCCCAGGGCAGGTTATGAGTAACATTAGCTTTAAAGGATGAGATATGGTGTGCAGGTATAGCTGCTACGCTGCAGAAGTTAAAGATCCTGAGAGTTGTGGATGAATCACTGTTGGTGCTGCTGTCTCCTGACTGTACCACACCTGATGGATCAGTGAGGAGAAATTAAGTATATGTTCTTATTCTTAAGTATTAAGTATATATTCCTGTGAATTTGACAGGAGAAGATTGTTGGAGATACATGACAATGAAGTCTCTAGGTTCCTGATTTTGCACGTCTACATATTAATGGAAAATGGTGTCTGCTGTCCTATTAAGCCTTCAAATGTGGGCTATGAGTGAGCAGGAGGCATTCCTCCTTCCGGTTGAAGAGTTGCGCTACATCTGACTCCACCATTGCACCACTGCATGCCATCTAGAAAAGCAAATAAACAAACAAATAAGCAAACAAAACCAGTTAATTTTAGCCCAGAAAACCTTCTGTGGTGTCTTTGCTTATCTTGCATAAAATATATTATTTATGAAAGATCCAAGGGTATTGTATTTTCTCAGGAAATGCAGAACTGGCAGCAGAGCAAGTGATGTTCCTCCTGTCACCATGGACCTTGGTTCTGTGATGTCCTGAGGGAACGGCCTCTCCTCTGCCAATCCAGCTCCTTTTCTTCTCTAAGAGTGGAGACACTATGATGATATGGAGAACTCTACTGGAAAAATGAGCCAAGATCCACATCATACAAACGGATATAACTACATTAATTTTCCCTTTAAAGATCTGACATCTCTGGTACTGACGTACTGAGTCCGCTTCATGTGGTGATCCAGATTAGAGGTCAGAGCCCAGATTCCCTGAATGAAATGGCAAAATGAGAGGAAAAATGCAAAATATTAATCGACTGCAAGACAAATTCTGCACCTTCTGTGCCTCTCTCAGGACTTGGCCCACAGAACTTAGCTGTTGGCATCATAAAATTAATTATTACTTAGGAATTTCAGTGTAATACCATGATCTTAATGTTTGAACAAAAAGCCTTTAGTGTTTTGAATGCATATTTAAAACGACATAGCATAAATTTTTAAAGTAATATCCACTACGAATGACAAATGTGTCTTGTTGCTGTAATAACTTCGGATCTCTAAATTAAGGATTGCAGTTTGAAGTAATAATAATATTTCATATGTAGAGGGGCCTTTCATCTACAAGGAAATAAAGTCCTTTTTCATGGCACAGGCATATACACATAGGTGTAATCGAGACTAGAATAAACTCAATTCTTTTCATTAAGAGCTTGATTTGGCGGTCACTGAAGTAAATTGACGTTATTGCTGCCTCTGCAATTCTGATAATTTAAAGTCCCTGGGCAGCAACAAAGATCCAGCTGTGCTAGGAGCTGCATGAATGCATGAATACCAACCTTTCGTCAACTCATTTTGCAAGGAAGTAAGAGAAAGAATAGAATAAGAGAAGAAGTCATGTTTTTCTTTAACATAGAGGTAGCAGAGGTATGGATGTATCTGATGATTATCTGGAGTCAAAGCAGTAAACAAGGGATATTCCCTAACATTACATCTCTATTTACTAATAAGTCTTGAAAAATTGGTCTAGATTTTCAAATCAGAAAATATGCACCAAAACATTTTTGGAATGCTTTTGTAATGACATTCCTTGCTGTGTAAATGTTACAAGTGTGCTCCTGCCCTTTTATTTTTTCTGGTGAAGTCAGTGCCGGACTAAGGTGTATCTTGAGATTTGGCCTGGTTTTGCTATCTTTGCTATGTTCTACACTGTATGACTGGTGTAGGATTTCCTTTCACACACTGTCATGATCCTTTGCCATATATTCTATGTGGGAAATGTAGTTTCCATGTAGTTTCGTATTTGACATGCCAATAATTGCACATTGGCTTGCCATTCCAAGCAAAATACTTACTTGTTGGTCAAAAAACTTCCTGTTGCCACAGCTAACTTTGGAATACCTTTAAGAGAAAGGATACATAGCTATTATTTTCATTTTTATATATTTTTATTCCACTGCTTTACCAATGTGAGACACAAATATTGCGCATAAGATATATTTGTTGGATACGGTTTCACTGGGGGCATTTTTATGCACTATTTCACATGAGACAGTGTGACAAGCTGATCAGTTATAGAACCTGGAAGCAATTTTGATCCACGTCTGGGGAGACATTCACGGCAAAGGTCTAGTTGCAATGGGCTGGAGATAGAATTAGTCAGATGTAGAAAATACAAATGCCCAAATACCTTTCACACTGTGAAATGAACTTTGAGAAAAGAAGAAATTCTTTTCTCGCCCAAGAAATTATGTTAAAGATGTTCCAAAAACATGACTGACTGAGCACAGCTTCTTAACCAGCTCTTGCCCTCTCAGATGCATATATACCACAGTGGAGATTGAGGTGAAGAAGCATCTTTTTAAGCAGAGGAAACTTCATCAAACAGAAGTCCTGGATGGGAGAGTGGTCCATATGCAAAAAAAGCGGACATGCTTCAATGTAAAAAGCACTGTTTTCTAAAATTAAAAAAAAAAAAAAAAAGTTATTGTTTCTAGGCCTCTATAGTCATCTGTGTAACCCATCAAGCTTGAGTCATGCATGCTTACAAGCTTGATGGGTCAGTTTTTGCATCCTGAAGGCTCACAACAATTCTAGATTCACCTGACCTAACTCCAGATCTCTGCAATAGGGTGTCTACATCAGTTCGTTCTCCAGGCTCTTTAGTCAATGAAGAGCTGGTCAACAGAACTTATATTGAACCAAGTATAGCTATATCAAAAAGGCACAAAATAGATACACTCTTTGGCCCAGATGGTTTTGCTCCCAGTATACTGGGTCATCCTAGACCACTTTTTTTTTTTCCTCAGAAATCCTCCTGCACCTTCTTTTAATTTTGTACAAATATAGATATATTTATTTTATACTTATTAAATATAATTTAGAATTTTGGGGGAAAGCAAAGCCTAATCTTGAGCAGCTTTCCTGTACAGAGTCTAAATAATTGATTAGAAGGTTTGTCATTCCTTTGTCACATGCCCAAAAGGGAACCAAGACAACATATTCTGTGATAGCTACCTGTATAAGGAAATGAATTATATCCTAAGGAAATGAATTATATCCTAAAATTATTGGCTGTACAATAGATGTCTCCACTATAGGAACCGAGGGTGTGTACGTACACTGTAGACACTGACTCCTGAAAACTCTAATTTAACACATTTTACAGTCATACTAGCTTCTCATTATACCTTCTCTTTACAAAGTTACTTGAACTCTGGGAATTATCCAGATTTCATACACTAGCTCCATTTATCCATGTACAATGCATCAATGGGTCATTTTCTTTTAGTAGGCATCATAAAGTTTGGTCTGTAAAATGTTTGTCAGAGAAGTCACACTGCTCTGATCCAGTTACTTCTGAACCAAATTAAATATATCACAGTCCAACAGCATGAAGATTTCCATCTTGTACCCACTGTAGACACCAGACCTGCAAGACTGCCTGGTAAAGAAACTGTGTTTAAAAGGCCTCTTTGTGGTCACTTATTAAATCAGGACTAAATCATCTTCAAGCAACAGAGTCACAACAATGTAAAATTTAGAGGAGAGTAGATTTAGGTTGCAAGAGTAAACATTTTTTCATGTTTTATAAGATGAGGGTCTCTTGTGAAAAAAAGGAATAAAAATAGTCTGATGAGTAAGAGAGTGAATAAAAGAAATTTGATATTATGTTGCCTTCTGTTTATCAAGTGCACTGAAAATTGAATGCAGCTGTGTTATGTAAAATACATTTTAGGTATTGAATAGCTTGAGCAGAAGCAGCAACCCACACAACCTTTGTTCTATTGTGCATACGTACACCAGTCACCGGTGGGTCTTTTGACAGGCTACATCCCTTTTTTTTTCAGACCACTATGGTGTAAGGATTATTTTTAAACACCAAATCTGTTTTTCCTATCTTCTCATTCATCTGAAATTAACCTAGATGTTAATTTGCTTATTGAATACCTGCAGCAATTAATAGGTAGATAGTGGTTGTTGATGTTGCAATAGATTTTGCCGGAATGCAATATGTTAAAAGAGATTAGTAAAGAGTACTTGTTCTCTTTCAGTCTATGAATTGCTTTGCAAAAGATATTATAACAATAAAACAGAAGTACTCCTTCCCCTGCTTGCCTCTGCCCAAAAAGGAAAACTTGCCATGCCTTTATCTTGTCTTGGTCCATTTTATACAGCTGTCTTCTGACAAATATCTTGAACCTCTAATTGGTTTTGGTTTAAACAAAAGAAGTGAAATGGATGTGAGGACTTCAGAGGTATATGAATTGTGTTGACTAATGTGGTATGGTGAGTACAGGGGATACAGCAGGTAGGCTATAGCGTCTCTCAAAATTTAGTATTGTTATTGAAAACATGTACATATATATATATATGCACATTTATAGAGAGAGACTAATAAAGTGAAAGAACATTAAGTGGCATCTAAACCCAAAAAAATAGTTGACTCCTCATATTCCAGATTCTGTACAAATATCTGCATGAGTTTTCAAGTCTGTGATAGGCTTTTATTGTTGAAAGATGTCAAAAGTGGGAAAAAAAAAAAAAAACACTTCTGGAAGAAGCAAGGAATGAAGGGAGTAAATGGATGAGTTATGAATTGTTACAAAAAAAAAAAATGGAAGTCCTTATGGAAGCATGAAATATGAAAGTATCAAGCCCTGTATCACCGGCCATTTACTAAGTACACAATATTTTTTGTATCAGAAGAACATAATAAAAGAGCACAAAAAAAAGCAAAAGTGGGTCAAATCAAGGATCCAACCTCTCCCTTTCTGTGTTTTTTTTTTTTTTTGGAAGCTGTTTCACCTTCTAGTCTCTCCTTACCACACCACACTCTCTGCCAACTCTCATAGGAGCTTTGATTCCTTGTGCACATGTAGACATTCATTTGCATATGTGTAATTTGAAGTATCTTTGCCTACAGCTCACTTCATCAGTGTCTCATGCCTGTGAACATGGCATGGACCTCATCTGGCTATATGGTGACTGGTGAGTCTCTCTATGGTGAGATTCCTCTCATAAGAGAGTTGAACTTTGATGATGCATTGTTTCCCTGAGTTTGGAGGACGAAGCAAGGGCTGTTGCGTGGTTAGCAGCAGGGAGGTTAGCACACAAGTGAGCAGGAATTATCTCTGCCTTAGAGACCTATTTAAGGATGGAATATAGGAAACAGGAGCTGACACACAGTCTGCCTGTAGGAACCCATGCTCTGCTTGTAGGAATTCAGTTTGTCTGTTTATCCTAGGGCTATCATTATGGTATCTGCTTTATTACATTAACTCAGCAAAGGCATACACATGTGCCAAGTGCTTTGGTGAATAGACTTAAGCACATGATTAACTTTAAGAGTGTGCTTAAGCACTTTGCTAAATCAGAGCTTCTATGTTTTCTCCTCTTACTACATCTGGTCCATTTGTATATATTTTCCATATAAAGAATCTCATACGCAGAGGAAGATAGAACTACTTCCACAGTTGCACATTCAGTGGTACTGCTGCTTAAGCCAACTTAAACAATTCCCTTTCTTTTTCTCTCCTCTGGTCCACAAATCCTCAGCTGGTTGTTGCAAATAACACGCCAGTTGGGCTGGATGGCTCCTTGGACAGCCACTTAGTGGTCTAGATTAAGGTAGTGGTTAAGCTGAAGAATAACTATTTTTTCCCTGAGTTGCTTTCTTTTGGATTGATTTATGATTTGGCATGCCACCTGACTGCACAAACTGTCAGTAAAACAGGTATGGGAACATGGAATCAGATCTGGAAGGTACTTAAAATGTCATTGGCCAAGGAAATACACATGCAGTTCTTCCTTGTATTAAATGTCTTGTGCTGTATGAATTCAGAAGACATCAAAACTATGTGTTTCTTGCTGGACAGGGATTTTTTTTTAAGATTGCATTTAGGTCTGTCAAATAAAATGAGAAGAAATTGCTAGGTTCATTTTCAGCAATATTTCTCATCTAAGGATATCATTATACGAGCCAGATCCCATGCAGAACTTTTTAATTGTTTGAAATTGTATATAATTGGAATGAAGCATGACGAAACTTGTTTAAAGCTAAGGTAAATGTAATTCTGAAAAAAGAGTCTCCCCTTCATTCCCAGGTTAGATGAACCTGTTTTCCCATCATGACAATTTTGCTGTGTCGCTAACAACAAAAGAGCAAAAGGTGAGCATTTTTGATAGGTATTTCTTGTCTCAGGTAATATGTGGCAGGGCTCAGAAAATGAATCACTGCAGAAGTAACGGCATATGATACCAGTACTTCTGTCTTCCTCTGCAGTAATTTAGGTCAACTAAATCCACAAAACATTACTGGATTCAGGCTGTGTGTGGAGGTTTGGCAGATATAAAGACCTAATGTTCTTTGCTGTCTCTGTAAGGGTGAAAGACAACATGCAGCTCTGACTATTCCCGCTACCTTGACCATAATGCTACTCAACCACACACTGTCTTTAAAAGATAATGTAGCAGGGAAATGTCTTCTTCATTTTACAAAAATCTCTATCCTTGTAGAAGTTCTTTTCCATCAGAAAGAGAAATAATAATATTAAGAATAGTGAGAAAAATGTTATATTTTTCTCCTAATTCTAATATTTCTGATAAGATAAAATATTGCTTATTTTAGATAACTTTTATGGTCTAATATCGTATTATAGCTTAATATTTTACTTTTCTGCTCCATAAATACGCAGAACCCCTTCATCAGCAACACATGATCTTACCTTACTGCCTCGGGTAGATGAGACCTGTAATTCAAAACAGTTTTATAAGTGTTACTACACTGTTAAATATGGAAAATACTTTAGGCCATTATTAGACCAAATGTATTGCATTTACATTTTCTTGTCCCTCAGGAATTTGTGCTATTCAGAAAAAGAAATAATAATAAAAAAGAGTTCTTCATTGACTATTTCAAAATGTCAATCCTAAGAATGTTCTTGGGAATGTAAATCTAAGTTTCTTTTGCTAATTGAAGCATTCTGTGACTCAGAAGTTCTAAGAATCCTTTTCCTGCCCAAAAGGTAACATATTTTTCAATGACTGTCAAGGGTAAGAGGTCTTCCCATCTGATTAACTGATTGCAGCAAGCCGAAGCTGGGGATATTCCTGTATTATCCTGATAATTGCGCTCAGCCAAATGCAGATATTTTGAGCTGCTATTTTTAATTAATGTTCTTGTTGATCACTTAGGTGTATTGTCACACAGCCCAGACAGTCTGCTGTGTACTTGAAGTCCCTTCTGTTTCAGCACCAAACAATTTACGGGGATTAACACAAAATTCCTACATTCATGATGCAGAGCCTAGAGATAAATTATGCCTGAAAAAGGAAGCAGATGGATTACAAAATAGTTTAAATCTTAATTGTTGTGTATAAACCTATTTTGGGCAGATCTCACTGGATAAAATTCTGAAAGGTTTCTCTTCTCTTTTCTTTAAACACCAGTTTTATAGCTCATGCAGAAAGGTGCAGAAAAGGTGGTGATGATTTGAAAAGAAATGAAAATAGTTGGCTTCTTTGTCTGCTGATGTAGTCCAGTAGATTAAATATTACTATAATATCAACTTTTATGAACCATTGCCTACAATAACCCAAGGTAACCTACTTGTTTGCCTCTCTTTGCATAAATAACTCCCTTGTTTCATCAGTTACCATAGTGTGTCGATCATGAGCAAACACTGTGCGCTCTTGCAAACTCAGGAAAATCGAACTACAAACAAAGCTGGATAATATCCCTATTATCGTATTGTATGATATGATTAGGCTCATATCTCTATTATTGTATTCTATGATTTGATTAGGCTCATAATATTATTGACAAAATCTACCTGGATTTTCCTTTCTTTTTGTTTGTATAGCATGAAGAATTTTCCCCATTTGCTGATTCAATTACATCCTATTGTATTTACACTGGCATTGTTATAAGGTGATAGGACAACGATGAACAGTGTCAATTACTTCCAAAGATAATAGGGTTAATCAGCAAGGAGAATGGATACTGGCAAAGGTGATTGAGAGATGTATTGTTCAGGAAAACAATAGGCACAGACACCTTAACCCCTAAACGGTTTATCCTTTGTAAATCCTTGAATCACAGGAAATAAACTGAGTTAACACGTCATGCGCAATTAGTATCCAAAGTAATTGCTAATAATAGGCTTTATATGAAACAACATGCAATGCAAGTGGTTATTAGCCTCCAACGATTATTCTTAACCATGTGCATTGAAAGAATCCAAAGGGAATTAATGTACTGTGGGGAGACAGGTAAAATACAGAAGTAGAAATAGAGGGGCTGAGTCACAGTGAGTTGAATAAAAATTTGTAATTTTTTTCATCCCTCTCATTGTTGCTCAGTGTTAATTTTTTTTTCCTGTTTTCTATTTTCAATTGAGATCTCCAGGTGGTAGTAAACTCTTATAAAAAATACAGTTTGAGCTTCTCTGCAGTGATGGTACATGTTTGCGGGAATGGTATATAACTGTAGATCTCTGAGACTCATCTCTGAAAAAAAAAGACATTTATTTTTGCCATTTGTTATAAACTATGTGGAAAGGAAATATTTGTGAATAACTCTACACTGACTTACAGCTCTGCTTTCCCAAGGCATCAGTCCTGTAGATCCACCATCTCCATAGTAACAATCCTTCTTCATGGTAATCAGGTATAAGAAATTCTGGAGAGAAGTTCCATGAAGATCTCAGCTGTGGGGCTAGAGTGAAGATGTAGAGATAGCCCATCATTCTTCCCAGTACCAGAGTAACAAGTGAGTCAGAAATTATGAGGCACCCTTTGAGTTGGTGCCTCACCTGCTTTTGGTGCAGCTCAAACTCTGTGATGGGATAGGCACTTTTATAGTGGAAAAATGTCAGCTAATCCTTTAATGAATGTTGCACCTTGTGAAGAAACAGACTCAGTCTGGGGTGCAGAGTGAGACAAATTTATTTTCAAACCAACTTCTTTTTATACTTTCTTAACACAAGTGTTGCAAAGCTTACAACCAATCACCACCTTGCCACCTGCGCGGTTGTCCTGGCTTTGTTTCTTTTCTTCTGACAAGACACTCCTCACACGGGGCAGGGGGAGGTGTTCTGCAGTCCTCCTCTTTCGGCTCTGTCCCCCATCTGCTGAGAAGACTGACATCCTTGTGTTAACTATCTGCTAACAAGGTACTATTGTCTTTGAATGAGCCTCCACAAATGAACTTTGAGGAAAAAGACGAGTGAAAAAGGAGCTGTTAACTGGAAGGTATAAAGTTATGCTGTAATGTGACCAGATGCAAAGTAGGCAGATCAGAAGAGACGGCTGGTACAAAGTGTAGGTATACTGACATTTGATCCCTGTTGAGAAAAAATACCAGTTAAAAGTTCAACATAGATGTTGTGTGGGTTTTTAATATTTGCATAAGAAAGAACATTTATATTAGCAATGTGACCTTTGCCCTTCTACCCTGTGGCTCTTCCTTTTCTCTTCTTACCTGACCCAAGTGCCCTTACAGCAAAATATGTGGAAACACTTTTCTAATTGGTGATGTAGGTTGTGTAGTACCTTCACTAAATAATAATATTAATTATAACCAAATAAGAATTTTAACTTTTGACTTCCGTGTGTTTGCATGTGTGAATATCTCCTCCCTGACCATACCTGACTTTTAATTTGGTACATAGCACCAGGCTGTCCTCTTTCTCTGGCTTGTACAGGGATATATTATTGGTCTGAAGAAAGCTTATTTCAGAAATCATTAGGATGCTAAGCCTACTTAAGCCTGCCAATCAAGTCATACACTACTGTAGCAGGTTGCTTTTTAACTATGACTATTGCCTTCGTTTATATAAAAGACTCATGAGAAACACAGGCTGCCTTGGGGTTGACATCAGCTCGTTGTACAGCCACAAGAATCCTGCGATGACAAGTTGTCTCTTTCAGGATAATATACTGCAGATTCATAATATATGCCCGATAAAAGTTCAAAAGAGTGACAGTGCTGAAGGTGAGAAACATGAATTATCACACTAAGATCACAAATTTTAAAGTCTCTTTTCATCTTTAAAGACTGGATATGGACAGGATCGTTGATAGGTTAGAGATCTGAACCGCAGCAGAAACCAATATAAAGAGCATGCTGCACTACAGACTGGTGGACTATAGTACCCAGATGATGGGAATCTAGAGCTCCAGAAGTGGAAGGGGAATAGCCAAATCATCATGGCTAATCACAAGTACTAAAACAGCCTTTCAGTTTTGGACCTGTTTTGGAAACCAGCACCTCTACTGGGAACAATTCTCTCTCCATATCCCATACGGTTTGGGAGTCAAGGCTTCATTTTTAGAAGCCTTCATTTCTTGAGACCTAGATTCAGTATTTCCTTCTTTTGCTATGGACTTTGACATTTAGTCATGACTGTTTCCCATCTGTTCTATGAAAAAAAATCTAAAAGTCTAAAAGATCAGACTCCAAAGGCCAAATATATCTGGTAGATCAAGGGGGACACCATCATTTGCCTCCTCCTGAATACTTCAGAAGTCATAAAACTCCAGCTCAAGTAAGGAGCTCGTAAAGAAGTTAGATCCTTTACTCATTTCACAATACAGCTTTCACAATACAGTTTTGTCAGTTAACTAGAAACCTGATCTTTAGACCCCAAACTTAAAAGGAACTATTTTGACTAATTAGTCAAACATTCCACAAAGTACAGAGCATAGCTTATCACACAGCCAAAAATAGTCGAAACCTAGCAATAGAAGAAATAGTTATGTATTATCGTGCATGAGTAACAGAGATGAGAGTAAGACCTTGCTACCAACTATACTTGCTACTAAAATCTAATGCAAATTCAATCTTTATCCTTTCTGTGTTTTAGCCATGAAATGAAGTCAGGACTTAGTTGCATTAAAAGAGATTGCTATATATTTTATGTCATGCATTAAGAATATTTTACACTGGAGATTTTAAACAGCATATTAAAAAGTACTGAAATCAGTCATATCAATTGGCTGTGGTATAATTGAGCTCTATAAAGATTATTGAAATACTTTTGCAACTTTAAGAAGTAGTATAAATAATAAGGAAAAATAAATCTTCTTTCCACTCCCCACCCTAAAAAAAATGCACTTTGCAGCATTTGCTTCTGTTTGGTTTTCCATCTAGAAAGATCATCCCGAAGTGACAAATTGTTGACTAAATCCATTCACAGGTCACTAGAGATGGCAAAGGAAAAACAACAACACTTTCTGCACCTTTCTGCCTTAAAATTTCCCCACTTCCTACTCATTTTTTCCTGGAATTTTCTCCCTTGTTTTTCTTCTCTCCAGTGGAATGCCTGTGTACTAGCAGCACTCTGTCCGATTACATTATAGTCTTTATTTCATTTCTTTTTAGTGGCCTCATCACTACCTCAACTATAGTATTGGATGTCTGCTCATAAAAAAGGAAATTTTGCATTAGTTATCTCTTCACTAATGCAGAATGGCTCTCTTCTCTCTAATCAAAAGGCATTTAGTATTTCTATCAACTAGGATATATATACATTTTTTTTTCCTTTTTGATGTCTTTGATGATGCCTCAAGGAATGTGGGCTTACTATCATACTACTGTAACAAGTTGGTTCTTTGGTCTAACAGCTTTGAAGAATGAACCCTCATGTCACACTCAGGAGATATGTCATGGGAAAAAAAAACAGACCTAACTGCTTCATTCACCCCAAAATTCCTAGCGTTTGATCTGGAGGAAGTTTGGTATGCCAACTAACATGGTGTATCTTTTTTTGCAAAGCTGCCAACATCGCTAATTGAACCCATAGGAGGGGCTTGGGAGGTGACTGTCTGCTCTCAGAGGAGCACATTTATCCCTTCACTTCAATGATGGCAAGGGCGCTCCATGACCTGATATATTATGATGCCAATATATTGCCATAAATGACCCAGGTATCACTCCTGTAAAGCAATTATACTAGACACACACACAAAATAACAGAGATTTTTTACAGCTACAAATAAAATGTCATAACGGCCCTGAGAATTCAATACTCTGCCTAATATGCTCCTGCAATCCAATATATTTCATTTACAAGCCAATACATTACCCAATTTATAACCAATCTATCATGCACGTGAATCCATACAAATCATGAAAACACACATACATAACACACTTCACATAATTGAATTTTGTGCTCTCTAGCCTCTCATTACCTTGCCACAAACTGCTTGAAATAAACACCTCTTATTATGTTCAAGGTGCAAACATCAGCAGGGACAATGGATGAGTACTACATAACCTTCACGTAAATGTATATTCTTGCATCAGCTTTCAGAAGGACCTCAAAAATTTCATGCAGGTATCCTGGAATAAAATGAACTTTCTTACATAAAATGAATGAACATAGATCATTAACACTGCAGCACTCTTCAGTCCTTCAGGTCTAGAAGACCATAGAGATATGAATGATGGTCTCACAGCAGCACTGTGAGATACTGTCTGTGAGACCATCACATCTATGTGAAAGCAGTCAGAAATGACAAAAGGAATTTCTCTCGGTGCATGTTGTATGCAGATAGCAGTATTTCTCATGTAGAGTTGTCCATGAAGTTTTCCTAGATTTTAGGAAGTTTTAAAAACAGACTATCTCAGAGTATTAGGGTATGTGGGAGGATTTTAGCATTTTGACTCCATAGAAAGACCTTGGTTTTCAGTTTCTAGACTCTACACCTCCCTAGTATAAACTTTGATGTTTCTGCAATGTTGTTGTTTCACAAAGAAGCAGCCCTGCTCAGTGAGGGTAACCATAAAATTGTAGAAAAGATGGTCCAGGAAAAGACCTGAAGTTCAGCCACCTGAGAGGAACTTTCCATGCGTGTTTTATAACAGCTATTGCAGCAACCTTGAGCAGTAAAGACAAGTCAACATCCTTCCCAAGCTAATGATAACCATGTATCATTGTCTCACTGAAACCTGCCTTGCTGCAGGTAAAAAAAAAAATGGGATAGTTATTACTGTTCACTTTTTTTTCCACTTGGTTTCATCCATACAGTTTTAGTGGAATCATTGAAAGGAAAAGGAAACTCTTAAGTACTCAGATATACCAGCTAAGAAGGAAAGCTCAACTTAGAAGTGTAATACATGCACTGGCAATAAAGAATTTGACAGTTGTTATCTCTTACTATGTTTCTGAAAGTACATAACTAGTGCATACCCCACAGACATTTCAAGGTATCTTGTATATTCATTCTGATTATTAGGTTTATTAGAGCTTTCGTTTTTCTTAATTACAGCTTCTCGAAGTCTTTTCTGTTGCATTTATTGTATTTAAAAATATAATATTTTAATTATCAAAAATAAATTAAAATTTAATTAAAATTATTAATCAATTAAAATATAATAATTGTTTAATAATCAGAGATATCAAAGCTCTTTTTGGCAGGTTTACATGTAACAGCCTATGAAAAAATACTGAACTGTATTTATGTCTCTGTGGTTAGAAGCTGGTGAACAACACTGGATTGACAAGTGTGGAAATTGAATTTCTTTATCTAAAAACAGATACAGAGCAAGCTGCAATGGTGTAAGCTTCTTTCACAATGCTCAGTCTATGTGCTACGAGTACGAAAGTGGATAGGGCTGTCACTTGACATTTGTGAGTTCAACACACATTTTGTCCCTAATCCTCACACTTTTTCAGGGTCATTTTTGGGTGCATCCCATCTATTTCATGGCTTCTCCTGTCCCATAGCAGCAAATAGCAAAAAGAAAGGAAAAAGAGAAAAAAAAAAGTCAGTGCTATTTTCACCCTAATTTCTCCAATCTTTTCCCTAAGAAGCCAGATATGCCCTTTTAGTAACCCTGATATTTTATGTGCTCTGATGAGCTCTGTGTAAAATCTGTGGGAAGATCCCCTAAAAGACTGCCCAAAGGTGCTTAATTATTTGCCTTCACATCTACCATAGACTGGTATCATCTCATTATTTCCTGGTCTCATCCCTTAGTTTCTTATTTTCTGTATGTAACACTGGTGTTAAGCTTTGAAAAGGGTTAAAGAACCAACTCCATTATTTTCCATTCCTAACCTGATTCCTTAGTGGTACAGTGATATTACCATTAATAAAACAATAAAGTGAGGATATGAAAAATAGATTTTCTATAATTATTTTAGCCATTGCCATCTTTGACATTTGTTTGACATTTGCAAATTTACCTGGATTTTACCAGTTGTTGGGATCCAATCAAATGGACAAATATAGAAGATGGAGTGAAAAGTTCTCCTCCAAGAATATAATTTA
>NW_010586553.1:133309-166025 GCF_000705375.1 Tinamus guttatus | reverse complement strand
AATTTACTGGAAAATTCATTTAAGGATCATGAAAGAAAACGTAAAAGCCAATCAAAAACTCCTGAACTCTTTTTTTCCCTCATTTAAAAAAATGCATGCTTGTTATTTAAAATTCGTGCTGGTTTTTCTACAGTAACAGATTCAGTAAAAACTTTAAATTCGATACCAAATCAAAATATATTAACATCTTTTTTGTTGTTGTTCAGAATGGATATTTCACTTTTGAAACAACTCTGTTTTATCATTATAATTAAATGAACATATTTTACCTGGAGCAGATGATATATTAAAATTCATTCTATTCCCATATTCTATGAAGAAAAGTTAAAAGTAAATAAAAACATATGGAGCTTGCTCAACAGGATGTATTATTTTTGAAACTCTTAACTTTTTTTTTTTAAAAAAAACCATTTTTCATTAAGTCAACAAAACTGCAGCTTTTTTTTAGTAAGTGGAACTTGATCTTTTTGAGAACTATTCTCTGTTGAAAATTACTCCAATAGTTCTACTCCAAACATATTCAAAATATTCCAACTTTTTTTTTTTTTTTTAAATAAAGAAGAATAGCAGTTCCCCTCAATGTTTCTTTGAAATCAAAGTTTAATGAGGCTTCTCACTCTCAGTGGTTGCTGCTAGTGTTTTTACTGGGACTTTCATAAATTCACTGTATTTATGAACACCTGTATGCAGGTGTTTTTGCCAATAAATCTTTCTGTTTCTGGTCCTAATACCATGAGTTTTTCCAGTGGAAACTCACATTTTAATGACTAAGTATATGAAGATTTATTTTGAACCATTCGCAAAGTCTGATACTTGCATCATCCCACTACTACTTGCTTGAAAGTTAGCCTTTGTGGGACTCCATTTTTCAATGAATTGTGCAACCTCACGTCTCACTCAGAGAGTGACCTGCTTGTGATTTTACAGGTAACAAACAAGAAACATTTAGGTCAGCAGCTTGACATGACTGAGTTATTTCTCTGCTGATAGAAAGAGCTAGGTGGGATTTTGGATTTATTGCTTTATGTTCGCAATCCTGAAGCAAAACACTCCCTGACGAGTCCTCAGACAAGGAGAACCAAAGCTGAAAGCTTTAAGTGACCTGCTGGGGTGAAAACATTTGCTAAGATCACTTTCCTACCCAGGCATACTGCAAGGTCTACATCAGTACTGCTTGAGTGATGTGATGTTGAGGGTATCCTCGTGATCAGGAAGGTTAGATGTGGATGTCTCTACGATGGTGTCCGTGTGTGCCCTAGGTGCCTATACTCCTATTATAGTAATCAGAAATCTAGTATACCAATAAATAAGCATGAAAAACATTTCCACTCGGTGTATGGTAGACTATTGAAGGCTGGTCACCTAAAATGATTACAGCCTTGACTTTTACATGAATAATACGTTTCAGTATAGCTGTACTTACTGCGTAAGGCAGGAGAAAATATATTTTCTCTCTTTTAGCAATACTCAGCTCCTTCCACAGGACCAGAGGCAAATTTGGTCCCTCTCAATACTATTGAAGGTTGACCTTAAATTTGAACTTAAGTAGTGCCAAAAGCCTCCATGAGGTTGTGGACTCTGTTCTCATGAGTGCTGGATTTGCATTCAGAAAAGATGGCTATTAAACTAAGTAATCCTTTCTTTGAACAGCCTTTAAATACAAAAGTTAGGACCAGCTGTTCAGATCCAGTCCTCCTTAAGTATTGTTTCACCCATATTTTAGATGACAGTCCCCAAAAGGAAGTTGTGTAGGCAGGGAGGAAAACGATTATTTTAAAGTCAGATTTTAATTTCTCTAATGGGCAAGAGTAGAAGACCCCCAAGACCCTTCTGACAAATCAGAGCCTACTGGTGGAAGCCTGGCTCTTTTGAGAAGGAAATGGCAATTCCTACTTTTCCATAATAAAGCAGCCTTGTGCGTACTCACTCAGCAATTGGGAGACCTGCATTTTAGGAGCTTTTTGGCTTCAGGTGCTTGAAAGCATCTCTCTAGTATCTTACATGGGTGGTCTGCCCTCCACATTATAGATTATCCTTGTCAAAAGCACTTCCCAAACTTTTAACTGGGTTATATGTCCAGGCATGCAAGCAGATGAGAGGTCAGAAAAGGGTAAATAAAAATGAAATGGTTGAATGTGATTAGTGATAAATTGAAATGTCTAGAAATATGTCAAAGAGCAACTTGGTGTGAACACTTGGGACTGCACCTATCCAGTAGTAGTGATCTATAGCAAAACACATACATGTTCACCTTGTTTAACTGATTACACAGGGAGTTAAGGTGTCTAAAATTATGCATAGCCAAACTATGATTTCTAACCTCTTCCAGACTTCATAGCTTGAAGGCTGATGATAGAGGTGCTTCAGCCCTTCTGACATTTACTGTGCATCTGCAAGAGCACAGCACCTCACTTGTCCTTGTTCCTTTCAATAAATTCAGAATTAGTTACACAAATGAGCCTCAAATTTCACTGCATTCGCTCATCACAGTTATGGCAGTAATGGTTTTAGGGTATATGTTGGAACACATCTGACCCAATTACTTTGAAGTTCCCATTATAGACCCATGAAACAACTCTGTATTCATTTTGCTTAGCTTCTTAAACCCTTTGTTCACTGCAGCAAGCAGGGCAGAGCAAAAGGAGTTTTAATGCAGTGACATGGACTCCAGTGAATCCAAGGAGAATAAATAGGGCTTCTTAGAATTCAGGAGATTTTTCATGTGTTCGTGACCTTGACAGACTTAAGAGGACTTGTGGTAAATCTGTATTTGAAGGAGAAACGTCCTAGGAAGATCCAGAGATAGGTGGTTGTTTTGCAGATCATGCAACAAGTTAATTCAAGTATCTGTCTGAAAGCAAAGCAGAGCTGCACCACTAATTTTTTATTATTATTATTATTATTATTATTATTTGTCTTGAATCATAAAGGTGGCATTAGGGCCTTTTTGTGCAAGGAAAGTTCTATTGTCTTTGCATATGCAGCACCACTGAGTTTTGTTTCCCAGAAAAAATATGTTTTCTTTTGTTTAAGTTTACCCTGCTTAAACTATCTTTCAAAAGTCGGATGGATATTATGTTTTCCAGTCTTGGGATATTGAGAAATATTGCTTTACACCAACAAAGAGCCAGAAGAATCTACACACTAGGGTCACAGGTAAATACACTCATATCAGGGCTGTAGATCTGGAGCAGTAATCTTTGTGCTGCCTGCCTTTAATACAATAGATTCAGAATTAGATTTATTATCTGGAAAGTTGGTAGCATTCTCTCCACAGCCCTGAAGGAAATTCTCTGAGTTGCAAGAGAAACCCAAAGTGCAAAATAATTGGTTGGACACCACAAAAAAAAAAAAAAAAAAAGTCTTGCACTCTGTTATGCAAAAAGTATTGCTCTGCATAAAACACTAACATATGTCTTGTGAAATGTCTTATTTTAGCTTCTGATTTATTTTGTGAACATTTATTACTAGACCTTGTGGAGGGCACAGTATTTAATGACTGGAAGAGCCACAGTCCCAACTAGTCATTCCTTTTCTCTTGTGTACTGTATTTGGAAATGTTCCCATATTTTTCCAAACCATTGTCTAGATTTTTTCCCAGTTCATCACATGAAAATGAGAGTGTCAGGCAGCCCTGAAACTGTATGGGTTACAGAACATAGCAAATACTTTTGCTGCAAGAAATAGTCAGATTAAGAAGCAAAAAGTAGCCTCAAATGGCAGAGGCTCCAAATGCAAAACTCAAAAATCTTTTCTCTCACAATCTTTCACCAGATTCATACAGCCCAGCTTAAAAAAAAAAAAAAAAAAAAAAAAAGAACAGGGATGATGTCAGAAACATTACATACTGTATTTTCCATATTTTATCTTCCTTGTACAAAACAAGACAAAAAAAATCTAATATCTTCTGACTGCAGGTTCAGCCCAGCATCTGCTGATTGAACTTGGCTGTACTGCTGTGTGAACAAATCACCAGACATATCATTATCCACAGAAGCTGTTTGGGAATTAGGTATGCTAACCTCTCCTGTCTTGGAGACCCTTACTCAAACACCTAACCTCTCTGCTTTCAATCTCCATCTTTCATCTCCAAAACAAAGCTAATCTTACATGCAAGGTGTCTGGGAAGTATAATGAATGCTTGCAAAGTGCTTTTGATAATCTTGAATAGAAGCTCAACAAATTCTTCTTATTAATAATATTACTAATAAACCAGAAGAAATATAAGCCTGCCCTTCACTTTGCACTGGACAATAAAGGAGAAAGAAGGACAGAGCGCTTTCATAAAAAGTATTTGTCTGGATGAGGCTGATAATTTACCACAATTTAAGTAAAGTAAGTCAAAGGGCATTAACACAGCAAACAAGGTAAGTCTAAGACTGGTATGTGGTATGGAGAGCGTATAGGGTTGTAGAAATAAAAATATGGCTTAAAGTGTCAATGTTTCAATGTATTTTAGTTTTCAGCCCCTTTAAGATTTATCAACCAGCATTTAAGGTCTCCTTAGAAAGGCAAGAATGGGATCTCCTACAAAAACTATCAGACATATCACACATTTTTTTTTCTTTTCTCAGTCATTTTTTCATGCACTTTTTCTGAACCAGATAAAATCCATAGGGTAATTTAAATGATTTTTTTTTTGTAATAAAATGCCCTTATTACTGATCCCAAAACAAGAAATTAGAAGTGATGCCTAAATATGAACTTCCTGTGCTCTAAGCAGTCCTCTGTTCTGTGAACTCCCAGAGCAATATGCCACTGTTTCTGGTTCCTAGGGATAAGGGTGCAAATTCATCCCAAGACACGTACCTTTCCAGGTCCTCAGACTTCTTAATAATTAAGGCCAGTGTGGTCTTTGCTAAAGCACTGTTTAGCTCACATTGTTGCAATATAAAACCTTATAAATCTCAAAATTAACCATAGACATGATTGTCCTTTAAAAGGAAATAAAAATGTAATCTTTTGGGCACGGTTCCTTTTTGGAGTTTGAAGTTCTATGCTTGGAATGATTTTTTGTCCAGTGAGTCCATTCTCTTAAGTATCAGTGGTGAGATATCTCCATAGGACAATCCCAGTATCAGAGCCTCTTCTACCTTCCTTTTCCCAATAACTATAGAGGGAGCATGATGGGATGATTAGGATCATTTGAAGTTTCTTTGTGATATGCCTAAAGGTGGATAGATCGATTGATCTTTAAAAATGAACTCGAACTTACCACAGTAACTCAGTAGAAGACATTTGGTCTTCAAACCACACACCACTATAAAAATGGTATTGCTTCCTAGTATATGTAGACTTCAGAAAAAAAACTCAAAAACACTTAAAATGCTTTTTTTTTTTTCTGAACCATTTAAAATATCATCAGAGATTTTCTTCTGTCCGGTCACGTCAAAAAGTGAAATTCAGTCTAATCAACAACAACAAAAAATTCTTACATAAAACATTTCCAGTCTTCATCATCATGTGTTCTTCATCACTAATTAAAAGCATAAGACTGGAGAAATCGCTGGGGTCATCAAATCCAGATCCAGTTATTGCATACAGTTGCATCAATGCACCCTGCTGACAGCTTTTCATATTCTGTCTCAGGACAGTCAGATTTTTTTCTGGCATGTCTTTGATCAGAGGCTATCCTAGATTAGCATTTCTCCAAAGATCAGAAACTTTCTCCAGCTTACATTTATAAGTTTGCTGTTCCTCCACTGTCCTTTAACTGGTACATCTGTGGTGAGGGAGGAGACAAGATATGTGTATATCTATGCTTAGATATGTGGAAGAAGAGATGTAAGGGGATGCCAGTAGTGCTCTTGAATACACTGCGACACTACATGGAGCCCCATAATTTGGATGATTGGAAGGCCATGGTATCTGGCTGTCAGTATCTCCAGAGAAAAAAATCCCTTCAAGATTGAGATCTGCTTAGAATTTTTTTACTATCTGGAAAAAAAATACTGCCTGAATGTGGGTAGTAAATGCTGCAGCAGGTGTTACATAGGATATGTTGCAGCTGTTGATAGAGAAGAGGAATGGGATACCTGAAGCACCGAAAAGAATGAGAGATCTAAATACAGAAGGAAAATAATGTATTTGCAATTCCTACGAGCATAGCACAAGCTTTGTTTGTTTCCATTCTTTTCTATCACATTTAAAATATTAAGGATGTAAGAGTTTCGTCAGTTCAGAACATGGAAATCTGAACTTCCTTGGGAATTTTAATTTTCTACTTGAGTTTTTTTTTTGCATTGTGTGTAATGCTCTAGTGCTGGCCTGTTCTGTGTGATGATATATCACAGCAAAAGGCATATGGGAACAGGTCTGAATGCCAAGAGCTGTAGAAATCATAAATAAAGTGAAATGTCATATTAAAGTGGCTGAATTTAAAATTTTGATGATTGCTTTTAGAAACAGAGAGCAGACATATTTTCACAATCTTGCTTATTTCAAAGTCCATTCAGAGATTGAGAAAGTAATTGCAAAAAGAAAAAACATTTAAAAAGAAAAAAAAAAGATAAAAAGAGTGTCTCAAGCTAAAGTAAAAATTGCAATAGAGCAGTGATTCTCGGTCGAGAGCACATTAACCTGGGGATATGCTTCCGTTCTATCCATTTTATTATCAGCAGAAGCATAGGCAAATAATATTCTTTAGGGTTGCAAAGTCAAACAAACAGAACAACATTTCTAGAAGCATTATAATGGCATTTTATTATGTGGAACAGGGTTTCCAGCCTTCCCTAGGCATGTAACAGGATCATGCAAGGAGGAGGCTCTGTCTCTGTGGTTTGTTGCAGCATGTGAGAAAGGTGAGGTCTTTGAGCAGATGAACCAAGAGAAGTGAGAGATTGGTTTCCTCTCTAACACAAGTTGTGTTTGGATGTTTTTCTTCTTCCTAGGGTTTGGTCCTGCTAAATTCACTCATGGCCGTAGCAGTTTGCTTCCTCAATGACACTCAGTTCTTATGTATTCTTCTTCTTCTGGGTGCTGAGTTTTGAGAAGCTGAATTGTGCAAGCAAACACATGGCAGAATGGCACATAAAAGCTGAGTGCCCTTGAGCAGTGCTCTAACTCTGCTACATCCTTCTCTTCTGAAGGCTGCATAATCAGTTGACCGTCAAACAAATTAACTGGCTCCTAAGAATGAAACTGCAAATCTGGGAACCCCAGAACTCTCTATCAAATTTCTAAACTAAATGAGAGATGATGGGTCAAGAACATCAATATCAAAATCAAAGCCTTCTTCAGATTATGATCTTTATTCTTGAGCTCACCGGAAACACATTTTAATCAGCAGGTGATTCTAGAAATCTTTCATTCATTTTGATCAGAAATTATATCTTGAGGAGGGGAAGAAATTATATCATTATTAAAGCTTCATGCTTGAAGAAATTGTACTTCAAAAAAAGAATAGTCAGATAATTCTGGAGCAGCTCAGCACACAACACATTTTTGTAAGCAGAAGAGCTACAGAAGATTGGTATTATTAGATCTAAAATTACTACAAGAGTCTAATCCTGCAAGATGCTGAGTCTATGGGAACACACAGCATTTAGCAACTCTCAGGAAGCTCTCAATAACTCTTAGATTCAGGCTTAAAAAGTTGCCTGCTAAATGCACTAAATGATTGCACTAAGGGAAGTCCCAATTATGTGGTTTTATAAAGAAAAAGGGAAAGTTAATGAATGGAAATGTAGTGGCTCTGATGCTACTGAAGACCTGAACTATCATTCTCATAACTTTCTCAGGGAGAGAAATATGCCCTTCCCGGCTTCTCAGAAGTTATTATTGCATCTGATTTACAGCCAGCACAAAGATAGAGGAGTGAAAAATCAGTGGAAACTTTTTTGACTTTCCATAATGAAAATTAAAAACCCTATTTTAAATGAACAGTATTAAAATGCCACATTTTTACTATGGAAAGCACGGACTATAAATTGACTTGTACCTGATAAAATAATCATGTTCACTACTATGTCAACATGTCATGTTGGCAAATTCCTAACTCTTATTTTAGGAGCTCACAATTGTTGGTAGAACAGTGTAAAACTTTACAGTTTTCACTCCTTCCCTTTGGAAAGAAGACCAAGAAAACCAGGGAGGAGATCAAATTACAAACCAAATGGTTGCTAGATATTAGGTGAGTTGTTACTGAAGCACATGGAAGATGCATCTTATTTTAGGCATCTGTACTAAAGTGAGATGATTCATCTTCTGGAGGCCCCAGCTGCTGTCAGTTGACTACAGAAGGACTGACTTACATTAGACATCTAACTTTTATACTGCTAAGGTCTATTAGATGAATCCAATTCGTACTGTCTGTTGTTTTCACCATCTGTCTCCCTGCTTGTTTCTCTCTATTTTTATATTCCTGGTAACACACTCATAGGATCTGCCTTCTCTCCCTCTTCAGCTTTTTGCTGTTACTATCATAGCAGCTGGCCGTCTCCATTGACATCAGAGCCCTGTTGTGCTGAGACTTGCAGATGCACTTTGCAAAATATAACTTCGATCCCAAGGACCATTCTGTGCATGGAAGGATGGATGAAAAAGCAGCCATGGGAGGTGAGGAGACTTTGCCAAAGCCTTCAGATTTTGCCTGTGAGAAGACTCAAATGAAGGTGTCTTGGTGTCAAACTCCAATGAGTGAACCTTCATCTCCCTGCATATCTCACTGGTTTCAGGGTCATTTTGAGGGAGGGTCCATACTAAGGCAGTAGAATTAAATCCACTTTTTCACCATCAGAGATCAGACAGAGTACCTCAGGCTCAGAGCAGATGGAATATGCTAGGTGCTGGTGTCAGCCTGCGTTACTGGGCATTCAGTGACTGAGTCTGTAGAGTCAGTGGTATTTTGTGTGGGTTTCATCTCACCTCAAAGTCAGAAGCTTATGTTTGTTAAGATGAATCGCATTTTTAATCCCCTCGACTTACACTGGAAATCAGAAATGTGTAATAAATAAAATTCCTGAGGAAGAGGATAAAATGGGATAGTTTTCAGTAAGAGTGAAAAAAATATATCACCTTGGTGGTGTATATGATAGAGGCCTTACCAAAAATAAAAAAAAAAAAAAAAAAAAAAAAAGAAAAAAGAAAAAAAGAAAAGACATACTAATTACCAAGCTACAACACAAAGCAATGTTGTTTGCCATCACTGCTACACCTCTGTCCTCATTTCACATCCTCTGTTAAAAGGCATCAAGGCAATGGTATTAAGAGGCAACATGCTTTCAATCTTCTCAGGTCTGGATCAGAAGAAGTGAGTTAATTGATTGTAATTTAGGTATGTCCTTTTCCTTCAGAAGTCAAGGCTTATTAGGTGCCCTGACCTGCCCAGCCTCCTGAGTACCTTTAGAAGAAATAAGCAATTGCATAAAAGGCCAGAAATGACTGTGGTAGACAGATTAAGGGATTTGTTGCTTACACCAAAGCTTTTTACAGCAAACATTAGTGCAAACGGAAAGTGGTTATTTGCCGAAGAAACTGTTACTTTTTGTAACAGATGGGATAATGTGTTGACCTTGGGCTTAGGAGTGAAATGAGCATACAATAGCTTGCTTTTGTCGGGGAATGCTACACAATTCCTGTAAAATGGAAAAACCTTGTGGCACATAAACATATTCCTTTGATGATTTTTTTATAAGACTATGAAGATGTTTTCACATCAAGTATGTTTTTCTGTGGTGTGGCTTATCCAAGTATGTTCTTGGGTGTTTTCAAACCATCTTTTACAGTATCAAGTCTGTAAATATGTTACTGTGTAAGGTTAAATGAATTACCTAACTAGTGAGAACAGCTTACAAAAACTAATTCTGTTGTTAAAAATATAATTAAAATTATAGATAAAAACTTTATCTGTAGATAAAAATACAGATTGAAAAAAAACCTTTATAGATAAAAGTATGTTAGAGTAAGAAGTGTTCTTCTGATGAGAAGTTTCCTACATCTGTTCATGGTTTTGTTTCCACCACGCTTGAGAGAGGTTTAGGTTAAGGCTTGTCTTCTCTAAGGACCTTAAAGTGTGGTTAACAATTTCATAAGTTAACATGTCTCTTGTTTCAGCGTATGAGTATATAGTATTTCCTAAAACAAACAGCTCCATGCGACTGTTTAAAAAATTGAAACAACTTAAAATGCAATTACATGGCATATCTGTCTAAAATTTAATGCTCAGCTATTTGTTTCCCACCATTTAGCTTTTTTATGACATTTCAGATATCAATACATTCATCCTCTACAGCCTCTAGTGAGGTAGAGAACAAATTCCAGTCTTAAAGAACAAGGAGTTAAGGTAAAGAGTAGTTAATTGTGTTTCTTAACAGTAAGGAATAACTTTAGGTTTTTTATACTATAAATATTGCTTTACGTATCACAGGGAGGTATCCTTATGCACAATTCAAATGATCCAAATGTTGATTCTTAAACATATTACTGAATATACAATAAATAAAGCATAATGCTTTCTTTTTTTCTTCCAAGTTAAAATAAATAAATAAAAATAAATAAATGTGCTTGCTCTGTGAATAAAAAGATCCATCCTTAGGGATACAGTATGTTTTTCACATAATTACTGCATTAGCCTGAAGGCAAAATGCTCAAATGTGGAAGATTTTGCCTCACATGAGTTGTTTTACAGCATAAGCACACTTCGGAAAAGGTCCAGCCAACCATGTGGTCTGAGACTTAATTACTGAAATATCTAGGCAGTCCTAGCTACTCAGTTAGGGAGCTATTTTTCTTGCCCCAAAGAGAGCTTCCATCTCAAACTGAATGAATCTGTGTAGGCATTTCTTGAACACAAATGAATATATATATATACACACACACACACACATACCTTTCCAGAAAGAGGACGTTCTGTGGGAATGCAGCATAATAAGCAACAACTCTAAGCAGGGTGGAACTAAAATGTAAGTGTTAACTCCAATGGTATGTTACACTGTGGAGACCCAGATGCTAAATCATATGGGAGGACATATGCTCACCCTGATGAATTAGCTCTGTTCCCAAAAAGAAAGAAACTCTGTTTTCTAACATTGCATAAAATATGCTTATACATCTTGTACAATATGGGAAGTGCTCAGCTTTGGAAAGAATTTCTCTGCATAGTTGCTTGTTCCCCATTGTCGCCTCTTCTTAGTTCTTTATTATTGTAACGATTTATTATTTGTTATTAAAGCACTTTCTTTTAACAACCTCCAGCCTCCTTCACTGTGGATAAGTGCTTTCTCATTGATTGATTTGGGGATTTTCCTCAAAAATAGAGAGTGCATCAAAGCCAAAATTAACATTTTCATACTGGAGTATCTACTGTTTGACATCTGAAACTGTAATTCTTCAGACGAGTCTTTGAGAGTAGCACTGTATTGAAATAGGTCAATATAGATAGAACATGATATTGAATAAAATATTTCCAGGCAGCCTCTCCCAGCAAAAGTGGAGCTGGCTGCCAAGGGAAATGACTAGGATTAGACAATTTCTCTTCACAGCCCATTTTTGGATTCACCCGCTATTAGTTTTGACAAACCCTTTTTCTACTCAGCTCCAGGGAAATTCAAATTAGAGGCTGCTGCTTTGTTTGGTGCATTCAGGGAATTGTATCCTTCAAATCCACATTAAGTGCTCATACATTATGCTGAGCCAAAAATGAGATAGCAAATGAACTCCTCCTTGAGGGAGTACTGCAGTAAATATTTTTTTCCATTCATTGATGATAGGCAAAGATAGACACAGGGGATACCTAATCACAAATACTTCCAGGTATGGACACTATGTACATTTTAAGATAGTGACTTCATTCATGGGCTGGCCATTTTATGGACTTTGTCACTGATCTGAGGAGAAGAGAACAGGGAATCCAATCTGATTCATAGTGTCAGCTATGAAAACTTTCGGGACTAACTGGAGTGGTTATTTGAGGGTCTATTTGCAGTGTGAGGCTGACATTATTTTTGCCACATTTCAAGTCCATGTCAGGATGACTTCTGGGTTGGACTAGATGACCTTCAAAGGTCCCTTCCAAGCTCAATCATTCTGTGATTCTGGGCAGCCATCAGTCCAATCTGATTCATAGTGTCAGCTATGAAAACTTTCGGGACTAACTGGAGTGGTTATTTGAGGGTCTATTTGCAGTGTGAGGCTGACATTATTTTTGCCACATTTCAAGTCCATGTCAGGATGACTTCTGGGTTGGACTAGATGACCTTCAAAGGTCCCTTCCAACCTCAATCATTCTGTGATTCTAGGCAGCCATCAGTCGCCTTTGATTTTCTTTGATTTGCAAACAAAGAAAATCAGAGGATGCAGACCAGAGGGAAGCCATTGTACACTCGGAAAGGCTTTACATCTTGCAAAATCACAGGACCAAGACCAAAATCTCAGGCTACATGTTACTTTTTTATATAACCTAGCAATAGTCTTGGTTGCTACAGCAGTGTGTGAACTTTGGCAAAAGTCCTGGGGCCAAAGTGTCGACTTTTCCGAAGATTGCTGTGTGAGTAGAGAGAAACACTACATCTTTTGCTGCATGATGCAAACCAGAAAAGTATAGACCAAAATGTACCTGAGATGATATTTGATCCCACTACTACATATAACCTCACTCACAAGAGCAAGTTTGCTGAGCTTTTGTTTTGAGGCAGTATACCCTTTTACAGGACCAAGACCAAAATCTCAGGCTACATGTTACTTTTTTATATAACCTAGCAATAGTCTTGGTTGCTACAGCAGTGTGTGAACTTTGGCAAAAGTCCTGGGGCCAAAGTGTCGACTTTTCCGAAGATTGCTGTGTGAGTAGAGAGAAACACTACATCTTTTGCTGCATGATGCAAACCAGAAAAGTATAGAACAATAACGTACCTGAGATGATATTTGATCCCACTACTACATATAACCTCACTCACAAGAGCAAGTTTGCTGAGCTTTTGTTGTGAGGCAGTATACCCTTTTATGTGAGCTCACGTGATCTACTTAAATGATGTGCACCACGTGCTTTAGGTGTCCCTGCGTATGCAGGGGGGTTGGACTAGATGATCTCTAGAGGTCCCTTCCAACCCTAAGCATTCTATGATTCTATGATTCTATGATCTATGTGAGCTCACGTGATCTGCTTAAATGATGTGCATGTATATCTGACTAATTGATCAAAAAGTTCCCTCTCTGGTCCATAGAGACTCAGGAGATACATATAGAAGTTATTTATTTATTTATTTATTTCCCTTTTTTTCTTGGGGTGGGAGGATGGAAGGAGAAGGATAGTAGAATTCCATTAACAAAATAAAATAATTTATTCATTATTAGGAATGTATTTGGTATTTGGGGAAAGAAGGGACATATTTATGGTGAAAGTGCCTTATTCGCCTTCTTTTTCCCTGGGATGTGCATGGATTCCTTGAGCCAAGTTCAGACTGTATGTGCAGGTAAGGCGTAACTGTAACTGTAACTGTATCTGCTGAGTAGACTGAACAATTTATTCTTGGAAAGAGAAGGGAAAGAAGTCAATCTGTTAAATATAACATTTTTATGCTAATAACCATCAGATGATTTGAATAATTTACAAATCTAGGGATGAGACTGATAAGTAATAAAGTTTACCTGAGTCTTCTGTTGCTTTCCTCGGACCTTTGGTTGGATGATTGCTGAGGTGTAATCACAGTAGAATTATTTTAGCTATGTGGGGCCAGAGAGCGAGAGAGGTGGAAGTGCTCCGTGCCATGGAGATGTCCCAGACCTATCAGCAGAAAATTAATTGTTTCTGTCTCCTGGGTTTGAGGGTTTATATGGCCTTAGGCACAGATATTTCAATAGGCCCTCCTCTCCTTGACTGACACAACGAATTTCAAATTCAGGTTGAACTGAATTTGAATTATACTGGGAGAAAATAGTCTTATATCTCCTATCTATTGGACTATGCCCCTGCTCCCACCCTGTCTCTTGGACTATGCCCTTAGCCTGCTGAAATCTCCCTCAGGCTCCCAAATGTTACTCAAGATAACATTTGACATTGTGAAGTTTTCTGCACAGGACATTATACTGATGAAGGCATCACTGGAAATTCATCACTGGAAAATACATATACATGTTCTAGATACATGGGTTTTCGGTACTTGTTCCTGCTTTGCAATCACATGGTTAATATCTTCCAGATGAACCTGTCAATCTCTACATTGTCAGAGCGATCAGTCATGGAGCTGCCTTTAATGTAACTGCAGGAGAGTGAGGAAGAAAATGATCTTTCTCACTTTTTGTAGGATACTGTGAAGCCTGGGGGTATGTGGATGCCTGCAGAGTCATGAAGCAAGGCTCTGAAGAGATCCTGAGGGGTCATTTTGTCAGTTCCTGCAGGGTCAGCCTGAAATCTGACACTGACAGACATTTACCAGTGCTGGCCATGCTTGAAGCCATCCAAGGATATAGGCTGCCTTTACACTCCTCTGCCTCAATGCCATCCCTTCCAAAGCCTCAATACACTTCCCATCAAAAAGTATGTCTGATGTAAAGTCTAAGGTAAAGCTCCTTGATGGAAAGTATATGCATGGCTTTCTACCTTCAGGGAAAATAGTTTATTCTATTTCTCTCTGTGGTATCATTTGCAAATTTGAAGACTGTTTAATCATCACTGACTAATTACACAACCCAAATTATTGCTGCATTTTTACTCTGAAAAGGACTTTGATTTGTACCCTGCTAAGTATGCACAGAGCTGGTTTATGACACTATATAATCCTATTGTGGTTGCATTCATCCTTCCTGTCTTGTCATCTTCTGCTTTTTTACAGACATTTGTCACACCTTAATTTACATGGTAGAAAGTGGTTAGGGGGACTTTGAATAATGTGATAATGCTTGGATCGTTGCTCCTGAAAGATTTGACTTGAAAAGAAATTAGTAATTATTTTACATGCCATGGGCCTAGACTCAGATGTGACTCCAGACTTCCTCCAGCTGAGACAGGAATTTGACAGTGTTTGGGTCTGCCCAGTGGGGAGGTAGGTCAGGAATCATCCCCCCCGCTTTTTTTTTTCCCACGCTGCTTTAGCATATAGTTTGAAGATATGGAGAACATCTTCAACTTGGTTTAATTCATATCATCAAGAAGATATTTACCTTCCATCTGCTATGATGATTGCTGAACCCACTTCTTCCTTGCCAAAAGACAAGCTGAGACAAAGAATCCTGTTTTCTGTTCCTCCTTAACCACATAAAAACTATGGCATTCTTGTCTTATCCTGTTAACAGTAAACGTCCCTGCAAGGCTCTATAGATTTGAAAATGGAGATTCTCTCTTCCTGACAATGTTGATCTGCCCAAGCTGGGATTCCAACTTTTGCTATGAAAAACAAAAGGAAATGTTTTTTGCTTGTTTTGCATATGTATGTGTGTGACCCAAAAGAGATTCCATGCAGCAAAAGAATATATATAAGCTCTTTGCTCTTTTTTTTATTATTATTGTTATCTTTTTATTATTATTCTTCATTTGAACATAATGCTGGGACCTGGGAATATCAATGCAATCAATGATCAACCTCTGTTGATCAGACCATTCAGATCTAGGCAAATTCCCAGAACTACTACTTTTGACAGGCTTATATTATCTAATAGATTTTTTTCCTGAACCTCATAACTGATAACTTTATGAATTGAACCAGAAACACTAAAAGTCTTCATCTTTTTCTCTGTAGCAGGTGTAATTGTATTCCCATTTACATTCCCTCAGATATTCTTTTCCTTTTTCTTTTTCCTTTTTTGTTTGAGAAAACTACATTCCCTCGATTTTCTTGGTAGAAATAAGCCTATAGTCTTCACCTAATGAAAGGTTTTCAAGTTTTTAGAGGACATATATATATATATATATTTTACCCAGATTGAACTGACAAGCAAAGAAAACTCAAATGTAAGTTAATAAAAAGACATTCAGGTGTCCTTTATGACAAATAAAGTTTAAAAAAAGGCAATAAATAAAACACAGCAACACTAACCATTCGCAACAGCTGCATTTTTTATTTGTGCTGTAATGAAATACTTAACCAGTGAACACAAGTGATACTTGAAAGAGTGATCTTTGACAAGCAACGGCTGTTTTTTTTTCCATCCTTCTCTAGAAAATCTTAAAAGGTGCCGAAGAGTATCTTACATTGTTTGTGGCTGTATTAAAGCTTCTTTGTTTATTTTTCTTGTAACCTAATTTAGTAATGGTGAAGTTCATCAGTGACAGACCCAGAGAATGCTGGCTGCATTTAGCTATGCAGCTAAGAAAGCATCTCCACTGAACCTGGACACTTTAGCTGTGTCCTGCAGGGCTCTTCTCTATTGAGGAGAGTGGCTCAGTCCACACAATCTGTTCACATCATTCTGCCCCCAACTCTAGTGCCAGCAGGGTATTTTGAT
Organism: Tinamus guttatus; assembly: GCF_000705375.1. The sequence goes on along the minus strand of NW_010586553.1, from coordinate 149,648 downwards.
GAATGATCACTTGTAATTGGATAGAACCCACTAAGTGCATTTTATTTATGGAGCCAGCAGATAAGTAATTAATTTTGGATACTACTAGACAACTATTAAACAAACAAGAATAGATGACTGAGATCTATACATAGTTATGCATAGTTCAATAGGTTATATAGTTCATTAGTCCCTTAGGACCATCTAGTACCATCATCTACCAGTAACTCTCGCTTCGGAGTTGTTTTAGCAGAATAAGAACATTGCTTTATGTTGAAATAATGGGGGTAATGAACACTGTTAGGAACATAATACAAAGCAGTATACATTTACGGAAATGCCATCAAATATGCGGGCTCTGTCAGCTATGGATAGCCAATTGCTCTTTGACTTCAAGTGAAGGAAGTCAGCGAAGCATCCATGACTGGTACACAGATCACACAGAATTTCAAAAATATTTTGAAGTGTGTTAGAGATAGGACATGGTGGTTCGTGAGGATTTTTGAAGATTGTCCCAAAAACATATGTCCAAAATATCTAAATGACTGTTGGGAAAAAATCCACCAGGCTCCTTAACTTTACACTGGGTCAGGTTCACCTATGTGTGGGTCTGTACTGCGTGGTTTGAAATGAAACAGCAGTGATGCAGCACTGAGAAATAATTCTGGGCTCTGTTATTTTGAAGTTTCCTCTGCTGAGCTTGCTCCTTTTCTGCAAACCACTTGGTAGCAGTTCCCACCTTCCCTGTCCTTTTTGTGTCAGCCACTTGTGCACCACAAATAGCGCAGCTCTTGAGGATACAGGATTGAAGATTCTTTTTCCACCTTTCATGCTCTTATCAACAGTGACATAGTTCAAAAAGTTAACATTCAAATATATCACTACTCAGTCAATATCTTTTTGACTAAATATGACAGTTTATGTTCTTTTACAACAGTCTTCATTGCTCTTTGCAGAGCTCCTCAAGTTTTGAAGATCATGTCCTAGATGATGGAGATGATGATGATTCCAGAGCAACAAGTCCACACTTCAGTACCTTCTCTGAGTTGAACAATAATCCAACCCTGAATGGCCTCTAAGTTTTGAAAAACAGCTTTGTACTTATCCTTCTTCCTGAAGGGCAGCTTTATTTCCTCATAAACATGCCGATGTCTTAAAAGAGGCACAATACTAATCTCGGACAGCAATGGCTATTCTTTACCTAAATATGTATGCCTCTAACCAGAAGTAGAGAAATGAAAAATGAGTATCAGTTGATAACTGGAACCTATGGCCTCTCATGGGATATATCAACTTCTTCATGAGACAAACAATAATCACTCTAGTCTTGAGAAGACTGAAAATAAATGACTTTTACTGTTTGTATTTTGATGTATAGGACAATTTTGGAGAGTCTGTTGAGAAAGTGTATACAGAAACAGACAAGAGTCTTAGTCTGTACTCTTCTAGGTAAATGCACTTAGTTGCACTGGCATAGGCATTCAAAATATGCTTTTATGTTAATACTTTCTCCAAGCTCAACAAAAACTTTGTGGTTTATTTTTATTATTTAAATAAAGTACTGGCTAATTGGTGAGATAATATCTGAAAAGTCATATTACAATATTCACTCTTTTCTCTTAAACAGGATCATCAAAATAAAGCAGTCCTTGTGAAGGCCAAATGCAAAGGCTCTGAGGGCCAAAGATGTTCTCAAGTATTCTTCAAAGCCAATGAAGTATTTTAGTAAGGTCCTCCTGGATCTCTGAGACAGAATTACAGTATTCTTTCCCAATATTTCTAGTAATATGGACATCTTTCCTTTAGCAGGGCTGAACTTTCAGACTATACTGTCATGCTTTGTGATTGAATACTACTATATCATATAAGTATTGTATGTCATGTTTATCATACTTATTGACCCAGAAAAATCATTTTGTTCTGATGGCAGTTTCTTGGTGGTTGGAATTGTGCCAGAAATAGGGTCTTTTCCTTGAACAGGGCATCATGATACCATAGTCTTTTAACCATATCTGCGTGGTTAAGTCTAGGTTCCTTGTAAATTTAGTTCCTCCATAAGGACTAAAGTTGCAGCAGTCCACCATGTGGAACACCATTTAAGCGTGTTCAAACAATGATAACTAGGAAAATCATTAGGATGCCTTTTTCAAGGAGATAGAGATAGAATAATGTAATGAAAGATATGTCCATCCTTACAAGACCATCCCTATACTAATACAGCCCATTCAACTAAAGAAGTCACGAGACTTGGATAATGCTCTGGCGAGTTATAGCCTCTCTTAAAACCTTCCATAGATAGGCACTAGTGGTCACTAGTGAATACAGGATACCAAATGTACGTCTTTATATTCCAATGTGGTTTTTCTTATACTCTTTTCTTTAGGTTCATACAGTACTTCCTCAATCTCTTGACATTCCCTTCCCAAACACATACTCACTTCTAAAGAAAATTTCTGACTACTTTTAAGCATAAATATAATCAGATGACTTGTGTGGTCAACCACATATCATGCAATCGAAGGAAAGGCAAGAAGGAAATAAACGTGCAGTCTTTGGTGCAATGAAAGCAGAGTACCAGTTAATGCACGTCAGGATAGAGACATCTGAGAAGAAACGCTGCTCTGCTCAGATTCTTGGAAAGCCTTTGGTGAGAAAAGAAAACAAGGCCAGTCTTTGTGTTACAATGTTCATATCTTTAGAGGCTGCATGTACCCACTTGTGGGTTTGGGGTGTTCTTTTGGATCCTGTAATACACACTGTGTATACTCAAACCAATAGATTTAACTGGACAAAATGAGGAAAAGAGACATGGGGGGAGAGACATTGCCAAGGGAAAAAGTTTCACTTTTTTGGATAGTATGGATAAAGGGAGAAAAGGAAGGCACTGAATATACTTTTCCACTTTCTCAAACCTTTCCAAACTGTCTACACACCCCAAACCTCATTGGACTGTCTTCAGAAGTGCTTATGTCCTCCCTCCTTTCCTGCTCTGCTGTCAGTGCTAACACAGTTTTACCTGCAATTTTTGGAGGCCTGGCACTGTTTCTGTTTCACACAAATGAAATGCATTGTGTTACTCACCCCCACTACTACTTGTTCCATGACAGAGAGAGAGAGAGAGAGAGAGGAGAGAGGAATAGAAAGGAAGGAAGGAAGGAAGGAAGGAAGGAAGGAAGGAAGGAAGGAAGGAAGGAAGGAAGGAAGGAAGGAAGGAAGGAAGGAAGGAAGGAAGGAAGGAAGGAAGGAAGGAAGGAAGGAAGGAAGGAAGGAAGGAAGGAAGGAAGGAAGGAAGGAAGGAAGGAAGGAAGGAAGGAAGGAAGGAAGGAAGGAAGGAAGGAAGGAAGGAAGGAAGGAAGGAAGGAAGGAAGGAAGGAAGGAAGGAAGGAAGGAAGGAAGGAAGAAAGAGAGAGAAAGAAAGCAAGCTCATATTGCTCACATTGCTCTGCAGTGAATCAGGGCAAAATCAAACTAGTTTAGGCAGATGATTCACCATCTGAAAGAATAGCACCACACCACAGAAAGTGAAGTGAGGTTCAGTTTAGTGCATCAGTGCTCTATCCTTCAGTCTTTGAAAAGTGCCCTCTCCTTGCCATTTAGAAAAGAGCAAACCGACGACTCCCAGGCTGGATGAATCATGAGTTAGTGTAAACTGTAGAAGTATATACCTCGAACAGGAAGCTGCCAAATTCAAAGTGAACCTTCCTTTCAATACAGTTGTTCTGCAGAGTTTTGTATTAGAAGAGAAAGCTTGGGAAAGACTTTTAGTTCTTGATACTGCATAGGTATCATTGATCTTGGAAGACTGTTTTTTAATTGGCAGAAAAACAGGGTACACCTCACTTATACTTTAAAGCGGTGATTAGTTGGTGATATTCGTGTTTCCTTCTTGGTAGAAGCAAGGATCAAGAACCTACTTCAATTCATATGAGGTCAAACTTGGGCCTGTTTCCGTCTCCAAAACACATCTGACTTAGGAAGATCCAGTGACATTAACAGAAGAATTGACAGCAACTAGATTTAACAGAACTCAGAGTTCCAGTCTATCTGGTTACACACAAGGGAGAAAAGAGTTGTCTATCTTTACTAGATGTTCATAACCTCTGAATGCTCTTCATGCATGAAAGTTCATCTATCTCCACATAAACAGTCTGTCATCTCCTCCTCCATTCCCCATAATTCCTGTCATGCCATGCATTACTAATTTTGTGATGATGCCCAGTAGAAGTGATTTGTCTGAGATTGTCTACTGCAAATCTCTTCATAAAAAAGTAGTACAATTATCAATAATGTGTAAAGTCGCTTAGGAAGTGTCTAATCTCCTTAAAAGAAAAATGGAAACAGACTTTTCAGTTGCTCTGCTGGCCTTTTCTGCTTTGGGCACAAAATATTGCAAGGACCTGGAAGTACTTACAAAGATTGCCCTCTTCTATCCTGCCAGATAGTTCTCTGGCATGTTTTATATGGTCTTATGCCAAACAAAAATGCAGGCACAGAAGGTTAGTAATGCTTAAAAGCTTTCGAAGGATCGATATGTGATTTGGAGAAGTGGGAAGAAACAGAACTGATGAAACATTATAGCCCACCAGAGAGAGTGTTTTTGTTGGAGGAAGGGAAACATAGTCTAGACTCACCTCCTGAGACTCTAAATTTCGATCATCGCAAGCCTTAGGAAACATAAGCACCTCCAGGCAACAGTTTATCCCACCTCAAGATCTCTTTCCATTGACTATAAAGGGAGCTGGAAGTGACCATGCCCCTTCTTTAGATGCTTTAAAGTAAATTAGGCAAATCCAGGCTCAGCAACTAATTCAACTTACTTGTGAACAATCTCTAAAAACCTATGTTAGACTGAAGAATTTCTGAGTCTGTGCTTTGAATGTGCAGTCCCAGAGCATTACAGTAAAGACTTTCCAACAACTATAGTTCCTGCTGACCATGCCAGAAACAACTAAGAGAAAAATAAAGTGGGAAAAGAAAAGAAGAGGATAGAACAATCACAGATCTGAGGAATGTTTTCCTACCACCTGTTCAGAAGTGCTGGTCTCTACTGTGTTCTTGTCTATTTTGGTGACTCCCTTTCTGTCAATCACTAAAAAAGCTGCCTAGTACCTCAACATACATGATGAGGCCCTTTTTTGTTATTTCTTTATCTATTCTGTCAGCAAATTGTCCATTAGAGATTTATCATGCATGACCTCACATTTGTGCATTCTCTCCAGACTGTCAGCTGGACAAGGCTGATGGCCCTATGTGCTCCAGCTTCTCCCTTCATGAGCTTTGTTCCCCCTTCAGGTTGCATACAACCTCAGGCATGCAAGACTACATTAACTATTGCTGGAACAACAAGCAAGGCCACTTCTATCGCCCCTCCTTTGGCTCCTCTAATGAAACTTCAAGGCCTTTTCCTTACTTTCCAGTGTGCTATCTGGTTTTCCAAGATATCTCTTAAATCAAGGCCGGAGACACTTCGCTCTTGAAAACGGTTGCTTTCATCTGCTTGAGAGAACAAGCAGGACCCTCCAATGTAGGTTTTAATGATTCCACCACCACAGAAAAAAAATGGAAATGGATGTTCTCTAGGCTTAAAGCCTGCTATTTTGAATAGCCAACTGACCAGCATCAGTTGTTTTCAAGCAGCAAGGAAAGGGAAAAGGTGACTCAGGTAGATGTGTTCGGTACGTATTGTGCATCGCCGTATAAATGATCAGAGTCTTAATCACAAAAGTCATTCTGCGTAGCCTGTCTGAAAAGCCCCTCATTGCTGCATGATGGTCACAACATCTAGAAGGTGGACACACTGGAGTACAGTGAGAAAGATGACTACAGGAGATGATCTAGACAGGACATAGAGGCAGGACTGGGATGTGAAACTTCAGATCATCAAAAATAGAGTCTAACTGTCCCTCTTATTTCACATTTCACTTGGAAGCTTAACTTTTCAGAAGAATGTGAGGATGGATGACATGTCTGAGAACATCTGTATTGCTTACTCACCTTTTTCTCAATGTCGTCTTCTATCTTCTCCCAGGTGCTGGTAAATCATTTCTGAAATAGATGGGACTGTCACTCAGTCATTAAATAACTTGATTGAAACCATTCCTTAAAACTACCATAAATTAGGGCTTCTGATTGAGATCATTGGAGAAAGTGCAGTATCACGCCAACATAGCTGACTGTGGGATCAGAAGCAGGGAGTCAGAGGATGGGATTTAAGCATTTATAGAAGCAGTAAGGTCTACCTAGATATGTACAAAGGTATGCATGCATCAATCTCCCTTTAATTTGCCCTAATCTATGCAGTTCTGAGGTTCACTGGGGTCCTGTAAACCCAAGCATCTACACTTTAGTCCTTGTAAAAGCTACCAATTTACTGTGCTCATTTTTATAGCCTTGAACATCTGCATTAACAATGACAAATGTATAAAATTCTCTCCTTGTCTGGAGACAAGACCAATGCGTTCATGATTTGTAGAACCCCAACAGACTTCTTTAATATATTTTTTTGCCCCCAGCCCCTACTGTGCTCTAATAACTAACCATCCATGAACTTCATTTTCGTCCATTATCAACTTTCTACCTGAAATAGCTAGGACTGGATGCTGTGCAGTCAAAAGTATCCATTCTCACTACCACTAAGCCAATTCCACTTCATAGGTCAAAGAAGAGTGATTTCAGGATTCATTACCTTTTACAGAAGTCTCTCATGCACACATATAAAAATCTCTAATATCTATTTGATATCTATTTGCTTTTATACAAGTCTACATAGTAGCTAGCTAAAATAAGCAGGGATGATTATCACTGGCTATACCTTTAGTTCACTGGAATATAGGTTACAAACAGAAAAAGACACAGTCTCTCTCCTAAATGTAATCTAATAAATTTAACAACAGACCTTCCAGTTTCTAGCAGCATCCAAGGATCAGGAATCCAAGACTTTTACTGTGAAACTCGTTATTTTCTGCCCCTGCTGCACATAATCATCAAGCAAATTACCACTCATCTTAATATATTTTATTTATCTGCTTTCCACGGCAAGGTAAGACTGAGTTGGTCCACTATCCAAAGCAAATGATAAATTCTTAAATCATTAATACAAAGAAGCTTCCAATTAAACTGCCCTATTATATTTAACTAAGCTGCCCTGGACCAATTATAACCATATTTCTTTGTGGTCTAATTAGGTTCAATGCAGTTCCACAGTTGGGAAGCCTGTAATGAATGAACGCATGAGAAACATAGCTCAGAATCCATGCAAGTGATCATTAATATGCTCTGGGCTGCTGCTTTGGAAGAGGCTGTACCTAATTATGTGAGTTAATGCACTTACACTAAATGGATGAATTGCAGCCATTTTCAGTGTCTCGAGGCCCCTTAGACCGACAGAGCTGTAGATTAATAAGTAGTTAGAGAGGGATCTGTTGACCTGCCCCATCGTTCTTCACTTTTGCTCCATATGTTTTTAGAAGCATGAAGTGCTGAAGTGGAGAAATGTGCCAATCACTGACATTTCCATCCTATTTTCTCTGATGCCGCTTAAGAAATTATCAGAACTGATGAACAGCAAAAGAGAGCATCTGATATTTTCAATAACTTCAGTTGGCTTTGGAGAAAAACCATTTTGCATAGAGGATAATAGATGCCTTGCTAGTATAAAACAACTTAAATTATAGACTGGGCTCCTTTCATCTAGCTATAACTGCCTAAAATGTAGACATATATAATATATCTAATGTTATTGTTTAGTATCCCTCTATAGTGGCCAGAAAGAGTAAGTCATACAGACAGGGAAAGTTATCTAAATATACTGTCAAAAGCATCTCTCTCTCTCTCCCCTTTTTGCTCCACTATTCCTCCCACTTTTACAATCCAATGGATATTTAAGCATGTCGTGCAAATCTTGAGCAGAAGAGGTTGTAATAGTTTCATTCTCCACTGAGACTACTTGGTATTCAGCATCTGCACTATAAAAGTTTACCAAATCTTGGAATTTTAGGGGACCCTTGGTACCACTCAGACTCAAAAACAGTTTAGGGAATGATAGAGGTCTGCAAAATCATGATTGACTTGAAAGGGTGTGTTTTGGATAGACTGTGAAACACCTTTTTCCATAAAAGGGGAAAAAAAAGACATTCAACAAAAGCAATAGGAGCCATGTTCAAATACACTTTTTCTTGCTTTGTAGGTGGTAGACCTCTGTTAAAGCAGTAAGACTCTCTTACAAAGAACTTTGTTGATGTAGAAAGTTCTCATAGCTTCCGTGGAATACTGGCCAGGAATTTACACGATAAATCCATTTAGTGGGGCTGCAGCAGGAGCAGGCCTCTTTTGCAAAACCTTAGATCTGAGAGGTTTCACTGGCTTCTGAATGACTTGCCTAAGTGATGCTAACTGTACACTACATAGCTGCTTCCTTGATGTTCATACTTGTCCTCAAGGCATTAGAAAACAAAAAAAATCACTTCCTATTCCTTTCTCGAGTAAGAGGGTCTGACAGCTTAATAATTGAGTTTGGTACTTAGCTCACTACATTTCCATTGGGCCTCTTTTTAATTTATTTTGTCAGGATCTCTTTTTAACTTTCTTTTCACTATTGCCAGGGTACACTGTCTACTCAAGAATATTCATGAAAAATGGTTTCATTAGGATTCTCTCCTGTCACATACTGTTCTTGTATCCCCTCCACTATGTTGGCTTGGCGGATCTTTCCAAATTGAGTTATCTCTTGTTGGAAGGTCTTGGACCCAGTGACTCCATCTGGGATACTGTAAAGATTCTGTAAAGAAGAAAAAAGCCATGCCAGCATGCATGCTAAATATTTTCATCCAAATGGACAGAAGCATCAGTAGCATAAACAAGTATTTAATGGCATTGTTGGATACATTTGCTGTGAGGAAGAAGGCAGAAGTGAGTCAAGCAACAGAAAACATATCTTCAATGAAAAGATAATGTTTTAGAGCAACCTGATGGATTTTCCTTTTTCTTTATTTTTTAACAGTATTTGCCATTATAATCAGGTCTATTTTAGCTCACTCAGAGCTCCCTCAGTCTCCCTCTGTACCGCATTACTACTAATGAGGTAATCAACTGAGCTCCTAATGAATGGGATTAGTGAATGGGCAAAGTTTGTTTATTCTGGATTACATGTTGTCCAAGGCTCTCAAAATATGAGGGCTGAAGATCTATGAGCTGAGTTCATTTCAGTACTTACTGACTAAGCTCTCTGTTGCAAGGTAAAGCATCATTGGTATCATCGCTGTTAACTACATGCCAGCATTAAATTTACTTGGAAAAAGACTGTCCTTCCATTAAATACCTTTCTTTAAAAGCAACTATTCTATATTATCTATAATGCTCTAGTTGCAGTCTTTACATATTACATTTAGCATAAACCACTAGAAGATCTGACTTCTGTTTCTTCACCCCCAAATAATTGCATTGATTTAAGAAGCTTTACAGTTTTGATCCTGTCAATGGGGTTAAAAGCACCTGAATGATTTCTCTAGGTATCTCCTGTGTTCAAACTTTACTGAGAAAAGACTGTCAGATTTTTGAAAACAAAGAGTATAATTAAAACCAGTGCAGCAAATCGAAATCTAGTTTAATACTTTAATCTTTTCTAAACTTTCATGATGACCAACATTGGTTCCTATAGAGTTTGTTGTTGGCTTGTTTTTGCTTATTTTCTTCTAGTAGAACATATTTGGGCTGAAAAATGTAACTTTCTATTGACAACACAGCACTTACTTTGTGAAAATCTCTTTAATACTTCCTATGACATTTTAATTAAAAGCATTTTTGAAATGTTTTATTTACTGGAGAAAAACTGAATTTATAGTGTATGACACATTTAAAGACATATTTAAATGGCATTTTCAATCATGTTTTCAACAGAAAATATTGTCGGAGAAAACAGAATAAAATCCCTAGTGTTGGATCCAGGAAAATGGAATTAAAAAAAAAAAAAAACAACAAAAAGTTTTTTTATGAGATGTTTTGCCTTATTTTTAACCAGATTAAAGATCTTTTACTTTTTTAGAGACAGAGAGAAAAATTAATGCTTACTTGTCCTGCTTTTTCACTATTGTTTCTCATAAATAAATGTGTTATTCTGAACATGATCCCACAATCATCTAAGTACGTAATTGATCTGTTTGCAGATGGCATATGTAATTATGAAATGGCTTAATTCTGATAGGCAGTGCTAACTTTAAAGCGGCAGTGCACAATATGAGAATCTGAGCTAAATGATATTTAATACTTACCAAAAAAAAACAGCTGAGGTGGATTAAAAAAATGGTTTGATTTACATGATTTAAAATGATCAAAAGAAGAAATTATGTTAAAAACACAAACAACAAAGATAAATTAACAACTACTTATCTTACAGAACACTAAACATCAAATTTGAAAGGTGAAATAAAAAATCCCTGGACAAACAAAGGTACAATTGAAATCCACAACACAAGGTCAAATACAGGGTATGTTTTCAATGAAGGAAACTTATTCACAATTATACTAATACCCGGTATAAAACTTAGCTTTTCTTTCATACAATTACAGTGTTTAAAGTTTATAGTAGTTCTAATACAACATAATCAGTAAAGCAGACACTGACGTAAAACATAGATGTGAAATGCCTTGAGAATCCGTTTCACTTCCCGGGTGATCAGGGGCTCTGCAAAAGCAAAAATAACTGATAAGTATTCATGGGATTCCCCAAGATTCGCTGATACAAAGCTCTTGATGATAGAAGGATGGCTACTCAAGTTGGTCCCAAAACACATAATCAACAGTGAAGTAGATGCAATCTCTGAAAAGTGTTATTTTGCTGATTCTAGTCTAAAGTAATTGTGGTAGGAGTAGGGAGGCTGAGGGTAGAGCCAAAGCAAATTTATAAGAAAACATTGAGCATAGCCTAACACAAGAAGAAAGAAAGTGGATTGTGCATCTTCTTCAATGCTGGCAGCTCTAAGCATAGAAGCTATAGTGTGGTATTGATTGAGTTCGTAGTATCTAAGAAATGTTTGTCTATTCTCCATTTTTTTTCCAGACAATGAAGCCACTATGAATTTTAACTTACTATAAAATATTTACCTTACCATGTATCTTTACAATAGAAAATATTTACACTGTATAATGTAGGCAATTAATGGAAATTAAGAGGTAAATTTTTAATGAAAGTGTATGTTTCTCTCCAATTATTGTAAGAGAATTATTGTAAGAGAAACCTGCTATGATGACTTCTGAGAGACACATAAGCACAATAACCTTCTAATAGTCTTCTAAGGCTAGAAAAAAATGTTTTGTTCTGTTTTGTTTTGTTTTCCCTCAATGCTTTCTCAACCAGGCCAACCTATTTGCACCAAGCATCAACATGAAAATCATATGCAAGCTTTTGTAATGTTTGCATTTATTTTACTTGTTCTTCTTTATTAATATTGTTTGCATTTATGCTATTCAAACATTATTCTGTGCAGGAAATCTGGTCCCAGTTGTAATCAAGGGAAAGCAAGGGGATGGAGAAATTATTATCAAAAGCAAATAAATGATCACAGCTTAATTTCTGATTGTCTACTGCTGAAAACCTTAGAAACTCTGTTTTTTTTTTTTAATTTTAAATATGTCTTACTGCAAGCTATAAACCAGCAAGATGTTAAAATAGAACAGAGATTAGAACTCCCCCTAAGCAAATAAAATCTGAAACCATGAACATAATGTTATTAAGGTCAATTATTAACATTGTTCTTAATGTGGTATTATTTAGGTGATCTTCTGAAATCAGACATCCATGGTGTGTGTGCTGTACATAAAGCATAGAAGACAGTTCCTGACTTGTATTTGCATACATATTTGCATTTGTCCCTTTGACGCAACTAATAGCAACATCATCATCTTTAGTGGGAAGGGGCTCCCTTCTGGAGATGACATTCATCTCATCCAATTTAGGGTGTAAATATCTCCATCTGAGTATCTGTCCAGGCTCCAATAACAGCAATTACAGATCTAATCAATACAGTCAATGGGTTTTTAGGGTGGGAGTGTTCAGAAGAAAGACATTAACTTTAGAATGACCTAAATTTCACTGACTATATTGATGAATTTAACTACAAAGGGATATTCAGGATGACTTTAATGCAGAATGTGCACTGTGGACACCTACATATGGTTGTATAAAGTTAGTAGTATGAATTCTACGATTATTATAAAATAATTAGTTACTCACTAACTATTGAGTAATAACTACTCACTAACTATTGAGTAGTGAGCAACTAACTAATAGTTAGTAGTAATAGTTAGTTACTCAGAGAAGTGGAAATTATATGGAAAACAGATGAACACCAGTAATCACATAAACCCCTTCAAACACTTTGGAGCCATTCCCACTTTCCTGTTCACTGTTAATACTTTGTTAACATACAAACAAACGGGAATAGAAAAAAAATTGTTTAAAAAAAAAATTACTGGATGGTGAAATAGTGCTGAGTGTACTAGTTTAAGTGATAGTCTTATTTTACTTCCTAAACACATTTAGAAGAAAATTACAATCCATTGCTCAAAAAATATTTTGGGACAGATTTTTGACTTTTAGGGAACTCTACTGGTGGAAACCTGGGTGACTTCACACACTGCATGCCCACATTTCAATGACTAGTTTATATCACCTTCCTCATCAAATTTAACTTGATTCTTTTCATTCTAAACTAGATGTCTAAAATAGGTCAGGTGAGTTCCATTTCTTGCGTTTTCCTTTTTTTCTATAACGAAATATTAAACACTGTTATATCTATACTTGGAATTGACTCTTTTAAAGTGAGATAGAATACTAAATTCCTCTAGGGTTGTGAGCTTCATACAAAATTTTAGGGTTTAAATTTTATATTCAGAGACGTACTGATCAATTATGTAGGTCATTAGTGTTTGATCTGGTTTATGAGTGTACCTCCTAACTGTTTCCAAGAAGAGACATGCAAGAAGAAAAGTGAAGAGGAAAGGACTTGAGATATGATCTCTGACTTCGGTGGCAAGTTATTAGTATATGCTTAATTGCTGAATGATGAGTTTTCAGGAAAGAATAAAGAATTTGTAAAAAAGAAAGAAACAAAATAACAAAACACTGGCCCATACCATCTCTTTGAAGATAAAAGTAATCAGACACCAGATTAGTCTGAAAATTGCATTAATGACATTGTGAATCTCCTATACTTAAGCTTTTATCTGAGCCTTTGTTCAAAAATATTGTAAAATTATGAGATTTTGCTCACAAAAAAAGGTCTGGTTTTCCATCAGCTAAAGTTCTTCCTTTTTAAGTAGTTATTTTGACTAATTTTTTAAAGAAATAAGTGATACACACTTTTAATTATAAAAGATAATCTTAGACATTTCTCTTGTGCACAATTGTCCACAGCGCAAGTGCTGGTATTGAATTACACCATACTGGACATTGCTGCTTAGAACTGGATTAGAATTTCACTGAAAATTTAACAAAACTCCTTAGGACAGATCTAACAACTCAGGAGTCTTCTGTCAGAAAAAAAAAAAAAAAAAAAAAAAAGGATGACAGTGTGATGATACATTCCAGGCAATATAGCTTCATATTCATTTAGCCACGTATTTCTCCTTGGTATTTTCCTTATTTTATCTATGGGATCAAGCAAACATCATTGATTCTATTTCATCGAAATAATTTATTTTCCCTTTGAGAAACATGCCTTGTTAGAAATTCTGAACCTTTGGAAGTTCATAACACTTTTGGCCCTAATGTCAGTGTCTTAAAATTTAACTATTGGAGATTAATAGAACATCAGCGTTTAACAAACATATGTTGACATTAGTGAATGGACAACTTTCGGGAGCTAGTTCAAGTTTAAGAAATAGATGTATGTTATGATTAGCAGACTGGTGCTGAGATGATGCTGGAAAAAAAAAAAGTCCCATGCTACAGACATATTTTGATGCGTCCAAGAGAGTTGTTGCCTATATAAACCAGCTTCTTGGGATTCGCTACATAAAAAAACATCACCACGATGTTTCCAGCTTCAGGATAGAGAGTTAGTGTGTAGCTACTGAGAATTTACTTCCATGCATTGCTAATTCTAAGCTGTAAAGATTTCTCTTACCAAGGCATATTCCCTATCAATGTTGCAGTATATGTTAAAGTAAGAATGACAGAACTGATAAGGCAATAAAGAAGTATAAGAAAACTCTGTAGCGGTGTCAGTCTACACTTAAAGTTGGAACCAAGGATTATGGTAGAAAATGTAATAGGTAATGTTGTATTTCAGACATGGAATAGTGCTATCTTGACTCTGGAAATTTTGACAAACTCTGTTTCACAAAAAAGTAAATGTCCATGGCTTGGGAAGTGTCACAACGGATGAGAAGAGAAGGAAGAAAAGGGAAAGTGGTAATTTACCCCATCCCTTTAAAACCAAATTTTGCTATACAAAATTATATGGTAATCATATGCCACCAAGTCTTCAAACTTCATGATTTAGTATTGGCTTCAAGGGTTTTAAATTATCTGATGTCAAATATGCGCAACATGAGATAATGTCATCAAAAGCTTTGCTCTGATTAAATAGCAAGCGACATATCAAATCTCAGCAGTACTGTCTTATCAGATTAAAAAAAAAGAAAAGAGGGGAAAAACCTTCTATTTATGAATGAACTGACCTCATTTCTCTCATTTCTTCTCCCCTCATGACACACTGTGCATAGCAGAGCTGTGTATGATTGAAAGGTCATTGCATAGTTTTTTAACATGACAACATTTAATCCTAGCCATAGTTGCTTTTCAACCTCCAGTAAGTTCTTATTATTTGATTCATGAAGTTGACATAAGCACTGAATACCTTGTTTTGAGGTTGTGTGAAGTGTAAAAATTGGATTATGACAAGTTCTTTCGGTAAGCTCTAAGAGAAACCCCCAGGAGCTACCTGAAACACAAATTTATGAGCTAACGTAATTCACCAAAGACTCACTGACATTTTACCAACTTTTTCTCTAGCCAATTATTTTGGTCCCTAAAACTTCACTTCCTCCAATCCTTTGTCTATACTGCATCCTTTAGACCACTGATTATTCATGCTGACCAGACTGTTCTAACTATTGATATACTCTTGTTAACTACTGATCTCATACATGTTGCTCTAGTTCATGGTCCTCCAAGTCAGCCACGGAGTATTGTGTGTTTTCAGAACAGAAAAGAAAAGCTAGGAAATATGAAGATTTGTCCAAAACTGACAGACAGAAACAAGCAAGCCATTAATCCCATTCTCTGATCAAGGTGAGCTCAAAGGAAGAACTCCTTCAAGCCTATGCCAGTGCAAGGCTGGATAGAGAACCAACCAAGCAACCCAAATAAACCCTTGCTTCTTCTCTAGAGTGAATGTGTTGAGGTCACAGTCCCAAAAGAGATCCTTCCTCCATAAAATGCTTACTCATTTTCTCCCCATATTATCTTTCTTTTAAAAGCATTGCCATGAGGCTTTCCAGAGAACATGCTTCCTATATGGGAAGTTCAATTGCAGTTCTCCAATGACAAGCTGAACACACTTCTCTAGAACAGAACAATGTTCTCAGAACAATGAAACGTACAAGACTGAGTCTCAAAATGGGGTTATCAGTGGCAGAAGGATTATGACTTCATTTAGCTGCCTTGAAAAAAGGTTAAAATTGCCAGCAATGCATGATCTAAATCTAAGTGACATTAAACAGATGGTACCGAATAGCCAAGAAAATAGCATAGGTCTTTCTCCATCAATGAGCTCTGTTTGCAGTTTAAGCTGCATTAACTTTGCTCAGCTGCAAGACACAGCCTTTATTTTGTGTTAAGCTTTTTCATGTTTCGAAAGCAAATTGGAGGGCTTGGGATGTGGAGATGTCATTACCTTAAGAGTGAGAAAACCTGTTTTATGCAAGGAGGAAGAAAAGAAGAACATAGCATAGAAATCAATGCTGGTGTTTCAGGGCAGGATTTTTCCTCTTGTCACCATGTAGAATGAATGGGTGAATGATGGTTTTACTCTTTGCAGATGTTTTTCAGGCAGAAGCTACTAGCAGAGATTTGCAGGACTGTGCTCCCACTGCATCCCTTGAACCAAATCTCTACGGTAAGAGAAGTAATTTGAAGGTGTTCAGAGTGCCCTAAACCAATATGAACTTTTTCTTTCTTTTTTTGCCCTTTTTTTTTTTTTTTTTTGCTTTAAACTCTTCATCCTCAGGAGCAATCAAACATTTGAGCCAGAGGGTGCCCATCTTCACCCCCCTCACTTCATTGATAAGTGCCTAGAGTCTCACTTCTTTGCTTTTTAGCAGGCCCAATCTTTTTTGGTTTGTGAAATCATTGCCTATCTTT
>NW_010586553.1:118417-133295 GCF_000705375.1 Tinamus guttatus | reverse complement strand
AAGACTCCTAGACTCACTTTTGGCAACTCCTGTTGCATGGATGGAGGGAAGGAGGAAAGAAAATTAGCTTTATAGACATACTTTTTGGAAGTGCTCTGGATAACACAGCAAAAAGAGACATAAAGCACTGACCAGATAAGACGTCACATGTGGGTGTGGAGAATGGATATCAGACCAGATGGAATCATCAGTCTGCACTGATGTGTCAATCTTACTTTCCTTCGGAAATGCACAGAATTACTGACATTTGACTTGCAGCTTGCAGCAACTATCTGAAGATGCTGACTCAGTAAAAAAAAAAAATGTGCCTGGTTGCAGGACTCCACAACTGCAGGAAAATGGATGCTCAAGCATGAGGGTACTTAGCCTTAGTCTGCCTCGTGTGCAAACCACTCGGGGCACATTCCATGTTTCATTACTATTTCTCCATTCCTGAGAATCCACCAAGAGCCATAGGAAAACACCAGCCTTTCACCTTGCAGTGGCATTTAATTACAGAGCAAACAAACCAGAGCTGTAAAAGGTGGCAGGAATCTTTAAATTCTTATTCACATGGAAGCAGAAATAGAGCTTAAAAAAAAATCCCATAGTAGAATACACGGCATGATTAGCATTAAACTACAGCTATTTCAGCTAGGAGAACTGAAACTGAAAGCTCTGTGATTTGGTAATAGAATCCAATAGAAAAAGGACATGATTTTGGCAGAACTAGAGAAAGTCAGCATTGAAAATCTGACCTGTCAGAAGAAAAACACAATGGAACTATGTACACTGTGTATCAGTGTTGCCATTTTACACACAATGGATATTTTGGTGCAGAAGTTTGGATTATTATTTAATTCATTAAGAACCTACCTGAGATTTTGCTGGGCCTTGTTTTTTTTTGTGTGTTGCTGCACACACATAACTAATTAAAAACAGAATTAATTGGATGTTAAAATAATGTCTTTGCCACCATCTGAACCTTAGCTATTTTTAACTCTTGGGTGATGCTGTTTTTACATACATATGTCAGTGTTATTCATACATATGGTACCAGGGCTGAAACACTGAATGGAAGTATGCTTCATATCATAGCTTCACTTACTTGTTAGCAGAAGTACTGAAAGATTTTTTTAAAAAGAGCCCATTAGAAGGCAGATAGTTTGGGATATGCAATGGATATTAAAGCAATTGGTCCCTGCATTGGAACAAAAGTTAGTGGCATAAAAAGGCAGATATGTCAAGGATTTCACTCCAATAACTCTGACATCTTTTGGATACCTGCTCATGATGCCAAATTTTGGTCCTGAGTTGTGAGTAAGTATAATATAGTTGATTTTCACTTTGACCACTCCTACTATTCATCTAGTCTAGGTTGCTGAAATATCCTATCTATTATAGGTTTTCTCCTTTTGCTACTGTACCAGAAAAATAAATAGGAAATACTGTAGATGAGATTACATTAATGTAAATACAAATTCTCCAGATTTGTATTTATATTCCTGTTCTCTAGATCAACAGAAGTGACTCTCATATTCCTTAAAAGTGACTAGAGAGAGAGAGAGAGGCACTGCTGGAGAATAATTCAGACGACCTTTAACTAAATCGATCTAACTGATAAGACAGATAAACTGCCATTTCAGGATGTCTCTGTCTCTATCTTACCCTGAAAGGCAGTCACAGGTGGCCTGGATGCGACCCTGTGCCACGTGCTCTAGGTGTCCCTGCTTGAGCAGGGGGGATTGGACGAGACGATCACGAGAGGTTCTTTCCAACCTAAACCATTCTGTGATTCTGTGATATCTGGTCTAAGGGGAGTCTCTCTGTGAAGCGGACTAAGAGACAACAAGTTGTACCTTGTTATGATCTTTGAGCTGATTACTTTCATCTTCTGCCTCCCCTGTACTGATTTACAACTTGCCTGGAGATCTCAGATTTCCGTGGCATGACACTTGAGTCCATCATTTTAAGTGAGAACTAAAAGCACACAATACTTTCAAACCTTTCCCCCTTGCTCAAGCTATATTACATCTGCATCTTGAAATAAACAACTCCTTCCTCCTCTGTAACAGATGGTGCTGTGTAACTCAGAGTATAAGCATATCTGTAGCAGCAGTAATGAACTAGGAAAGCTGGGCAGGCTAGGGTAGGAGGGATCATGAACAAACGCTCAGGAGACTACTTTCCCTGTTATTCCCAACAGCGGAGATGAAGAAGATGTGAATCATTATGAGAAGGCTGGGAACACTCATGTCAGGCTATATTTTTGACCAGCTTTGTTGCCTTTTTTTTTTCTTTGCTGCGGAATAGTAAATATTTAAGGTGGAAGTGTGATGCTATTTAAAAAGCACTTACCTAATTAAACCTTAAATGCACAAATCTATTTATTCAGAGAGGCACTTTGCGATGTTCACCACCTAAGGCCATACCTCAGACATATGGTACTTTAATAGATACTAGCAGAGGGAGTCCTTTTTATTTTTTAACAGATGGGTGGATGCTAGATGCTGAGGGGAAAAAAAAAAAGAAAAAGAAAAGTCAGGAAAGAAAATGAAGAAAGATGAAGCTCAGCAATTGAATTCTTATTGAACTCTGCCATGTCTGTGCAGAACAGCTGGAGGTCTTGTTTCTTCCTTGTCCTGGAATCAGGAAGTTCTGTTGGTTCCTCAGAACCCCAGAATCAGACTCAAACCTCTGTACAGCAGAGTTGCTTTGAAAGGGGCTCTACTTAATGGGGCTTCCAGCAGAAAAAACACTTCTGATCTCAGTGTGAGTTGTATGAGTCTACGTGCATGGTGGAAATTTACCATGTTACTTCTGCTACACTATTACTCTCCATGGCCCCAATATATATTACACTCTCAACAAGCTTTGGTAGTATAAGAAGATGTTTAGAAGGCTCCAGATAAGAAACACAACTTTGAAGCAAGTTGCACAGGAGACATGATGAACGCCAACTTGATTTGGAATAGGAAAAGATTTCATATAGGCCCTGAGCTGGCAATAACCTGTTTTATGGATCGTATTGTATCTAGAGGCCATAGGGGCCATAGGGCTAAAGTGACATGGTTCAATTTACATTATGGTTGATCTGTGGCTTACATCAGCTTTCAAATTTGTTTATGCATCTACTACTTTCTCAGGTTTTGAGGTTGCAGGATGTTCATGATTTTGTTGTCTCGGCCAGATGCTTGGCACGTGTCACCCCTTCCCATCTTTGGATTATGATAGTTCCATAAATAGCATTCCTTTCACCATATGTCTTTGTTTCCCATATCTTGAATCAACTCTAATTTGTCTCAAAAACCCTATTGGAAGTTGTTGGCAATCATTTATACTCAGGTAGAGACATGGACATTGTCTTCCTATGAGTATGTTAAAGCACAACATGCTAAACTACTCAAATTTGCACTGAATAATGAGATCTGGGCTCAGAAGCAGAGTGGCTACACCATTCCAACACTAGACAATTCACCCCCTTAACATTACTGTGCCGTGTCTGGGATCTTATTACCCAGGGTTATGTACCTACACAATCTCAGATCTTGCCTCCATGGTATTGCATTACACATTGTTTAAAGTACTCTATATGTTATCCTGATGCAATACAAATTACATTATCTTGTTCTATAAAAACTGGATGCATTTAATTATTTTTGTTGTTGTTTGTTTGTTTTGTTTTACTATTTATTCAGAATTCTCTGATGTCCACCTGTGTGCCATAAAAACTAATGTTCTGTGACTACATTGTCAAGGCATTAATTCCTTTATTCAGACACTCTCATCATTTTAATACTTCTGTTGGAATCAAATTACGATTAACTTTTTTATTATTATTACTATTATGGTCTCCACAATAGTTCAGTGTTTTAAAATGCAAAGCTGGATGCATCCAACAAAGTCCAACTTTTCCTATTCAATTCTATTAAATTTTAACTCCAAAAATATATAGAAAAATGTATTAGGATGTCTATTCCTTTTTCATTCTCTTTCCAAAATTACCTACTGATAGGCACATTTGAAACCTATATTTACACTAGATAAATCTACTTGGGCAAATTAGATCTACTCATACTTGTCACCTTGCAAATCTTAACTGTGCCTGTAGGCTGGGCACATAGGCCATACATTATCAAGTGATACCCATAGATTGCCATCAAATCTTATGTTATAATTGAATTTAACCCCACATTGTGAGGATTATTGACCAGACCTGCCTGTTTCAATTTTATGGGTTTGTGACAATCACTACTCCAGAATTTGTCTCCCAATATATCATGATTTTTGATCAGACTTATGTATACCAGCTTCTGAAAGGAGTGGCATTCAAAAAGCTCAGAGACATTACACGTTGATTTTTTTTTCAATAGA
This sequence comes from Tinamus guttatus, assembly GCF_000705375.1. The sequence goes on along the minus strand of NW_010586553.1, from coordinate 128,942 downwards.
ATTGCATGTTTTACAAGTTTGGTCTTTGCAGCTGGTCTGGTTCAGCCCTCTTTGTAGTCAATGGAGATAAATGGGTATGATACAACGGACCCATTTCAGATGTCTGGTTTCAAAGAAGAAATATTGGGGGGGGGAAAAAAAAAAAAAAAAAGCACTGTTCTTGAGATAAAATGAAACATTGAACAGTGACACATTGATCATTGTTTCCAGAATTTACAGTGGATGTTATAAAGGGAGAAATTATGTGTGTATGTCATTTGTTTGCTCTTCAGCATTTGGTGCACTCTTTTCAGTCAACTTCACATGCAGCATTCAGTGTGATTATCCAACCAGCTAGGCTTTAATTTCTGTGTGTCTACATGAAGCACAACAGCAGAGAAGTGTGTCTCTGTGTGGTTTGTTGGACCTGCCCCACTTCATTTCAGCTGCACATTGATCAGAAATTGCCATGGATCAATCATTCACATGGGAAGAGTGCCCCCAAGTAGAGCAGGGGCTGGTGGACATGATTAATGCTGGCATTGCTGAAACCACATTTGCTTTTATTAATCTTTTTATGGGATTTTTTCACCATTCTTTTCTAGATTGTCCAATATGGTACATCCTGAAAAGAGTAAATCCTATCTTTTTTCAAGCTTGAAAGACAGAAAGGTGACTGGGATGAACTCTCCACTGGAAATAGGAAAGCAGACATTACTGTGAGAAGTGCTGTGCCATCTTTGTGGGTCTGATTATAATATTGCCATATGGGTCTGGTTCTCATTTTCACTACAAACATTTTACGCTTAATGTAATTTAGTTTATGGCCCCACTGCATTGCAAGAGTGGTGTAAAACAGCATGAATGTTAATGAGAATCAGGCCTAGGGACTCTCATATTTGCTTTCTAATGTGCTTGAAATTACTTCTGCTGTTTTATAGCAATGTTTAAAAGTCAGTAAAGAGACATTATAAACAACAACAACAAAATCCTTGGTCACATCCATCCATCCATCCACCCAGGAGAAATGCAATGTAGCATCTTTACAGAATCTTAACCTTCCCTGAATTACAATGAAGATTATTTGGCCTTTTAATTTTAAATGTTGATACAGTGCATTCTTTAAATCAATACCTTTCAAGCATTTCAAATCAGCAACACTTTATTCAAAGGCAAAAGTATTCATGAGCCCCTACTTACTTTCCACATATAAGTAAAAAATGAATCAAGGATAAGAACGACAAACCTAAATAATAAATTTCAAAGGGCTGACAGAAAATATTTGGCCTTGCAAGGAAGAAATGCTTGGGGAAATGGGAAATAGAGATTTCCTTTACCTTCAACAGTAATAACATTTTTAATGACTTGTGAGCCACTTGATTGTTTGTGATGAAAACCCCTTGTTTCTGCTTATGTAAGGATTTTATTTATTACTGTGATAGCGCTTGACTTTCTTTCTCCCAAACTAGCTAGACCCCAAAGGAAAGTATAAAAAAAAACCCTAAATTTCTGATATTTTATCAGTTCTGCATCCAAGTCTCCCCAGTACACTCAGATGTGTATTTGCAGAGGTACAAGTATAAGGCTTGGGAGAAACAGGCCAGAGAGAAGTACAACAGAAATCCACTAATATAAATGCTTTGAGACTCTCCTGCTGTTTGGAAGAATGAGTCTATATGACTACAAATGACTAGTTGCAACACATGCATATATTCTTTACATGTATCTTTGCATTTTCTCTCATTAAAAAATAACATTTTAGCATAGACTAAACAAAGAAAAAAAATGTGAAATATATTTACTGCCATAAATGTTCTAAAAAGAAAAGGTATCAAATAAACCTTCCATTAATCAGCTTGTTTAGTACATATTTTGAATAATGTATTTACAGTGTAGTGCTCCCTGCCCTGAAAAGTATGTAAGACAGCAGAGTAATATGCAAATGACAAGGTGAAGGAGATCACCAATCTTTTTATATACCTAAATTTCATATATTTTTAAGAATAGTGGCCATATCTCATAAAAATCCTGTCCAGGCAAAATCTGATAATATAGAATATTCTTTTAGGATTACTGCAAATGTTGGAATATATGTCAAACAGGAATCTCTACGCAGCTTACTGGCATGATTATATGTTATATTATATATATGAATAATTCTACGTTCAAAGTAACTTAAATGTGGAGGACAAGAAACATGTACAGAAAATTCCAAAAAGGAACAGCAGACCATGTGTAAAATTTAGGCTGACCTCCAGAGTACAGTCTAGAAAATCAGACAAAGTCTATAATGCAAACTCTTGTACTAAAGCTAGACTAGATTTAGACACACTCAAATCTGATTTGCCATTCATGAAGCTTGAAACATTCAAAATATACCCTATTATTATTATTTATTATGGGTTAACTGTGCAGAGGTATTATAGAATATATTTTAGGAATAGGTTTATGAAGAATGGAGAAATAGACTTAAATATCAATAGGATAGCTATTCCTTCTTGATGCTAATGAGTATTCATGTTTTGAAACACAAACATTGACAATGCTTATAATTTCTATTTAGAAATAGTTTCATTTTCATCCCCTGCAATATTTGCTAATCGGTTTGGGAAATGTGTAAGGCATTCATGTAGTTTAGGAGGTTCTCATTTTTCAAGTTTCACTATCAGCTGGACAGAAATTCCTAGTAATATCCTCCTTTTCCCTGATGTTGCTCCTCTTCTCACAAGTAGTGACAGTGAAAGAACTGTGTTGCATTTGTAGTAACTATAAGTAAACTGGAGACATTTATTTCCACACCCAGTAAAACCAGACTTCTTAAAGGAAAGAAAGAAAAAAAGGGATTTCACTCAAAACAAATTATCCCTTGTAAAAGTCAAAACATGGGCTATCCTCATCTTGTTCTACCATGTTTATGAAACATTATGCAAAGGAAAAGCTAAATATTCCTTCACAGACATATCCAGCTCCTTCAGCCATATGCCATTTCCCTACTAACATTTGCATTTGAAAGCTTTCTATTGTACTGCCTTCATATTGTATTTGAATAAGACACCTCAGAAGAGACAGCTTTGAAAGAGTAATGTCTGTCAAAGGCACTGGCACAAAATGCAAGAGGTGGCTTTGTGTTGCTGACAGCTCGAGTGCAATTATCCATCTTCCTCTCTGGGCAGCAACTCTTTAGAATAAGCTTCCAAGTTTCCTTCATCCTCTCAGGAGGAGGACACATGCATCATTTTAGGAGAGCTACGTAGGACAGGAGCTTAAGACTTGTCAAGTTCTTATGGAATGCCAACTTGCAATGATCTTTGCAATGCCATCAGATCTCTCTGCAATATTAGTCAAGAAAAAGAAAAAAAAAAGGAAGGAAAAGAAAGGAAAAGGAAAATTAATTCTGCCCATAAAATCTAATCAGTTCTAGAGCTTGCAGTACTATGTACATTTAAACATGAATGGAAACTTAATGATCTCAACTGAGAGAAGTTGCGCTCTTGCCTTTTCTCTGAATAAGATAATTTTCTATCTCCTACTCTCGTCTTACAAATGGGATGGACTATCAAACGCACTATCTAGGTACAGGAGGATCACATGAACCCTGAAGTTGGTGGAGGAGTTAACGAAGGCAGTATTCCCCCATTGTCCAGTCTGATGATCAGCTACGATCTTCCCTGGTGAGGCCACATCTGGAGCACTGTGCCCAGTTCTGGGCCTCCCTGTACAAGAGGGACATGGATCTACTGGAGAGAGTCCAGCGCAGGGCTACGAGGATGATCAGGGGCCTGGAACATCTGCCCTATGAGGAGAAACTGAGAGAGCTGGGCCTGTTCAGCCTGAAGAAGGGACGGCTGAGAGGGGACTTGATCAATGTATATAAGTACCTCAAGGGAGGCAGTGAAGAAGATGGGGTCAGCCTTTTTTCAGTGGTGGCCACCGACAGAACTAGAGGTAATGGCCACAAACTGAAACACCACAGGAAATTAAGGAAAAAATTCTTAACAGTGAGGGTGACAGAGCCCTGGAACAGGCTGCCCAGAGAGGTTGTGGAGTCTCCTTCTCTGGAGATCTTCAAAAGCCGCTTTGATGCAGTCCTGTGCCACGTGCTCTAGGTGACCCTGTGTGTGCAGGGGAGTTGAACTAGATGACCTCTAGAAGTCCCTTCCAACCTTAATGATTTTATAATTCTATGATTCTAAGAGTTGCTGCCCCCATATTGGGTTTGGGAGAATCGAAACATGTTTTACCTCTACGCAGTTGCTTTAGTGCAGATCACAGCAAGCAAATATAGAAATTGTATGGGGAAGTACTCATTGTTTGGCGTACATATTTGTTGGCCTTCAGCCATCTTCAGCAAATAATTTAAGCTATTCAGAAACAAATACTGGGAGCTGAGGACACCAACACCATATCAGCATGGGGGCAGTAATTTCCAGATTACTTCCAGAGAAGTGACGATGAAGAGCTGAAGTAAATGCTTTCTAAATGTTTCCAAACCTTGAGGTTTAGAAAGGATCCTCAAGGTTACATTTCTCAATGCCATCATTTCAAGAATGGCAGTGCCTGAAAATATCCATCATTCTACTACAAGACCTCCAGCATCATACTGGAAGAGGACATGGTGCCACTCCCACGGTCCCTCTGAGGTTGCTCACGCTTTTAAAACAACTGTCAATTGTGGAATGCTTTCATCTTCTTTTTATAATATTTTGGAAGAAGAGGAAAATGCTGTCTATTTTATTTTCTCATTTAATAGTGCTTTGCTGCATAAGAAGTCATTAAGAGCGATTAAGTGGTAACATTTAACTCATATAATTAACTCATATACATCTGAGAAACTTTCTGAAAAAGCCAAATCCATTAAATTTGTGTCCCAATCCACCCAATTCTGCTGCTGTTACTGCTTTGTGCATGGCAGAGTGCCAGATTCGTGTGACCTCTAGCACAGTGGCCAGGACCCACCTTGAATTCCATTTCATTTATGAAATAAAATCAAACTCCTTAGATTTTAATAATAGAGCCCATTGATAACAGGCTGAATTTGGATTTGATTTCTGTTTTGTTTGGAGAAGGAATCAATGTTTTTGCAAATGACGAACACTAGTTCATTAGTAGGGTTGTATAAATATGGGCAATCTATCCTACAAAACTAACCTTTCTTTCTCCTTATTCTGATAGTTGAAGGTACCGTCATCTACCTTATCCAGATAAAGGGCAGAGATTTGCGGTTTGATTTAGATCTTTCAGAAGAAACACAAAAGTAACAGAGAAATCTGACATTTGATGTTAGCTCCAAAGAAAAGGCTGGGTGTATTGTCTCTGCAGCATCACTCAGCCCAGCTGGTACCAGACACATTAACTATGAAGTTTGTAAAAAAAAATCCCCTGCCATGAATATTTATACCAACCCTCATGCTGAAACAAGTCAGTAATGGGACCATTATTATTATTATTATTATTATTATTATTTTTAAAACAAATGTCAAAAGAGACATGCATTTAGTTAGATGAGTTTATTCACCCGGTTTATTCCTCTCTAAACACAAAATGTTGCTTAAGAGTAGAAGTTAGGCAGCCACCTACAGAACTTCCTGAGGCAGAAATCATATGTGTTTTTTGAAGTTAAACAGAAATAGGACAGTGGCTTTTTTTTTTTTTTTTTTTTTTTTTTTTTTCATTTTGTTCTCTTAATTGCCAGACAAAGTGCAATTTTCTGTACTGTTCTATCAACCAGATGCCCTTGTCATCCACCATTTTACTACAGTAATGGAACTTGACGTCTTCTTTGTTGTTTCTCACTACATTTGTGTGACTCACTGTGCAAAATAAAAATGTACTAAGAATAGCAGAGGCTGTGTTAATGGCAAAGCTATGAAACTCCCTTCATCTAATTGCTTTCAGATTTTTTTTTTTTCAGCACTAAGGCTCTGGAGGTAGTCCTGACATGCTATGAGCATTCAGCCATGAAGCTAGGTACCAGCCCACACACAAATTTCAGTAGAAATCCTGCCAGAGTAAAGTTTTTCAAAGGTACTTCAGTACCTCTAGAAGCAAATATGGACATGTGCAAACTTCCCAAAGACATGAGGGCTTCAGAATTGCTTTTGAATACTTTACATCACAGAAAAGCTGGCCAGAAGTGAAGAACCGATAAAAAATGACATGGGAGCATTGCAAATCAGTGGAAGTAGTGGTGCCAGACAGTTAAAGAAGTGAAGAATTTCTAAAAAAGGCAAAGAGAAAAGGAATTTGTACGATAAAGGCCTTTGATTTTTTTTTACAGATGTAAAAAAGTGTATTAGTAAAAAACTCAAAAGGTTTGTTTGTGAGGAAGATCTAAAACAGGGAGACTAATTTTACTTGGTAAGATGCATCTTATTGATGGATAGGTGTCCTGTTCTAATGACCAGATCAGTTTTCCTTTTTGCCACAAACTAGACGCCTTAATGTCTAAGCAAGAACAATGAATATCTAAACAAGATTGAGGGACAGATTGAAAGGAAAAATTGAAAAGCACAATGTCTCTAATTCACTCGAATGAGTTTGAAGTGCAGCAAGATGTACAACACCTGGCAACTGTAAAACTAAAGGTGGCAGGTCAATCAGAGCACATCACAGACCAAGACACATGTAGAGACAAAATGACTGGCAAGAAGAAAATACTCTCCCACACAACAGAACAAAACAGAATATTGTGGAGTATATTATGCAAAGACAATGACACAATAATGTAGCTAAAAGCATCTAAAATAATCACATTTTGCAGAAGCTAATTTATAACTCAAAATGAATTCTGAGTTGGATAAAAATAGAGCCAGAATAAATCTGATTATACTGAAATGATGTATTTAGAGTGACTAACAGATCCCCTTCCATATAACCACTATACATTCGTATTCACACTGTGGATCTCTCTGCCCCTTAATGTCATCAAGACCTTAGCAGAGCACCTGGTTATATATGCCTGTGTATATAAAATCTAACAATGCAACAGCATTGAAAGTAAGCTTGAAATGATATCACATTTTCAGAAGTAATAGTTTTAAACCCCAACTTTGGCAATTAGAAAATAGTATGAAAACATAATTTGGATGGGGGGAGAAAGAAAGTGTTTTTTATCTGTCTATTCAGAATATACCATGTTTTCTGCATTACATCTCAGAGATGATCTTCTCCTGAGTTTTCAGTGTAAATTGAGCTGAGAAGGTTATAGGCTGAAGAGTGAGAATAAAAGTTGACATCTTAATCTACAATGCTCTAGAAGAGGAGAGAGGTGAAAATCCTGCAGCAAGGTGCATTTTTAGTAAAACTAGACAAATCATTGGAGAAGAGCACTTCTTTCAGACAGCAGCCTGTCTCTGCAGCTCCACATGCAATGACTGTACAGTGGCAGCATGATGGCCTTATGGATTATTTTCCACCTTTTTGTCTTGGGAATTTATGAAAGCCTGAATGCTTTTTTTGCTGTGGGCCTGAGACAAACATTATCTAATCTTTGTGGTCCAAAATGATGCTCAACCCAGAATAAGAGTTACATGGTAAGTAAGAGTTATGAATTCAGTTATTTTTACAGTCAGAAGTATTTGCATAAAACAGGCAAATTTCTTCAACACAGAAATTATAACCTTCTCTTTCAGAGAATATAATAGCCAGTTCATTCCAGTTCCTGATGTAGTTATGGTAGTAAATAAGAAACTGAAAAACAAAACCCTAAAGCAAGCAAGCAAGCAAACAAACAAACAAAAACAAGTATCATCTCTCTTCCCTTGTGAAGATGCTATAGGCAGAAATCTGAGGCTTAGTTCAGTAGCCCACATACACTTGCCTTGCCTAGAGCCATTTGAGATGCACTAGGGCACCCTATCTGACATCTACCTGATACTTGAAAAGTCTATGCATTTCCTGTAGGTCTTGCATTTACCTGACAGCCTCATGCAGATGTCACAGATGCTTTTTTTTAATCTCGGGTGGAACTAGACACCTGGAGTCCCATACATGGTTACAGGATTTAATGGCACTGAATGCACCAACTGAGCAAATCGAATGTCCCTACACCAGGAACATATCAGCTAGTAGGATGAATTCCACTGAATGTGACTAACGGTATCAACCAGGATACAGCTGTGTCTATCAGAAAAAGTCATGCTGGGTGACCCTGTCTTATGGTGGACCTCCCTGTTCTGCCAGATGATTTAGGTCCTAAGCTCCATGGACAAACCGTCTAGTTCCTGAACAATTACAAAAGGCAACATAGGAATGCCACCTCATAAACACCCAAATGCATAAACATGTAAACCAAAAGATCAAGATCTTTTCTTTTTATTTGCTCCTCCAGAGTAAAATCCCTTGAAAAGCAAGGAAATCGTTTGAAACGATTACTGTCCTAACACAGATCTGAAGTCACTGAGCAGGGCCCTCTCCACATGCCTTCTCCCCAGGTTCTGTTCTAAGCACTGTGGGATGCTAATGAAAATTTTGCTTGAGCTGGGTATATGAAACAAATAACATATTCAGGCTTTCATTCAACAGGCATTTTACTGATAAACTAGGAGTTCTTTTAAGCATTTTCAAGACAGTGAACTAAAGCACAGAAAAGTTTAACTGGCTCACCTAAACTTGCATTACAAGTAAATGATGGAATTAGTATTAATGCAAGAACTGGATAATATAAAGCTCAAAAATCTGTTACAACAGCTGTTGACTACAATGGCCCATTTTTTTAATGCCATTATTTTTCTGTGCATTTCTTCAATAATTAGACAGTATAGGGTTCCCACTTTCATTCTGATGTCATATATATTTATTTTAAGCTTGATTTTCTATTCTCCAGAGTTTTATCTCTGTTGTCACACAGCTTATCACAGATGTTAGATCACTGGTTATCTCTAAACAGCAGGAGGAGTGAAATGGCTTTATCAAAATCTTGGCATTTTTATTCTCCTTTTTCTCTCTGCTTTGCTGACAATCACTTTTTCCCCTCTCCTGAGTTTGTAATATGCTAGTGTATCCCTTATCCTAAATAGCCTTGCTTTGAATAGCTTCCCTGATGGTGCCATAAGTCGGCACATAACCATTTCAGCAGTTTTACCCAGAATTAGTAACTCTCAGACATGCTTGAAGCATGCATGTATATCTTTACCTTTCATCGATGGTCATTCTTTGCTTGTTGGTCACCATATATTACTCCATTGATAGATTTCTAATAATAATAAGTAGTAGTTCTAGTGTAAATCTAATGGTTCCCATAATTAACTGGATCAAATTACAGGGGACTAGGATATGAAACAGCTTTAACCAATAGAGTAAGCACTGGTGAGGTGAAAATATATTACAAACGGAGTTTGGCTACATTCAGCCCAGAGGCTTATCACACTAAATTTTGGTACCCATATTTTATGATTTCTTGATGCTTTCACTTTTGACAATGTAACCAAGTCAGCCAAAATTTTCCATCTTATTATCCAAGGCGGATATGGCAGATTAACAACTGGCTGTGCTGCTGGGTTTGGCAACAGGGTTTTGGCTTCTATGACCATGGGACTCTGTTTGATGACCACCAGCTAGTGGGAAATGATGGGCACACGTCTCTGCCAAAAGGCTGGCCAACTTTGTTAGGAGGGCTTTAAACTAGGTGAGAAGGGGGAAGGGGAGTGTCACACAGACAGGGCAATCAGTACCACACAGCCGAAGTCAGATGGCTTCCAGCGGGAGTATGGTAGTGGGGAAGTGAGGATAGGATATGATTATAGAGGGTCCTCTTTCACCCCTCCTGGGAAAACTGCAGGCTCAATTATTTCCCTAAAATGCCTGTACACCAATACGTGAAGCATGGGGAATAAGCAGGACGAACTGGAGATCTGTGCGCAGTCCCACCGAGCATCACGATCTCATTGGAATCACAGAAACATGCTAGGATAGATCACACGACTGGAGCGGTGCCATGGAAGGCTATGTGCTCTTTAGGAAGGACAGGCTGGGAAGGCGAGGTGGTGGAGTTGCTCTTTATGTGAGAGAGCAACTGGAACGCATGGAGCTCAACCTGGGAGTGGATGATGAGCGAGTTGAAAGCTTGTGGGTAAGGTTTAAAGGGCAGGCTAATGTGGGAGACACTGTGGTGGGTGCCTGCTACAGGCCACCTGACCAGGATGAGAAGGTTGATGAGGCCTTCTATAGTCAACTGGATGTTGCCTCACAGTCACAGGCCCTGGTTCTCATGGGGGACTTCAACCACCCTGAAATCTACTGGAAGGACAACACATCCAGGCACAAACAGTCCGTTTGTGCATTGATGATAACTTTTTGACGCAGGTTGTGGAGGAGTCGACAAGGAGAGGTGGGCTACTGGACCTTATGCTAACAAATAGAGAGGGACTTGTAGGAGATGTGAAGGTGGGGGGTAGCCTTGGCTGCAGTGACCATGAGTGGGTGGAGTTCAGGATCCAAGGAGAAAGAGGCAGGGCTGTAAGTAGCCTTGCAACTATGGACTTCAGGAGGGCCAACTTTAGCCTCTTCAGGGACCTCCTGGGAAGAATCCCATGGGCTAGAGCTCTAG
>NW_010586553.1:24006-109214 GCF_000705375.1 Tinamus guttatus | reverse complement strand
ACGGACAAAGGCAGAACTAGAGCAAAGTAGAGGATATGATAAAACCACAGCTAATAAAGAGACGCAATTTATATATATACATATATATATATATGTAAAGTATTAACTTGAGTTTGCTTGCTGGAACCTATTTTGAAGCTTAAAAAACCGAGCTATTGGAACTGCGTGGGTGGGTGAGATAGTCCCTTTGCCTTAGTGTTATAAATGACAACATTACAAGAATTCCACTAGGGTAGCATGAAAACCAACCTAGTACTTCTTCTTTAGAAGAGGTACAATTGAAAATTAAGATCTACACAACTCCATTCTTACCGTCAGATAATTTCATTTCTAAAATGTCCTAATTTGAACTTTCATGAGCACAAGACTATTATTTTGCTGCTGAAGGTATAGTACTGTAAATAAAAAGTATAAAAACATTCACCATAGTCTCCCCAGTGATTCAAAAGTCTGGGTATCTCCTTGTTCTGGGTGCTTGGATAAAAAAGACTTTAATGTGTCTTAACATTTCCTACTATACCAAATTTTGTCTGACTAAAAAGAAAGATAAGCATCAATTTCAGAGGTAACCATCTGATTAGTGCAATAAGATTTTCTGAAGATGTTCTCTTTCACTCTAGTATGAAGGTATTTTAAATCCTGGTCTACCTGTGTAGGGCATCTAAAGAATAACTCTAAACTTGAATAGGACTACAGGACTTTGTTTAAATACAAATATATCCTAATTTTACACCTCCAAGCTTCTTTTTTTTTTTATTATTATTTTACTAGCTCCATAGGTTTGTTCCCATCTTAGTTCCCTGGTTCAGAGGTCTAAATTAGAAAAAGAGTGATCAAATAATTCTGGTTTTAACTACAATAAATTAATTTCTTTCACTCCAAGTGATCTACCCAGGCGAGTCTGCCTTTGAGTGACCTTTTCAGGATTTGATGTACTGGTGTTATATTTTCTTTACTGTCTTACGTAAAAACAGAAAAAAAATCTATATTCAATAGATATATATTCAATACTGATAGGTTTGCAGTTGTATTCAACTGCTATAAGAAAAGATGAATGATTTCTCCTGCTTCTACTTTGTAATTAAAACCATTCAAACAAAACTGGTATGAAAGAACAAGAAATTACTTTGAATTCCAAAGTCGCATAACCACGATGCCTCAAGGCTCATGTTTTTGGTATTGGTCTGACTCAAGAACTGGAAATCATTTTTTATGATTGATTAGGGTATTAATAGGGGTAAGCCCATGTGTGACCAAGTGCTGCTCTTATTTGCATCTCTGCAAATCTCCCATAATAGCCCTGTCATTAAAAATGCATCTTGCCTTGATGGTTTTCAGTCAGACAGTATTCATCCTGCTCATTTAACATCTGTCTTCACTTCCACCATTTCACACGCTACATGTAGTCTTTCCTCACCCTACACGGAAGTACACTTTGGAGGACTTGTCCAGGTTGTACACACTACAACCTCATCTTTTTTTTTTCTTTTTTTTTAACTTGGGATGTCAAATTTAAGCTAACTAAAGCTGGAAAATGGCTACTGCTCAGACGGATGTTTGCAGGAAGCTTTTCCTATCATTTATTTCCTTGAGGGGTCAGAAATAAGTTTTACTGAAGGCAGAGGTGGATGTGATACTGAAAGGACCCATCAAGGCTAGTATGTGTGCTCCTCTAATCCTTTCATGAAGCAACCTAGCATAATCCCATTACATCACTCTGCTCTCTCATTTTACCCCACAAAATTGGAATCAATATTACTTAGGACAACATTTCATTACAATTTTATGCTCCTAATTATAATATATACGGCAGCTATTGGACTGCCTGTTCTTTGCTTGTCGATCCAAGTGCCCTTGCCAAGGTAACCTGTAAACTGCATTATATAGGATTTATTACATCATTTCCTTTGTGAATATAAGGTGATTATCGCCTTCATTACTAGTCATAGATGTATGCACTATTGTATTTTAAATGTATTAGTGCCTTCCACGTGGCAAATGGTAATTTACAATTACAATCGCTTCCCCTTAATCGTTATACTACAGTCCGTTAGCAAATTACACTTCCTAAGGGCTAGCAACATTTTCTTTTATCAAAATCATCCTTGACACCCAAGGACTTTAGTTTCTTGAATAGTTGCTTGCTGTTTCACTTTTACTTCAATCCCTACATGACTTTCATCACCCATTAGCATCCTTGTAAACCTTCTATGTTTAAGGTACCAACCCAGCAATGCCCAGCATAATGCTTATATTTAAAAACACAAAAATATCAGCCTAACTTGACAGGACTGAAATATGCAGAAAATAAGCATCTGTCCTAAAATTGGATTAGAAAATCTCTAGGAAAACCTGCAAAGGGATCTCTTAATGATTAAGAGTTGACAACTCAAACTGCAACATCTATGCTTCCTGTGAAGATTCAATTAATATTGGATCAGAAGTAAGAATACCATATTTTGACTCAAATCCAACACTCCTGCTTTGATTTTCCTAAAGACTTTCTAGCCAAGAACTAGGAAACTAGGAAACTAAAACCAAAACCTAAAACTAAAACCTAACCAGAGGAAGCATGAACTAAATCCACAGTCTAAACACAACTGCAAGCTTGAATTCCCAAAACTATCCCTTAAAGCCTTCTACATGACCGTAAATTAGTGATGATAATTTGAAGAGTGGTTGGAGGTGGTAAAGAGTTGAACACACAATGAATTTTGCATTCAGATCTGTGTTTCTCTATCTGAACAGTTCTGGATGAGTGAAGTTGACCAAATGAGCCCTGAGCAGAGATGCTGGTTCACTTATCTTCCAGCTGCAGTCTCCACATAGCTCAGTAGGAGATTTTCTAATCTCTGTTTCACCAGCATTAGGGTTGAAGAATGTTGAGATGTTCAGTCAAGACTGAAAGGCAAAGTCTTCCTTTCTTTGCCTTTGAAATTCAGAGATTTAATCCTTCACAGTTTGTGTACTTCACTGTCCAGTACAAGCTGGTTTCACCCTTCACTATTGCCACCAAAGCAAGCACTTTTCTGAAAAAAAAAAGATTAAAAAAAAAACAGCTAAAAAAAAACAGCTAAAAAAAGGAAGAGCTAAACTGTCTTTCAGAAAATAGAGCCCAATTCATGAATTAATTGTCTTCAATATGCATGTGAAAGCAAAAAGAGGAGAAATGAAATACAGAAGAGAACTTGCATTTGGGCCAACACATTCATTTATTTACGGTTATAAGAATCCAAACTTTATTTGATGGAACTTCTCTTGGAAAGTAAACAAACTTCTTGATGGATTCACAGAGAGTTGCTATATCCCCTCTTAGATTCCCCTTCACATTTTTTTTTCATATCTTCACAGAAAAAGAATACAAAAGAGATGAGTAACAGAACATTTGGGTAAAGTATCGTAAGGCTGATATACACTCTCTCTAGTTCAGGCCACGTGTTTCAGCCCAAGAATAAAGCATATCACTGTGAATGGTCATGGAAGAGCTAATCTGGGTTCCTCAAGACCTCTCACTTTGTGATGAAAGCACACCATTAGTCTCCTCTTATAAGTCAAGTTCTTGATCTTAACTGTTTAAGCAATCTGTTTCTACCTCTCTTTGACATACCCAGCTTGAATTAATTTGTCTTAAGTGCATGCTGTACACCAGAACAGAGTCATCCTAGTGTCATGTTAAATGGCATTATTTCCACATATCTCATCTGGGAATGCTTGATTTGATAAACCCAGGGGTCTTCATGAATGCAGCACACCAGTGGCTCGCAGCCCTCCTCCAGTCAACGAAGTTCCTTGGTGATGCAACAGGGGGCGGTACCCTCTATCTGAGTATCTTTGCATTTTACTGGCAAAAAATAAGTTTAATTCCTCTGAAGCATTACAACAGGAAAACAAGATGGATTCGTCTCTGCCTCCTGTATAATCTACCATATATTTTGTCTGAATACCTATGACAGAATGTGCTATTCCTAACGATATGTGATTCAGAAAGAATTGCTGAATTGTCATATACCAGACATGATCTAGCCTGTAGTGAGTAACAAAACTTTCAAATGACAGACAGAAATGTCAGCTCATTTTGCAGGACTGATTTTTCTTTCTCTTTCCAATGGAGACCTGCTGTCTTTGGATTTGATTGCAATACGGTCTTAAGTGCTTTGTAATAGGGCTTAATAATGAACAAATGGCTCTCGTTTGCTTACCAATGGTAAGCAAAGATGTTAATTTACTATTGATCTTGAAGTTCTGATGAGATATTAAACCAGAGGAGCATTTTATTTTATTTTTTTAAACAAGTCCCGTTAGCATTTAAATTGTGAAGTGGAATTGAGAGATAGTAAAAACTTGTGTCTCTGTCCCAGTAGCATCCTCTTACCTTATGTGATAGATAGACAGATAGACAGATAGACAGACAGACAAATAGATTGATAGACAGACAGACATCAGACAGAAAGCAAGATAAAAGGCACTATAGTACATATGAAAACCACAGTTTCAACTATTTTAGAACACAGAAAAGACCACTAAGCATACAAATGACGGTTTGAGATCCCAAAGGTGTAAGAGGGCAGGTGTTAACAAAGTATACATCCATTCTCTTATATTCCAAAAAATAACATTAGGACATCAGTAAAGACAAAGCAACTCAGAGATCGGGATTATTTTTTTAAGATTGTGCTAAAGATACTTAAAAATCACTTAAGGAAAAAAAGTGAGGTATACCTCTCAGAGGTATAGGAAGAAGGAATGGTTCTTTTCATAGAAACAGTTCAAACCTCTTTGCTTTGTTCCTATAAAGCTGGACTAGCAAGCAGAGTTACATTTGAGTGGGTAACAGAACAGATGGTCTTTTTTCACCTCTGATACTTTTTTCAAAGCAGAAATGTATAAATGTGGTGTATAAATAACAAGACATCTCATGTAGTATAAGCAACTTCTGTGGAAACACATTTAAGAAAGAGAGCACATGACAGTACGATTCAAAAGGTACTACGTTTTATATAGTTATAATTGCTTCTTATTAAAAAGAAATGGGGCACTCAGAAAACACACAAAAATAACTTTTCCCAGCCCATACCAAATTGAGATTTTATCCTTTTAGAATTTTATTTTCCACCCCTCAATTCCTATTACTTTAATGACCCTGTTTAAAAGATTCATCCCTTGAAGTACTAAAAATTAATGACTGTACTTAAAAGCATTCCTGACTTCAACAGATATAGAACTGAGGAGTGTATCCTCCCTGCATTGGTGCTAGCATGGCTCTCTCATTCCCATATTACTGATGAAATTCTCACTTTCTTTTTTTAAGCTACTCAAAATATCCCAGTTCCAGAACTTAATAAAAAGAAGCAAAATCTGAGATAATTAAAAGTGGTGGAAGTTGTAGAGTTATCTGAAGGAGACAGCTGACTTCTAAAGAGTTACTGGAGAGGAAAAGGGGATTACAGCAAATCTGAGCTCTTTGAGCCAGCACATGTTGCTGGGCAAGAGGAAAGAAGTAGAAATGTTTCTGTGCATTCATGAATTTATTTAGATTATGCCGGCTGAAAGGGGCATTGAAAATGCTGTCCTGGATTCCTCTTGGCAGGCAGAACCATCCCAACACAATTAAATCCAAAATCCATTTAATAAAAGCACAAATCATATTCAAAAGCAGCAGTAGGTCTCCCAGATACCCCTGAAGCCAAATGCAATGCACAGAAGCCAAATGCAGCTTGGGGAATTTGGTAAAGGAATTTCAAGGCACTCACTAATGAAATTTGTAAGAAGCTGCAAACTTGGTCACACAACAGTGTGTGAGGATGTTTGGCTTTTCTAGGCACCCACATGTTCCATCTGCTCTTCCTGGATATTGGGCTCCGGAATAACTTTTTCATTTTCATAGGCAGATCTGTGAGAAGGAGTGGGTTTTGCTGAAAAGAGGCTTTTTTTTTTTTTTTTTTTTTAGGAATAATGCAATAACTGTGTTCCATATTTGAAAAAGGCACTAAGATTATCAAAATGTACATCTGTGTAGGGACACCAAGCTGTGTGGGATACGCTTCATGGGTCTGAAATCGAAATGGTGATGAAAAGTTGCCTGTGAGTCAGCAGGATGGCTGATTTACAGATAGTGATCATTGCCAACATAAAAAGTCAAGGTAGATCCTTGACCTTGTGGACCATCAGCAGTCCATGTACGGTTTTCATCTGTGAATTTAGGAAAATGCATTTGACTAAGAATGCCTTATCATTTTGCTCTCACAGCAGAGGAATTTTTTTTTGAGAGAGATTATTCTTATAGAGACCCAATTAATGTCAAGTAAATATTTGATAAATTTGATAAATTTCAAACTATTCCTTTGTGGCTGTGAGTTTCAGAGTTTTGTTACTCTACCCAACAAACCATATATAAACTATAAAAATTTGTTTCTAACACAAATAGTGTAATCTATATTGAAAACTTCATTGTTCTTTGTTTTAATGACTGGCTGCATTAGCACACAGGAGACAGCAAGTCTGGATAAGGGACTTAGTCATTAGATGAAGATTATTAAACTATTTAGTCATCACTGAAAATATGATTTACCATGCTATTATGCTCATTATTTTTGTATTTATGGGCTCATAGAAGCTCAAATCACAGACATTGCCTCCACTGAGCTAGGCTCTACCTGAAAACATGATCCTCTCCTCCAATGCACTCCCAAAACTCCTTGGGAACACCAGCACATCAGTGGAACACAGGAGGTTTTCTCAATTGTTAGAATTATTCCCAGCCCAATTTTGGCCAGGATCAGATAGCACTACCCAAAATAATTTGCAGAAGTGGTTTGAATGCTAGCAAGGACGACAGATCATTCCCCACAAACAGACTGGATGTGGAAACTCCATGTCAGTGAGACCTGGGCAGTGTTTTTTAGTGTGGATGACACAGTAGATCTTTGCTTTTCTCATGCCAGGGGACAAAAACAAGAGAAAATGTGCAAGATAAAACGAAGCTATTGACATTATAGACTTCGCTGCATAGACCTACAGCAGATTCTGATGATGATGAATACAGGTCCATGCCTCAAGAAAGGCATCACTGATTTCATCAAAATATTCCTAAATGTAGTAGCACTGCAAAGCAAAGAAAGAAATGTGTATGCTTGCATTGAGAATAGCATAACAGCGACCCTTTGTTTCTCTTTTTCTCTCCACTACCATAAAGCCAGGGTGCTCTTTGAAGCTGGGACTGCTCAGCAGGATTCAGCAGAATTTGGCTCAGCTGGTGCAGTGCACTGGTTTTGCAAACTGGCTGATCACGCTGAACCCATTACGGATGACACCTCCAGAGCTCGGGATACTTCAAAGGAAACACACTGACAACGTGGGGGGAGGGAGAGGAATTTGCATTTTAAATGTGACACTTCCATGAATGAGTAATGAGGGATTTGGAAGGCTGGCCACCAAGAATTAGACAAAAAAAAAAAAAAAAAACACTCCTCATTGGTGCTATAGTTTAAAGCCTGTATTCCAGTGATATTAAAATACTGTGGAGGTTTTGAAGCCAGAAAGATTAGAGATTAGGCAGGTACATCAGTTAAATAAGCTATTCTGGAGAAGGTGGTGATAAGAACTCAGTCTTTTCACACTTGGAAGCTGTCAATGTGGGTGGCTAGACTTTCATGTGTTCTTCGACCAGGCTTTCTGAGGAAAGAATCATGTGGGTTAATATCAAGAGAATTGGATTGTATCAGTTACTAGGATACTTACAAAAAAAAAAAAAGTATTTATTTTAAATGGCATGATTCCCCAGAGGTGCAACGTTCAGTAGGCCTCTGTAAAGAGCAGGTTAAGACACTAGCAACTTAGAAAGATCTCACTTGTGCTTGGGCTTACAATGCTCTGAGAAAAATGGGAAAATAGAGTCATGCATTCAGTAGGGACTTGTGTGTCTTTCATTATTACCAATATCATTATTGTTAGTGTTTTAAAGACCTATAGAAGGCAGTACCCCTTGCCACATACCCATGTAGAGCTCCTCAAACACTCACCTGCCTTTCAACAAGCAACCATCTATATCACCACATATGCTGAGATACTGCAGTGATGAACACAGGAACCTAATCAGGAATAAAAAGAGATTTCTAGTTTTACCAAGCCTCATCTCTGGGGGTCAGACAACTCATCCCCACAGTGGCCAAAATGCATCCTGAACTGAGTTTACTTTGAAAGAGAAGAGATTAATTCCCTGCTGTCATCTTTGGAAAAATAGAAGATGGATTTATCATTAAATCACATTTAACAAAGTGCAGTTGGGTGCAGGAAATCCATCTAGCACAGGATGAAAATGGTGGAGAGGTTACAAAAAAACCTAACTACTTGGGAATAACACAGGAGGAGATGTGGTCCTACACTTAGCTCTGGTACAGTGTTTTGCTGTGATACTGGGAAAATCACTTGAACTATGTGCCTGTTTTTTCAGTCTCTAAAGCAGAGATAACAACATGTACTTTCAAAGGCATTTAGAGATCTCCAGATGATAAATTGTGCTACAGAGGTAGAAGGATGCTGCTGTTGTTGATTATTATTATTACAATAGAAAAAAAAAAAGAGAGAGAAAAATATGATAAGTTTCCTTCTTTGTAGATTCTAACGTCATTTCGAAAAGAAAATACAAAGCTATTTCTGGAATCTTGGAAGACACAAAATAAATGGCAAAACTGGGGAAAAATGTATCTACCTAGAATCTTTTGTGAATATCAGAAATATTTTGATATTTATACGATTAAAAATAACAATTATCAGAACACTGCTCTCATTATTTATTCTGCTCTCATTAGCTGGAAATGAACTTTATATGATGACATTTGAGCTGCTTTACCAAATGCATTTCCAAGGTAAAGTTCAAAGAAAAAGCACTAAAGCATAAATAACACATTTCAGAAACCTTAGTCTAATCTTTGTTTTAGTTTGATCTTTGCAACATAAGGGACAAAGAAAACCCTTTTCTTCAGAAGTTTTATTTGTTTCTTGTGAGCCTGGATTCTTGTTCATTGCTTTGAAGGGATTGCTTGTAGCAGTGACTCAGCCTACAGTGAAAATGTCAGCAGTCCTAGTTTCAAGTACAGACTTCATGAACACAGAGCTGATTTAAGCATTTACTTAGTATAACTGAAAGTCAGCTTAAGAGATACTGAAATGTTTTGTTAATTCTCTGGTGTTTTAGCAAAGACAAAAGAAACAAATGCAAAGCACTAGGAACAGCTCAGAAATAGTGTACCATAAACCTGAACTACACACCAGTATGTTACAGACACTGATGTGCTGTAATCAAGTGATTATTAGTTACCTGATTTACCAGGGAAGGACCACAAGGATGATTAAGGGTCAGGAACATCTCTCATATGAAGAAAGACTGAGAGCTGTGAGTGTTCAGCCTTGAGAAGAGAAGGTTCAGGGGGATCTTATCAAAGTGCACAAATATCTGGTGGGAGGCTGTAATGGGGCCAGAATCTTCTCAACGGTGCCCAGAAAAAGGAGGAGAGGCAACAATATAAACTGAAACATGGGAAATTCCACTTGAACATCAGAAGATTCTTTGTTATTACTAGGGTTCTTGAACAATGGAACACGTTGACCAGAAGTAAGCACTCCTGTTACGGAGCCTCCATCCCTGGAGATATTCAAAACTGAACATGGCCCTGCTGATGGAAACTTGTTCTAGTTGACTCTGCTTGAGCAGTTGGATTGGATGAGACGATCTGCAGAAATCCCTTCCAACTACAACTCTATGATGCTGTGACTATCAATAAACTGATTTTATTTTTTTTCAAAGATTTGCTGCATTTTAGAAGCATTCTGGTTAGTGGCAGGATGAGAGAATTATACATTTACAGGAGTGGTTCCCACTACTGGAATTGCTGAAATGGGGCCAAAAGAGGGTAATGGGATTGCAAGGAGCAAACTAATATCAGGCCTGTTGCTCTCAGATAGGTATCTGACAGTTCTCCATCCTCCACTAATCACCAGCTTGTCCAACTCTATGTTTTCACCTCACTTTTAGCAGTGAGGAGCTATTCCTGAAAGCTTGAAAGGAGCTATGATGGCTTTATGCACTTCACCACTCTCACTGTCTGGTTAGGTCTGTAAGTAACAATAGCTACAACAAGCTGAGTTGGGCAAGATGCAACTTGGGTTAGACCTTGTAGGACTCTCATTTCAGCCATATGTTCAAGTTTATTAGACCACTTAATGGAGGTTGGATGTATGATTGGCTACTACAGGACAGTAAAATACAACCATTACTTCCAGGAAAGCCAAGCTGTTTTATTTTTCCTCATCCATTTTCTTTCGCATCCTCTAATGACTCCCATCAGGGCAGTGGATTGAATGTGCCTCTTCCTTTACCTCCTTTTTTTTTTTTTTCAGCTTTTTAAAAAACATTTATCCAGACCTGTGTATAGTCAGTAGAAAGTAGCAGGCATCTCCTGAAGATATTTAATCCTAATCAAAGATAAAGCTAGTTGGGACTAATCAGACTCTTCTGGTTCCTACAGCTTTTCAGACTACAAAGGACTAACTTTTAGATGGACAAATTTAGGAATACGAACATCCTCTTCCTTCATTTGACCCAGCCTGCCTCTCCATAGGCAGTGTTAGAGCAGGCTCACACAGGGATTTTTTGTGTGTGAAACAAGATAAAAGAAAGGGAACCTTTTCATGATGAATAACAGCATCTTCCCCAAGCAAAGGAGAGTCACCATCCCATATTTGACCCAGGCAAAAAAAAATATATAAGTGGTTTGGCGGGGGTGGTGGGGGGAGGACTGTTTTCACCTGAACTCCTTGAGACAGTGAAAAACGTAGTGAAGAATTGGAAATAACAGAGTGCTGATAAAAAGTATATATATTTATGCATATTACCAGAATGAAGACAGATGACCTACTGCAACACAATAAAAACAGTTATTGGCAACCCCAATAGATATCCTCTGTTGGCTTTAAATATACACAGCAGAGTTCCTGGTATCCACAAGTAAATTAGCAGATCAAATTAATCCCAAAAGTAATCTAGACATCACTAAAAACACGTCACAGATATTTTTGGTTCATTTTTCTAACTATGACCTTTAAAGAGAGAGAGGGGCAAATAAAGTGTCTCTGAACTTGAAAGGCGAGAACATGGGAGTAACTGCTACAATTACTCTACAGCATCCAGCAAGTTACTTATCCTCTTTGAAACTCAGTTTTGCTGCCTCTAAAACAAGGATATGGACAGCTCTGTACCTTGGAGGGGAACTCAGAATCATAAGTCACTGCTGCCAAAAAACCTGCTGTATGAAAGGCATGCAGTGCTGTTATTAACATCTGCGTTATAACATCTTCACTACAGCACACCATCCTACATTCCTTTATGAAAGGAATGTGAGGAATACAATAGTGTTTAGCACTGCATGCTGCAATTGCTTTTTATTCTAACAAGGGCAGTGTCTGGCTTCGTGCTGAGCTCCAGAATGGACAAGCTGGTGGTTCACTTCACAACACAATACCCTTTTAAAAGTTCTTTTTATTTTTTTTTAACACTTGGCTACATATAATTCTGCTGTCTGTACCTTGAGAAGCAAGTGCCTGTACTAAAGCTTTGTAAAACCTGACAATCTATTTCTCATTATGTCCATAGCAATTTCAATTTTTTTCCTTTGTCTAAAACTTGTTACAGTTTGATGCCTGTGGACGCTTTAGGTAACTACCTTTTAATTATCTGACTCAATACACAACAAAAGATTATTCTGTGTGGTTCTTCTCCTAGGTTAATCTAAGCATTTATATTCTAATATTGCAAGGCTGGAAGACATTAGTAAAATTGTCTTCAGAACACACTGTTGGATTAGAGAATAATTTTATCATTTTTTAACAGATCAACTGACCCCAAAAATATGTAATGTAAATGGACGATTAGTCTAAACACATTTATTCAAATTTAGAGAAGAGGAATATAGACAAAAACGGGTCAAAGACTTGCATCAAAGCTAAGAACTAAGCTTGGATAGTCACTTCTTTTTCTTTATGAGCCACCAAGTACATCCTTATCTAATAGGTGCACAGGTTGAAAATAAAAAAGAAAAAAAGAGTTTGTGCACCATGAGATATAATAGCTTCTTCATTCCTTGGGCCTTTCCATCTACATGAAGAGAATGATGAGACTTCAACAGAGTCCTTATTCTCTCTTCTCCTCAATATCATGTCTCTCTAATATCAGAGAAGACACATTTGCGATATCTTTGCTACCTAAGGATTTCCCAGGGGTAGAACTAAAACTTTTAGGCAGAATCTCCCAATTCCCTTCATTCCCTTCACTGAACATCTCCACCATGCATATGCAAAAGCATAACATGAGCCCTCGTTTATTTGCTAACTTTCAGTGGATGAATAGTGGGTCTTACACACCCTCTACCACAGCTATTCCAAAAGGCTAGAAGTGAAAAAAAAAAAAAAAAAAAGTGAAAGCAGCTTTACATCTTTTGTGGCAAGGTATGGTGCAATATCTCACTATGCCTGTGAGGTACCCAAAGGTCATGCCCACTTCCAGACACCATAAAAGGAGCCAAAAATGTACAATAATGTTGTCTAAGGTCCACAAGGGAAATTCACAATAACAGAGCCGAGGGAATGGAGGTGATAAAATACACTGCCATATGCTGCCAGATGTGCTCAGGCAGTATGGACTTAAGCCAGTCCTTTGTCACATGGTCTTGAGGACAAGGATCATCTTTTGGCTCTTTCAGACACTAGCAAAAGTCCAACCAGGGGCTCCTCCCTCAAAAGAAAACAAAACAAAACCATACAAAGCTAAAACCTTTAATCCCTTCTGAAATACTACCCTCACCTGAAAAAAATGGCTCCACTGTAACACTGCTTCTGCTGACTCAGGTTCTGAGTGCTGTGAGTTAAAAAAATAATAATGTTGAAAATAATATTAAGCTCAGAACAAGGCTTAGTAATCTCAGTAAATGCTAATAGAGTTTTAATGCTATTTTCATTAACTTCATGCCCTTTCATATAGAGCTGGAGGGCCACTCACTGATAAGAAAACCCCACCGATTTAGACATGTGAATGGATGCTAAATGCTAATGTTGGAAGCATTGGGCAATGCTCACAGCAGGGCTTTGACAGGATAAAGTTTTTATAGAGTGTCACATCAGGACTTGTTGAGCAGGCTGAATGTCAAGAGAAAAATCAACAGCAGGGAAAAAGGAGCGAAGGAGTATCTCTGAATTTTTTCTTTGAAACTGCAATTAAAAAAGGAAAAAAAATCTCTGTAAGTAGCTAAAAATCCAATATGAATCTCAAAAAAGGAGATTAATATATATGTGTGTGTGTATATATATGTGTGTGCATACATATATATATATATACACACACGTATATCTGACAGAGAGCAAAACCCCTGCCTTTCACTGGAAAACCGGAGATAGGATGAAAAAATTCAAGCCGAAACTTTTTCTTTACACTTCAGCAGGGAATTTGATTAGCTGAGGTGCAACACCAAGTCTAATACTTCTTAGTTGGTGGGAGGTGGTCTGCTTGTTTGTTTTAGTCAGCTAGAAAATATCCAGCTAGATACAGTGATACCTTAACTGGCTTCAGTGGCTTCCAAGTTGATACCTGACCTATATGGTATATAGAGGCCCTCTATAAAGAGACGAAAACACCTCAAGACAGCAAGTTATCCACCATTAATGTGCATGTTGAAGATCAATTAATTTGTGCCTGTGGTTAACTTCCACCATTTCCACCACAAGTGAGAAGGTCTGCTCAGCATAAGAACACCTAAAGTGAGGTGGGATAAAATATACTTTAAGTGTCATGTTTCATAACAACTGGCACAAAATTTGGGTTCACTGCTCAGATTCCTTGCAGAGGGTATGAGAAACTTGACAGTGCCTTTGTTCTTTGGGAAAGGCACTAATCAAGCATTGCCTTGGATACCTGATGTGTCTCAAACTGATGCCAGAGCTTCCACTATATTAGCATTACCTACGGTAAGAGTCCAAGCAACTGTAAGGTGGGACTGATATAACTCAACAGCAAGGAAACAGTGAACACAAGTTCAGCCATGTAGGTTGCTGAAACTCTGTAGTTAAGTGGCAATCACTGCAGGAAGTTAAATATATACCTTTATTCTCTGGAGGCAAATGACATGGTTGTTAACTAAAGCAGGGATTCCTTATGGCTACCAAGTTTGGAGCTGCTCTGTTATCACTTGAGGTGCATTATTTGAGCTCATCTGGCCATGCAAACACACCATATCTCTTGGGAGTAAAAACTAGAAATTCCAGAGGGATTTTGAGAAAAAAAAAAAAGAGTGGTAACTGCAATTGCAATCACCCAAAACTCTGGGGATGTCAGCATGTCTGGAGAATGCATGTGAATTCTAGAGAGGAAGTTGAGGCCTCAGGGGCTTTCTGAGATGAACAAGTGAAGAGGTAGGGTTTCTGACAAGAATCAGAGCAAAGGAAGGTATGTGGAAAAATATGCAATATATTTCTCCAATACTTGGCCTCCAGCAATATGCTGGAAGAGGGAAAGCCGACATGGAATCTAGAGATAAATGCAGTGCATGAGTCATTCCCAAATACACAATTTCTAGTACGGGAGGTTTGGCATAATCCAGATATGCAACTGTGGGAGAAACCAAGTCAAATTGGCAGCCCCGGGATGAACTGCCAGCCCAGCTCACAGAGCCATAATGAAAACCCTGAGAAAGTGTTGCTGGCTCCTGCGTGTAAACCATGTCATATATGTGATGTGATTTTTGATCATATCAAAATCTTATGCTGCTCACAGGACAAAAATGTTGGTCAGCTTCTGCTAAAAGAACAGACCCACCTACTCTGGATCTCTGCTGTGAGACAAAAATGTACATCAGGGATGCCAGATGAGTTAATGTCACATTAGATGCAGCACTAGCCTCTGAGTCCTTTTATCTGCCACTTTGACTAACATCAGCTGGAATGTTTTCAACACCTTCCTCAGTTTAAAACTCTGGGGCCTGCAGGCAGTGTGTTTTCTAGAGAAGATTTGCAGTTGGCAAATCTCAGTCCAACCCACATTCAGCCCAGTTCACACACAGTCATGGAAATAAAGCTCAAAAGAACCAACTTTTCTTAGGTACACCCATAGGGATTTTTGCTTTCAAATCACATTTTAGATCATCTTCTCTATGGTGAATCCCCATAATGTTTCTGCTTGGGATTTGGGATTTAGATCAGAGTGAAGGCACCCAAATTCTGGACAGTACAGTCAGAGGACCCCAGAGTGATTCACTCCATGGTGGACACTCTGTAATGAGTTCAAAACACCTGGTTCATGTGGAGGTGCATGGATATTCAAAGCTGGTGCCTTAATCTTGAATTTCAGTCTCACCTAGGGTGAGAGAAGAAAAGCAGTGGAATGATCTGGAAGATGGAAATCTGTTTTCTTGGCTACTGAGTAGCCTTTTCTCTACTATAGAATGCACACATTTTACCAGAAAAGAAGAAAAAAAAAAAGTACTCAGAGTGAGATTTCTTATTCTGATGGCAGTAAGCTCATTAACTTCTTGGGTTTTTAGACAAAAGCTGCCCCCATGACTACTAATTACAAAGAGAAAGAATGCCCATCTTCTGAGCTTTTAAAAATGCTTTCAGTGCAAAGGAGGAGCATTCAAGGCTTAATCACAACAATAACAAGTAATTCTAAAGCCCTTGTGAACTGTAATAAGGAATTTAAACCAACAGCATGCAATCTGCAAGATATTTCACTATGAAATTAGACCCTTTTCAAGAGAGGCCACTATGTCTACATGCATGCACTAACAGAAACGCAGGAATTTATGCCCACAAGTGCACACACACAATACTTAAGGCTCCGTTTGTCACTACTTGGCCCCTGAGCTAAACACAGTCTATTTCATTCTTTGCAACTGAGGTTATCTCCAGTTTCATCCTTCATTACAGAGTTGTTTGCTTCACCTACCCAAAGTTCAGGGCTTTTGGTAGCTGACTGCACCATGTTTTGGGTGTATGTGTGTGGATGGGCAAGTTTTAGCAAAGGATTAACATGCTGACTTTACTAAAATGAAATCCTTGCAATAGAAAATGTGACTGAAATTAGTTCTGGAGCACAGCATTAGGGAAAAAGAATGATGTCAGCAGATCATAAAACCTAGTATACGTACATTTTGAGCAAGAAAAAGAGTGTGCTAAGATGACTACCTTCCTTCACAGCAGTTGAACAAGACTCAAATTTTGATGATGACAGAATTGAGTAACAGAAAAGATTGTCCTTTTGAGATTGCATACACCACTTCAGTGCTTCTAATTGCACAAGAAGAGAGCAAAATGCAGCTTAACTGCCCCTCATTGTATCTCTCCTGGCTTTTGCCTTATGCTTTTAAATGGGAATTCAAACCCAGATCCTTGACCTGAAAGGTTTGAACTAGGATATTCTACCATAAGCCAGGAGGCTACAAGATGTGAAAAAGGTCTTCTGCTTGGTCTTTTTTATAGTTAATGCTGAGACAGATAGCAAACAAGCACAATTATACATTAAGACAGATGAAAGATTAAGAATATTGCAATTCTGGTCTTAATACTGAATACTTAAGTGAGAGTGGAAAAGGTATGACAAAAAAAAGACACATTTCCCCCATATCCAAGCTGATGTGGATGTCTCCTTTGCCCAGCTGTACATTAGTCTCTCTCTGAGCTAATCTGACTAGATTTATGGTAATGTTGGTCTTTAGTTTCTCTTCATTTAGGGAAGTAAGAGTGCATGAGAGATGGAAAATGTTCCCCTGCAATCCATAAGAAAATCTGCATGCCAAATACGAAAAATCTGCCCACCTGAAACAGTGCAATATTTTTTCAACACTCATCTGCAATGGACAAGGTTGGGACATTCTGGCTTAGCATGACACTGTGCAGAAGGCACAGTCTGCTCAGATGTTAACAGCCCATTAGCAACATCTACGAAGGAATTTAACCATAAATTAAACACCTTTGATACAAATTTATTGTATTAAGCAATATACTACACATTGATGTACATACAATATACATTCACATTGATGTCACTCATTTTAAATGATTTTACTAAGCTAGCTGAAGCAAAAATAAAAAAATGAAATAAAAAAAGCAAATACCCACATTCCTTTTTATTCCCACGGTACAACTTTTTAAGTGTAAATCAAATCTATTCTGGGCTTCAAGGAAATCTTTCATCATACCTGTTCACTAAGAGAAATTTCTGTCCATAAGGTAAGGAAACAACCAGTGTGCTGGATCAAGTGATCAAAGCTAGATGTACCTGACCATTCTGAATGCTAAAAAGCATATATAACTGAATATATGTCTGACTGAATATTTGCATCTGCTACTGCCGAGAAGAAAACACTGATTTTAAGCCATTCCTAAGTAGTTCACAGTGCACACACTGGCAAATTATCCAGGACCAAAGAAGAAAATCAGAAACCATTACTAGCAGTAGGGGGCAGGGAAATATAAAAACTGAGGGAAAATGGCTATTAAAATATATTTTAGTCTTGTAAAATAGGCCTTAATGAACTATAAAATAAATAAGCCTTAATGAACTATAACAACCACTTACAATTATTTCTATACTAATAAGCTCATAGAATACATTTGCCATATTCTGGTCATTAAGAAGATAAGCTTTGGAATACATCATTTAATAAAGGAGAAATTCCACCAATAAAGGAATTCCAGGAACTTTGTGTGTCTGTCACCCCACAAATGTATTTGGATGTCAAAAGAGAAAATTTTCTCAGCTAATAAATATCTGAATTTATTTATACGAGCTAAAATATACCTCTTTGCGTCAGATTTCTATTCTACATTATCTTTAATGCTGTATACTTGAAAAAAATGTAAATAAATACTGGTTATTGGGATCTGTCTTACATAGAATATTTAATAGGAATTCTTAACTGCATGTTGTAAACACAATACAAATGGCAGTTATAAAAATAAGAACAATTTTCTTGAAAATAATCAACAAGAATGACTCCTCATATAACTAACTTTATAAGACATATGGCTTGACATCAAGAAAACAGTCCTTGCAAAAAAAAAAAAATGAAATAGAGGAAATTCCATTTAAACTTCACAAAAAATACCATTTCTTACTGTAAAAATGGTCAAACTGTGTTTCAGTGTTTGCAACAGGTTCCCAGAGAGGTTCTGGAATCGTCATTCTTGGAAATACTCAAGACTGGACACAATCCTACTTGAGCATGGATTTGGACCAGAGGATCTCCAGAAGTCTCTGCCCATTTTAACCATTCTGTCATTCTGTAAGGCACTTAGAGGTTATAGCTAGGGCTTTTAAGTAGCTAAAAGGCACACAACCAAGAAGCAAAGCTGAATGAAGACAATTATCATCGGACTCTTAAACTCAATGCACTTATTTTTTCCTGTCCCTTTTTCAAAATATCTCTCCAATGCAGAATGACGCCTAGGGGGCTAAAGATATTTGTTCTGCTAAAAGTACTCCAGCACTCTCAAACTTAAGAAAAAAGAGATGACTTGAAAATCTTCCACAGACAGTATGACAGTATGTGTTTTTTTTTTTTTTTTTTTAATCTAAAGACTAGTGGATGATCAGTGATCTAATTATTGCCATTTAATGAGGTACTGCTTCTCATCTGAAAGGCTGCAACTGATGCAATGTTATTCTTAGCATGTTTCCATGACATGACATCAAAAGTAATGCGTTTTACTCTGCACTATCAGCAGCCAGTCCACGGACAGCTATAGCTGTTCAGCTAACAAGAGGTAATTCAATAAGTCAGAGTAATGTGAAAATTGAAATCATATACACTTATTCTACCTTGTGCATCATTTCAGTAACACGAAACTTTGCTGATCTTCTAAGAATTTGGGATTATAAGATTAATTTGAGATGCACAGCTGTAATATGGTGTTTCTCTGTACAGGCTCTCACAACATTTCCGATGACCTAGTTCTAACAGAAATGGTTTATGCACTTTATAGCAAAGTCATTTGACACTGTAATGAAAAAAAAAGTCATTTCAGTATAAAAATATGGCTATTAATTGGGGAATTAATAATCTGTCAAAGCTTAAGCAACTTCCTTACTAAAATCAAAAGGAAGAGAGTCATCTCTTCAGCAGTTTTTAGGAAATAGAGACAGTTATTCCTTTAATGACTATTTAAGTCAAACGGCTTCTTTTACAGAACCACTGAGAAAGGCTATTTTGAGAGCTGAAACATATTCTGTAAATGCAAGGTTGTTGTGAAGCAGATTCCAACTCCTATTAAAGTCTAATGAAACTACATGGGATATTTCAGAAATTTCACTGAGTAGAGCAGAATAACAATTCTTAAAGATGGTTTGAGAATATCCCATCCCAGAGATAAAGGCAGTTAGAAGTAGATTATACGTGTATTAAAGAGATTACTTATTAACAAGATGTAGATATTACTCAGATGAATCTACCCAAGGAGGTATATAGCTATTAAAGACATGGCAGCCACTAAGTTATTTCAGCCAGGTCTGGAGCTGTGTGGAATTTTTTATTTTGTTTTATTAATGAAGGTATAGGAAGAGAACAATGTTGTAGAGAAAGTCGTGAACAAGCCCTCTTCACTCTACCTGCTTTTACCCTCAGCTTTAAAGCACAACTCTCAGATCATTATACTTGTTTTTGTTCGGAGAAAGGCACTTGGTATCATTGACCAGAACATGACAAGCTACAGCAAAGGGTGGGATGACTCGCTGTTTCCAAAGAAAATGCACTGTCCTATTTATTAGGTTTTCTTCAAGAGCACATTGATTCCAAATTATTTTGCTTTGAAGCCATCACCAAGGATAATATCCATATACATTTTCATGTATCTTCTGTATCATTTAGCAAGTAGCACTGGCATACTGCGCTCTGCCCCTTTGGAATTCCAGAGAAAACATATGATTCCTCATCTCAGGAAACCAATTTTCCATATTTACATCTCAAGAACACAGAAAGATAGATTACCCATGTACCAAAATCTGATATTCTCAGAACTTCTATTACCACTATTGTATGTACATAGAATGAGAAAAACAAAACAAAACAAAAACAGATAGACACAGCATTTGAGAATGATTTTGGAGACAAAACATTGTAATAATTGCAGCGGCCTTGTTGTTTCAATACGTTTGTTCTCAGAAAGTGTAGAACTAAGATTGTATTTCTAGGTTACTTAGAGAGAGAGGAGAAAAACAAAACAAAACACAATTGCAGCCCTTTAATAATGTAACTAGGGAAAGCAAAATTTTGTCCGTTATTTGACAGAACTGCAGTGTCTTTTTCAAAATCTCTCATTCTCTCTCTTTCACATACACAAGCTTTCAAATATCATGGAACTCACTGAGACTGAAATGCTGATGATAAGTACACAAACCTTGCTCATCTCCTGATCATACCCTACACAAGAGAAGTTGCTCTCCTGACAAGAAGAGCCTCAAGAATCCCATAGTTTCCCAAATGGAGTTCAGTGAAATTGTGCACATCCTAGAGTCATGAAGGATCAGGAAGCACTATGACTGCTCCAAACCTGCTCTTCCATGTTCTTGTCCTCTTTCACATAGTTTTTTCTTAAGTAGCTGTAAATGGCATAGCACAAGTTAGAAACTTGAGTTAGAAACTGAATATCAGCCTCAGGTCCTCAAAGGTGTGCTGTCATGCTTAGGCATTGCAAAGCACAAATAGTTAATGCTTGCATCTTGCTTTTAGCAGCTCAAATCAGGAATTTTCCATCAATCTGAAGGGTCAGGACTGTGGGATTATTCTGAGGACTATGGGATTATTCTCTTTTCCTGCCAAATGAAAGGAAAAATTGCAGAAACCTGAGACAGGACCAAGCAAGCTGCTGCCTTCTTAAAATTCCCACTGACTCAAATTACCACATTTTAATGGAGCTGCAGGAGCATAGGGGCTCTCAATTTAAAGCAAAAGGCAAAAAAAAAAAAAAAAAGGAAAGAATATATCCTGCTTTATCTCTTTTCCACCACAGAATTAATAATCTGGCATTACGTGACACCTGCAATGACCTAAGATTGTGTTGATGGTCTGACACGCATTCAGTCTCAGTAAACTTCCATCAAAATGTTCATGTGTCTCAGAGCTTGGAAGATGTGTATGAGATTTGGGGAAACTCAGAGAACTTCTTAGAAATAAACCAGTCTATTTGCTGGCCTCACACCTTTCTTGTCCTTTTCTAATTTGAAGGTCCTTTTGTAAGAAAAGGACCTTTTGTCCCTTAAAACCTGATTTCTTTTGGCAACCATTTCTTTCCTCTGTGTGGCTATATCTCAGAGTTCAGCTGGCTTCCATGGAAATAATTTAGTTTAGAACTGCAGATTTGGCCATTGGAATCAGTAACATCTTAAGAAATATAAATATCAACTTGATTTAAGAAATGGGGCCTTTTTTATATATATACCAGCCCAATTATTTATTTAGATAAAACTTTTCAGGAAATTGATCACTGAAAACTCAGATCTCCTTTCTTGACTGGCTGAAGCTCGAAGCACACAAATCAGTTGAATCTATAGCAGCCTTTCTGCCAAAGCAAAACTTGAGCAAAGATCTAAGCCATTAAGTCTAAAGGCAGGACTAAAAGACAAGAATTGAATGATGCCTGAATGTAAGTATAGGATCCTTTACAAAATAATGAGAAACACAAACAAAATATATTGCAAAGTTATTGATTCTTGCCAGGGCAGAGGTGTGAATTATTTCAGAATTTGCATGACAGATGGCAAATATGATGACCCCAGAGGATTCAAGAGGTTGAAACAAGTTTGAGGACTCAGCCACTCATAGTTATTAAGCCATGTGCAGATCTGTAGTATAAGCAAAAAGGACAATAAGTAAAACCAGGCCCCTGATATTGATTCAAAAGGCAAAAGCAATTATACGAAACAAAGCTATGTTTTGTCCTCATTTACAACACCGATTTATTGTGAATTGCATCTTGAGTAAGAATTGATATTCTCTAACAATCTGACATTGCGAGGCAATAGAAGCACAGGGCAAACAACAGATTTTCCATTGCTTGTGTTGGAAGAGGATGCCCACACGCCCCTCATAGAAGGAATGATGGTGCTCTAAGTGCCAGTGCCTCAAAGACACACGTTGTTC
Source organism: Tinamus guttatus (assembly GCF_000705375.1). Next base: position 87,039 of record NW_010586553.1, on the reverse strand, counting down.
TCTGTGACAACTTATGTGCAGTTCTTATAATCACTACTGATACAAGTTCTGATTGCATTGGTTGGTTTGTGGCTAATATCCTGTCTTGGAAAAATCTCCTCTTGGCGCCACAGGGTACTCTGTAGTCTACCTGGATGCTCTTTGGTCTACAAGAAGTCTGTTGCTATGAAGGAAAGGAATGTCAAATGGGGCTCTCTAAGGCTGGACTCAGAAAATCCTGTAGAATAAAAATATTTTCTGCCCTCCTGGCTTACAGCTTCAAGTTTTAAAGCTCTCAGATGAAGATGTTCTTGGTTTCTTCAGGCTGGATGTTATGAAGGGTATTCTCCTTTGAGTACGTGATGAAGAGTGCATGTTTTATGATTCCTACCATGCTGCAAGAAGTCAGGGGCCCAGCACGCAGGGACATGGAGCATGAAGCACTCGAGAAAGGGAAAAAAAATAAAATCACCAAAGACAGACTGTATAAAATCAGCTTTCTGAGCTGAGCCACTTTCTCCATTGGTCACAGTGCAGAATACGTTTAACCACACAATAAGTTAATAAGAGAACTAGGCAAGGGAAATTGTAAATAGGAAGAAAAAAAAAAAAAAAAGAGCGCAGAGTCAAATATTTTTCCCATTTTCTCTTATGACTGAGTCACTAAAATCAAAAGAATAAAGTTGCAAACTTAGGAAATCGATGACCAGAACTTAATTCTTGCTTTCCCATACAAATTAGAGCTCTGATCTAGAGAAATTGTCCAAATAAAATAAAGACTAGTGCATCTTGCTCAGGATATTTTGCATATTAAGTTACGTTTGTTCAAAAAGTGACTGGACAAATTAAGAAAGTTAAAGGGAGCAGACTATGTTGATGGCAATTAACAGCTAAATAACAGCTCTGGGATCAGGAAATCTAACTGTTGAAGGCTGGGAGAATATTTTGCAGAATGATCAATCTTGCACACTTGCCTGTTTTTTTCAGCTTTCCCATGCACTGCTGTGAGTGACTGCATCAGCTACTGAACAGAGGTACACTGCTTTACTCCTCCACACTCTTGCTCTTTCTTCATTGAAGGATTCTAAGGTTCGAAAGATCAGTAAGTCCATAGGGTCTAAGATCTATATAATGCAGTCCATGTACTGAGTTCAGAAACTTCGCCTGCATCACAAGAATCTCAGAAATGGGGAAGACATCTTGTACTTCAAAAACATCTTGCAAGAAAAGTGCACAAAATAGTTATCTTTTTTTCTTCCTTCAACGAACAGTTCAAGATGCTTAAGTTGTCATCAGAAAGCATACTTTCCAGCCTTCAGGTACATTTAGTACTTTTCTGCAGGATTGTCACTTTTTTCTTCTCCCCAATCAAGAAAATGCCTAAGATGTAGGATTTCAACAGTCTTGATCGTCACTTTGTGTATTTTTGTGCTGACCCAAATAAGTCACAAAAGACAGAGGACATCATAGACCCATCCAGGCTAAGAAATCCTGACACTAGACAAAGACATTGTTAAAAGAGGGTGATTCTATATTTTTAAGATGTTTACTGATGTTGAACTGTAACAGCAAAAAGAGCAGCTGCACACTCTTACAATATGAGCAATGTGACCCAAAAGTTTGCGGGCTATTTTCCTGAGGTGGCAACAAACAAATGTACAGACATAAGTCCCCAGGAGTTTCTCCAGGTCCTCCGTAGATGCTCTTCTCTCTCTCCTCAGACAAAACTGCCCCAAGGGAGAAGTGACATACTTATGGCAGGGTCCTCGCAAGGCAAAAGTCAGGGCTCAGAGTGCTCTGAAACAGCTGGTCTCTCTGCACGCACTGAGTCAGGAGCTGTAGATGCCATTGCTGCTTGGGAAACTCATAGGAAAAAATGATTTTTTTTTTCCTGATGTCAGGAAAGGTTCATCTGCCAAAGTCGTATTTGACTGAAGAGAAATAAAAAAGTGTTTTATTTGTCCTTATGAGAACAGTTATTATTTTAGTATAAGTATCTATAAAAATGAAGCCTATATATTGATGATCAGTTAGATAATATTGAAATAATTTATTTTATTTAACTCAGTGAGTAGTGACCTTCAGATTTGGCAGCTACACTTACATCAGCTAAAGAAACACAGCCAGGCCTTCATCTAAATGGGGCACAATCCATTTCAGCAAGGTGGTTGGTGTAGTTTCTTTTGACTCCTTATTGATTCAGCACAGAACAAACTCTTGGGTGACAGGTTAAAAGGAATTTCTGGCCAATCATTAGTAAAGCTGGGCTTTCATTTTGTTATATGTCCTGGCACAATTCAGAGTATTTTGCAACCATTTCCTCAACTAGCTTTTTTCCCTTTATTCTCTTTGAACTGTCATGTTATACATTAAAACCCAGCTGTTCTCCATCTCCCAAAAGTGTGTAAAGCAATTTTACATAACAGTTTGTTGAGGTAGTTGAAACTTTAAATCCACTGATATTTTAAAATCCATTTACACAGCAATTTGGAACAGAAAAAAAAAAAAGATGTGTTCTCCAAGAGCACAGAAATTCTGAATAAGTCCCTTTTCTGAAATCTTCAAAATGTAAATGTGAGATCTACCGCACAGCATCTGGGGTCACTCTAGAGTAAGAATAGCTTATAACGATCAGAAGCCATACTTGTTCCAATATAACTCTATACACTTTTTGCCTGTACTTGTACTGCTGGAAAGTAGCTTATGTTTTAGAAGTGTAGTAATTAGTTTCCAAACTCATGATAGAAAGTAAAGCATTACACTTTTCCTAGGGCTTTTATTGAGATCTCTAGCTTCACTTCCCTCTACACATGGAGCTGTTAACAGAAAATTAACTCTAGTGTTCCAATGTATTATTATTGTCAGAGTATTCTAGTTCTCTGACATTATCTGCTTAAGGGACTTAAAATATATCTAGATTTAGTTATCTGTTGATAAGATCTGTGATTTCTAGGGGCTGAGAATATTCAAGTATACATAAACCAAGTTTTATTATGCTATAAATTACCATGAGGCACCACATTTTCAAATCAGAGTAATGTAGCCAATGTTCCTGGGGTTACTCTAGTTTTAAATCATCAGGACAGATCACCATCTGGAACTGTACACAGTGTCTCTTGTGTAAAAGAAGGGTGAAAATATAGATTGAATTAATATAGACACATATTTAACATATATAAAGATCATAAGAGTATCCATACTGGATCATGGAAAGGTCCACATCACTCATATATGTTCAGCACTGGCCAGCAGCTCATTGCATAATGAAGAAAAAATGTGTATAAAAGTATTTAAAGGCATTTCTCCTAGCTCATGATCTTCCTCATCCAAAAAATGGTGAGTTGGTATTTGACAGCCTTCCGTAGATTTTTCTTTTGGGGATTTATCCAAACTCTTTTTACACCCAAGTTTTGGTATTCATAACACCATGCTGTAAAAGAGCTCCACAGCTCAAGTACATGTTCCAGGAAGAATTATCTTTCTGTGTTTCTTTTTGAACCAATCTCTGCTAGCTAAATTTCACAGCACAATTTAAAAAGAAGGCAGAGAAGAGGTCAGACAGTTCTGAGATGGAAGGACAGCTTTATCAAGTTACATCTTGCAAGAGTTCAGCATTACCTATTGGTCTCTTGAGTTTTCCCTATGCTAGTTTCAGAGGATTGTTCAGACTAAGTAATTTCTGCTTAAACTACCAAAAATGTTCTAGTTAACCTCAGTATAATATAGTATTTACTAGGTAGAAGGCTGATATCCCACATGCTTTGTGCAAGTCTCCATGAGGGACACGAAAATTTGCTAAATCAGAAGTTGTCCTATCCGATATCTTCAGGACACTCTCATTAATACTCTTGGGTTCTTGCTTAATCAACCAATCAATCAATCAATAAATAAAACCTGCTAGTGCAGCAGGCACTTGGTAGAAATTCTGTGAATTTGATAATCGGTCCCTGAAATTAAGGATGAAATAGCTTATTTGATAAATTCTAAAAAAAAGGAAAAGGATTTTTTTTCACCATCTTATCCTGTCTTTTTAAAGGAGTCACAAAAAAGTCAAATACAACACAAACAGCAGAGGGATGGCTTATGATATGTTCAGGCTGAACAACACCTCAGCCTACACTTTAAGGATCCACCAAGGATGATTTTTCTGAGCTCACATACCCTCTAAAGAAAGTTATTTTCATACACCAGCCCTCAACCTGAAAACTTAGATACATTTTTCTTATCATTATCAGCTTTCTTAGCTGCCTCTCAACTATTAGGCAGAGTATGATAAAAGAGTTAGTTCAAGGCTTTTACCTGTGGAAACTGTGTCCAGATCAGCGTTTGACTGAGACTGCGATGATTATGACAACAAAGAGCAGGACGGTCAAAGCAACAGAGAGAAGGCAGCACTTCCTCTTCCTGGTACGTTGCTAAAAGAGGAGAAAAAAGGAGAAACAAACACACGGACTTTTCAATTGAAAGATGGAAGAAGAAATGAAGAAATATTGTTGAGTTTGTATTGTCAGGACTATCTGAGAGAGGTCAAAACGACACAAATCTTGTCTCTTCCTCTAGATTAGCCCATTCTTCTGAATGACCCACGTTTCTCTCATTAACATACTTTTTCATCTACTAAATGATGTTTTTATACAATGGCTTTGTCCTTGCAAGCTTCGTTTCTGGATGAATAACATGGTCAAGTGCATGCCAGAAAGCTCAGTGCACGAGCAATAGGCCTGCTGGGGTGTCCTGTTTTCTTTTAACGTTGATCAATGGCAAGTCAAACCAGGAAACCTCTGCCCAGAGCTACAAAATGTCTTAAAAGTCTGATGTACTTGTTTGCTTCTAAAATGTCAGAGCTTTAGTTCTGTCAGAAGATGATGCTAATGGTCATTTAGTATCCGATGGTATTCTCAAATATTCCTAAGGAGATTTTTTAGGGCTACATGAGATCACTTAGTGTTGGCATTTCCATCTTTCTCTTACCCATGCATGCTCTGCAATGAAGTGCTCATTTCAGTACCTACCCAAAGAACATCTTACCATTTACAGAACAAGTAGCTTTATTGTCTGGTAGCTTCATCACTGATCAAGACTGACACAGTTCAACATGTGACATTAAAGGCTGGACTGATTTGACTGCTTCTGGAGAGAACTGAGCATGGTGTTTAGACCAATCAGGCATGATTCAAGCAAAGAACTGCGAGTTTTTCCACTACACTGATGAAAAGGTCTAGGTATCTTTGTTGAAACAGCATAGTCCCAGTCAGCTCAAGCGTTTTATTATGATTTCCTATCTTTTTGCCTTTTTTATTTCTTATTTTGGAGATTTTAATGGAAAGGAAGAGGAAAGGAAATTTGGGAAGAATTTTGTTTAACCGAGTCTCCTGCAAAGCAGTCGATGCTACCAGACAACACGAGACAGATCTTAAAGGGACATATCTCCTATTACCACTCTGTTTCTCAAAAAATCTCTACTAATGTAATTTCACAGATGTATGCCTAACCTACCTTTAGAAATAATCACTGATGTACAAAAGGACATGGGGTTTCAAGAGGAAAAAATAAACACATACACACACAAAACAGGATTCTACAGAAGATGTGGATATATCCACCCTTGAAACTAGACTGGGCCAGGAACAACTTGATTTAAGCGGCTTTGCTTTCAGTGGGAGTTTGGACAGGGACCTTCAGATGCCTCTTCCAACCTATGTCACTTTATGATTCTGTGATTATGATGCCCTGAAGCAAGGTTAATCTGCTCTTATGTGGAAGTGATAATCTATTTCCAAATCTACAGTCGGACCTCTTTTCCCCCAGGCAAGTTCCCTATTGCCCTGAGACAGATGCTACCAGGTTTTTGTCTTAGAATTAGTGACCTCAGAATAGTAGAGCTACAACTACAAAAACAAAAGAAGAAAGCAAAATGCATAATTTATTTTAGAACATAATTTTTAAGATATTCTCCTATTCAGACTAAATATCAGCCAGTTTCATGACTCTTTTTCCACCTCTTCCTTCCCTCAATTACCGGAAACCTTTCTTTCTTACTGTCTACATCATTGCAACTCCTTATTTTTCTCTATCTTGCTTGGCTCCAGCAGGGGAAACACTGAAGCCTCTTCTCGGTTCATGTTGCACAGGGCTATTAGCACAGTAGAAGTATCAAGAGAGTTTGTTCTTGATGCAAACTGAATCTTCAAGTGTGTTTCTAAGAATTATCAATTAAAATCGAGAGAACAGATTTTTCAGAGACTTTTAGGTTTCTTTCTATATTCACAAAGATGACAAAAGATATAGCTGCTTGCTCCATCCTTTTCCCTGCTTGGAAAGTATGGATATTCTACTAGAAAGTGTAAGAGAAATTTAACATTAACTTTTTCTGCTTTCATTTAAATTCTATTATATTTTGACCCTTGACTGGTATACTGTTGTACTGCACTGTTCTACTTCTGTAGCTCCGCCCCTTACTGTTGTAAGCCCATTTCCCATGATACACAGATTTTTTTTTTAATGAAATTGGAGCTAATCTATTTTCAATGCACTCACTTGAGAGAGAAAGAAGAGAGGAAAAAAAAAAGGATATTGTGGGGGGGAAAAAATAAATCAGATTTTACTGGAAGAAGAAATAGCTTTTTGCAGTTATTTTTGCTAGGCTCAGGTTTTAATAGTAACACATATTATGGGTAAAGAGAATTTTTAATCCTGACAGAAGCTCTTTAAACACACATGTGAAATCCAAAGAAGTGAAAAGCAGGGCAAGAATCAGCAAGGTTATTTGGGGACACAAGTGAAAATCACTTTATATTGACAGAAGATGTGGATGTGCCTGAGCCTGGAAGACTCCTTGTCTCTTCACTGTTTCAAAAGACCTGCAGGTCTCATCTTACAGCCTAAAAGAACTTTCTCGGGGGTGAACCGTGAAATGTTAAAAGGCATTTTAATTATGTCACAACGGATAGTTAAGTAATTACAAATCATTAAAGTCCATGGCAGCCCTAGGCCCAGAAAAGCAAGCTGCAGCTTAGAAATTCGTAAGCAAGCATAGTTACAGGGAGTAAAAACAATGTTTGTAGCTAAAGATTCAAATATTGGCTAAGGAAAGAATAAATAAAAAAGCGAGTGGGTCCAGAGGAAAACAATAATCCTATACTTATATAGAATAGAAAACTACTGAAGGATTTTGATTCACTTGTGGAAAAGCAGCATTGTGCTCCTCTGTTCTCTGCAGAGCACAGAGCAAAGCAGTTTCCAAAACTGGCTCTACTAAAGAGGCTAAAAGCTCTGAAAACAGGTATATCAGTTCAAGCAGATGTCTACTGTTGCATCTAGTCTATTCTGGGCATCTTAGAGCAAGCCACAGCACTTCAGAGCAGAGACAGAGGAGAGACCCTGAGGCTCTATGGTGTGGCATTTTCTAGGTCTCCTGCAGTATGAAAGCAATGTTTTAAATAAAAAAAAAAACAAACCAGGAAGCATTTTCCAACAACAAGAATTACTGCAAAGAATTCTGGCAGTATCATGGCAGGGCAATATCCATTGTAGCTAATATCCATTATGGAGATCTGATTCCTGCAAACCCATCCAGGTAAGCAAATAAACACAGGATGAATTTTAAAAAGTAAAACTCACATTATAGCAGCCTGGAGTCGTTAGGTTAGACCCTTTTTAAAGGTCTCTGTTGGGCAATGAAAAAAAAAAAATCATCTTGATTAATTTTCAAGTAGTTTTTAGGATTAACAAATCCGTTTGACACAAAATGGTACATTTTATATGCAAATCTCCATAGAGAGGCTTTTGTGACATTAAAAACATTTGTACCATTTTCTTTCTTCTACTCTCAGAGGTCATCTGGAATTGCACTAAAGCCTTTTTCTATGCACTTAATATGCATTTTTGAAAGCTAATTTGAGGTCTGCTGAATTGGGAGCCCAGGGCCTTAATTACTTTTGGACATGTTTGTATAGAGAAGATGTTGTGAATCTGCAAGTACTGTCACTCCAATATTCGCCAACTGGAACTCAGCTGAAGGCTGGGGAATTCTCACGGAGGGGCTTAAAATAAATAAATAAATAAATAGGGAGATATTGGAGTAACACAGAAAAAAATCAGGCCTTGTGGATGTGTTTACCTTCAAGTGTTATGTAAACATACTGAGGGAAAAATTCTCTATCCACTTTTGCCAGTGATTCTATCATTATTTTTGTTACTACATTCCATTTATATTGATAGTATTCCTTTAGCTAAGTCACTGCACAATCATCTCCTATATGATAGTAAACAGATAGCATTATTGCAAGAGAACTGGAAAATGTGACCTTTAACGTGTATACAAATTTAAACGCACTGACCAAATTTGGTGACCTTTATGGAAAAGCTTCCTAATGGAGTAGCAGTGAATTTGCTATTAAATATCACTGCTTGTGCAGACTGTCTAGAAAAGGCCAGCAATATTATTAAGCACTTTTAGTATATTTAAATGAGAAGGAAACAGCCAACTTGCTCAGGAGTAAACCTTAAGAGATGCGATAACAACACGAAAAGGACAGCTCACTCTAGCAGGGGAATAACGTTTCTCTCTCTCACATTGCTTTTCTGCCATTATCACTGCATCATTTTGACCAATTTCAAGTTTTCCTTTCGCTGCTCTGTCTAGGCCACTAGTGCAGTTGCCACTCTGCACTAATTCTGTGCAATCTTCTCATTCCTTTCAAAATTTCTTCCCAATTCACTTCTCAACCATTTATGTTCTTTGCAGATATCCTCACTGGAACTAGCGGTCATCTACAGGCAAAGTTGCCCAGCATTTCCTCTGGTAGAATTGTGTTTCCTGCCACTTAGATGTTTAGCTAGTGATAACCAGTCAGGCTGACATTTTCCACACTTGAAGTCTATTTCAAGCTGATATTCCTGCTTCTTCATCTAAGTGAAAAATGTTTCAGCCAACTCTAATGGAAAACATATATATATATGTGTGTATAAAACAGTTTCTATACATATATATAATATAGAGAGCAAAAAATGAACAAATTTTACCATGACAAAAAAAGATAATGCAAACATTTTTTTCTAGTGCCTTCATGCGCTGCAGCATACTGGGGAATGTGAGGAATAGAGAGAAATGTTTAATGTTTCTAGGAAAATTTGGCTCCTCTTGGGTATGATTTACCCAAAACCCCAGTTCACAAATTTGTGACTAGTTTCAAAACAGGGTAATTTTCTGAAGAACCCCATCTATGCTGAACAGTCTGCAGTCATGATGAGGATTAGACGAGGGTGTTCTCTGCATTGTTGTCCCTAAAAGCAGTCAAGGGCTGATGGTGAAGCTATAAGCAGTGATTTAATTGCTGCCTTTTCTAACTCTTGAATGCTTGAATTAGCAATCTTAATAAATCCTTAATATATTTGTTTTTCTCTTAATGCTGAAACATCATTTACAATAACACATGCTAATGGCTTACATTTCTATCATGTCTTTCAAGGCAGCAGGCCTCCAATGAGATTTACAAATTTGCTATAAAGAGGATTACTCTTTTTCCTCAGCACTGGAACAAAGCCATCTACCTCTGGCAGCTGTTTGAATTCTACATAGCAAAACTCGCCAACAGTTTAAAGCAGGTAATGACTATTGTGTGTAGCTGAAACACCAGAGAGCCTGCAATTTCCCAAAGCAGAATTTGCACAGGTAAACAAAGGAAATGCCCCTATATTCTTCCAGAAACTGCCTGGAGATGCTTTATAACCTTACATGGACAGATTCACACAGACTTGGACTCCGCAAAGTCTAGCCCAGAAACATGGGTAAAAAGGAACACAGGAGAGAGAGATCAATTCAGCTACATTAAAGTGCTGCTGTGCTCAGGGAAAGGCTTCTTGCTGAGTAGTGTTTATTAGATTATGTCCCTACATGAACATGCTCAGACTAAACCGTCCCAGCTGTCTCAGTTTTTCCTCATAGGAGAGTTACTTCAGTCCCTTAGTTGTCTCTCAGCTGGCTCAGTAGCTCCATGTACTCAAGCGCCAGAACTGGACACACTATTGCAGATGTGGTCTCAGGGCTGAGCAGAGGATCACCTGCTTCCACCTGATGACAACACTCTTCCTAATGCACACCAAAAGCCTCAGGTCCTTCTCCACAGAGCTGCTTTTAAGCAGGTCAACCCCAGACTTCACTGGTACAGGAATCCTCCTTTGGTGCAGGACTGTGCACTTTCCTTTGCTGTAACTCATGAGGTTCCTCTCCACCCATCTCTCCAGCCTGTCAAGGCCCACTAAATGGCAGTGCAGCCCTCTGGGGTATCAGCTACTCCTCCTAGTTCTGTGTCATTTGCATACTTGCATCCAGGTCAATCACGTTTAACATCTTCATTAGTGTAGTTTGAACGGTATTAGTATCACTGGTAACTGGCCTCCAGATGGACTTCATAACTGTCATCTCCTCCATGTAGGCACCAATGGTGCTGCCAACTGCATCTTTATAGGGACCTTCTTGGAATAATTTCATGAGATAGGGCCATAGAAGTAAGAGGGGCCCCACGAAACTGGATAATATTCAAGGATTGTGCATCCGGAGAGCACGAAGTTGAGAAAACGGGGCAGGAAACCTACATGGATGAACAAGGAACAACCAGCAAAACTTAAACAGAACTGGGAAGTGTACAGAAGGTGCAAACAAAGACAAACCACTTGGGGAGAGTATAGGGATGTCATCTGAATATGCATGGTTGAAATTAAGAAGTCCACAGCCTGTTTAGAGTTTAATCTGGCAAAGAATGTCAAGGACAGCAAGAATGGCTTAAGTACATTGGCTACAAAAGTAACACTAGGGATCAGAGTACATCAAGAAAGGATTTTCTATCTTCAAAGTATTATACTCTTGAAGTAGGAATTGCCTCCAAGTCTCAACAATAATTAAGACAGATGACTTCTGCTGTAAATCTTCAGGCACCAAAGAAGAAACCAAACTCTAAGCTCATCTGATGATGTCACCAGAAGGCAACTGCATATGCCTACACATTATCCACTACATTACAGTGATCTATGCAAATCTTTTCCCCAATGTTACATTTCATAAATTAAATCAGTTTCTGGACACCTAGAAAGTACCGAGTTATCAAATCCTTACAAATGTTGAGAGCTGATGAATCTCCATAGTGAAAATGTCACAGGACAATAATAAGTACCATTTTGTGTGTGTAATTTTGATTAGACCAATTGATACAAGTGAAAAAGAAAGACATGGACTGCTACTTGTCTGAAAATCTGTCTGTTCTTTTTCAGTAGTGTCAGTCAATTTAATACAAGACATTACTCCTTAGAAACTTTATTTACCACTATCTCTAGACCACCATTACCATCAGCACTACTTCAGCAACATCTATGCTACTACTAAACACTTCACTGTTAACATGTAAAGCAGTAGTTAGAAGATCGGACTATGCAAAATTAATACATAGTTTTGCAAAACAATGACATTTACTGCTTTAAGTAAATGTTTAAACATAGTGAATAGTAAATCCAGTGATTTCTATTAACAACCACACCAAGGATAACTGCCAATCAAGAACATTCTTCAAGCTCAAAACTTGTTTTTCCTCCAGTTGTTCTGTTTTCCACCAGTTTACAAGTATTCACTGTGTCACTGCTGCTCCTTTGCAGTATACAGACTAGTTGGGGGCCCAAACGCTATGCATCTTGAAGGTCTTTTCCAACCATAATGATTCTATGATCCCTGAGAAATTAAATGGAGATTAGGCATGAAAATCCTGCTTGGCAAGAGTGACCAATTGTGGCCTAGAAAGTCAAGGGATGCACACCTCTACATTTTCTCTAAAACAGCATAGATATGCAGGCTAACTACAAGCTATTTTTACATCTTCTTACTCCCTTAAGTTTTTATATGTAGGTCTTCACCCATTCAGAGTTGATCCCATAGAGACAAGCTGAGAGTCTTAAGTAATTGTCAAATGAGTATAAATGAAGGACAAAAGGATATCTTTTCTTTTACCAATTAATCTATGTTGCACATAGTTTAAGTCCAGTCCAGTTTAAGTCTCAGTGAAATTGAGAAGAATTAACAATGTCTCCATACTACTGTATTGTGTGGGATGGAATGAAATTTCAAAGATGCTCGGTTTTCCTTAAAGGCCATGAAAAATTGGTTAGGCAGACATAATTTCTAGTTATAAACTTTAAATTAAATACAAACAAACTCTTCAAGGTTCTGAACGTATTTTTACCTCTGTTATTTTTCCATTTCACAGTGGCCTATGAGCTTTCAGTTTTCTGATGGATCAAATGAACCTAATTCCAGGAGGTTGCCTGTACTACTGCACTTCCGCCTCCACAAAAGGAGCAGAGAATACTGGAAAATTTAATGAGATCAAAATATTCTCCTGCTTAGCTTTGCAGATGGAAAGTCAGGGAAATCTGAACAAAGGAGAAAGTTTAGGACTGGCATTCAAATGTAAAAACAAAAATAATTTAAAAAGACCTTAAAATAGCAGACATCAGTATTGGCAGATCTAACATCTATTCCTCTTTCTTGCAATCTTTCATGCAATCTTTCAGAAATCACTTAATTTCCCAGTACCTATGTTTCCCTTTTTCTAAGATTAAGGATGTTACTTCAGTAATTTCATAGGCCACCTACAGTGATGACTATCCATTTTCCAGTATGAGAGTCCTGTTTATTCTGGGAGTTTTGTTGTTGTGTTAATATCAACCCAATGCCTTTTTTTTAAAAAAAATGCCCACTTTTGTTTTTGCTCTTTATTTTAAGTAAATTAATTCAGCCATTTCTAAGATTAGCAGCTTTAGCATCTTCCTGGAGGATAGCATTTCAGTTGTGAAATTGCATAATATAATTATGGGTATGACATTGGAGTTCATATTTCAAGGGAAAAAAGTGTGCCCTTCTTTGGTATCTCAAGCAACAATTTGAAGCAAATAGTTGTCTTAAACTGTATTTTGCTCTGAATTAAGCTAAAAAACTAGGATGAACATTGTCTGATATGAGAGTTTAAAACATTCATGAGACTAAACTGTTTACTGCTCATCAGTTTTTGGCAGAAAGGCAATATTCAGAAACAGGCTACAGTATTATAGATGGTGCCATCAAAACTTTCTATTCTGCCTCTACCTATATCAGAATTTTTATTTGCAAGCTGTAAGGGTCTCAACAAAAAATATTGTTTACTTACAAACCAATAACCTTGAAACCTGACCCTGTGTGTCTTGCGGAAACTCTAGATCTACACACTGATTAGTCAGTAATAATTTAACTGTGATGGACAATATGATGGAAGGCTGTGAATAACAGAGTACAATGCCAGTGTTTATCCCTACAAAATGTATCTGTTAATAGCAGCAATAAGAGGAAAAACTGCAAAATAAAGGAAGAATTAAATGGTATTATGATACTTTACGGTTAAAAGGGTAAATAGCTTCGGCCTTTGAGCTTTATAATATCACATGAAGGGAAGGCAACATAATAAAATTACTTAAATCCACCTTTCTTTTCCTTAGAAAACATATATTTATTATTCCTATGATGGCCCCATTTTGCAATCAGTTTGTCAAACTTATGGAAGTAGTCATCTCTGCTCAGCTATTTATGCCACATAGGGAAAAAGCAATACACAAACATTTCTTACAATAACATGTGATTCCTCAGCATGGCATTAAGAGGCAGGTAAATATAAAAGATAGTATGCCATACAACTCTAGCTAATTTTTAACTGGAACAAAGTTTTTTCAGTTACATACCTTCTTTGGCATCTTCGTAGAGGTACATGGCCAAAACAAATAAACAAACAACAACAACAAAACCCAAAACACCATGTTGCATTAGACCAAGTTTAAAATTCTTCAACTTACTCAGTTTGCTGTTACATGTTTTTTCATAAAATATACCAAGCCAGTCTCTGGGTGGTTCCTGGAACAAATTTTAATTTCATATATGCCTTTTTTGGGGGCAGTACTGGGCTGATCTCCTAGGGCCCTGAGAAAAAAAGCTTATTAATCAGTTTTCAGAGTAAGGCCTGTATGTAAATACTCCCAAACTGTCATTCTGAAAATTGAACCAAACAACTGATTTGAGAAATCTTTGAAATTTTTGAATACTTCACCTAAACTGAAACCTCTGTGGGAAGTTATGTACTGGGGGTATAGGAGAAAAATTTAAAGGCAGAAATCTCCTGAGAGGTCCTGCCTATGGATAACTATATACATTTTTTCAGGCTGGCATTCAAGAGACCAGAGACTTTTCAACAGTGAGTAAGTGAGGAGAACTTCTGAACTAGTTAAGAGTGTACCACCTGATCAAAGCTTCTGACTCTCCATTCCTTTGCTCCCTGGCATCTATGACAAGGGCTTAAAAAGGTTGAGCTTCACATGGAAGAAAAATTAGACATATCTGTGTGTGCATGTTTCCCCCTTCTGCTTGTCAAAGCCTCTGTACTTAGCATATTAATTTACTGAGTTCATCTTTTTAATGTCATTAGAGCTCCTTTTTTGTCTTTATAATCCTCTTATTTGGTAATCAGTCTGAGCCTGTCTGTATTTTTTACAAGTTTCTGGTGGAGATCAAGGAAAGTTTTCTCCTGATCTACTCGACAACCTCCAGCTTTCTCCTCAGTAGTTCAGTGTGATCCACAGGCCTAAGAACAATCCTTTGTCCTTCTGTTTCTTTTCCTTCATTGCCCTTTAGGGCAATATAACGTGACTTTTCTTTTAGATGCATTACAGCTGATGCAAAATGAACACCACAGAGCTGAAGGAATTAGAAACAAACATGGAAAAGATCATAGAAGTTATTGCTATATGTACCAGCTAGGAAAAACACACCAAGAGACCCTTTTCTACAAGCCATCACTGAAAATGGTAACAGGCTGTTTCTTAAAATTCTAATTGATTTCCCTTCATAGAAAAGATCAGAGAGCATGAAATAATCTCAAAACACCAAGTAGATATGACATCCCAGTAAATGTACTTCTTACTTTCTATTTCTAAAGATAAATAAATCCATCACTTGTCATTATCTACCTTCCTGCTGTTCACTACATATACTTTAAATGGCAGAGAAATCATTAACACATATCAATATCATTTCTCAGTTTGAAGGCATTAAGGAGAAGCCCTCATGATCCCTTTAAAAGGCATCCATGGGACAGAGCCATACTCAGTAAAGCAATGGGCAACATCAGCCTATTCACCAAAGTCTAACTTTGCTATTCCCTCTCTGTTCTTTCAAATCCCTTTTAAAAATAGAAGTTCATTTATCCACTTACTTAAGCAAAAAGCTGTAGACAGCAAGCTGCTTACCCTGCTTTTTCAAATTTGATTTTTTTTTTGGGGGGGGGGTGAGGGGAGGAGAGAAAAAGAAAAAAAGAAATCAACATAAGGGCAATCCCACATCAACTAATCTCAGCAGTAAATTAATTAAACAATTATTTTAGCCAAGCCTTCACTTCTGACACAGCACAGCTGACACTAATTGGGCCACAATCAAGATAGTAATTCAGGTTAATTGGATTTCCACTGTCAGCAGCTATCAGCTTGTTTCAATATGCTGCTGTCATTTAAGAATAATTAATCACAGACGACTTTATTGAATGGCATGGGTTGACAGCTGATGCTCTGGTAGTGCTTGAAAAAGTTGGTGGGTTGGTAGTCCTACAGGATTAGAGAGATAGCTTCTGTTCTAGAATAATTTCCACTAGAAGAATTTTCCAAACTAACTTTACTATTACTGTATTCTTGAGACCCAAAGCTTTTTAAATAAATTGTCAAAACGGTGATATTTACTCTTTTACACATGTAGAGAGGAATAGAGGAGGCTAGAGAAAGAAACAGCTATTCCTATTGAAATAAGAGGTCAGAGAGATGCGCTCCACTGCAGCCTTCAGGTACATGCTCACTGTTTGGCTAGAGCCACAAAGGGTTCAGTAACACAACACTTCACATGTTGCATGAACTGAAATAGTAAGCCTGGTCTAATGTCACTTGCTTTTCTTGATTCATCATATGCCATTATTTTGATTGACTTTTGATAATATAATTTACTTGATCCATTGCAAGAATGGGAGAAAATTTAAATATAGAAATATTATATATACTATATATTTAATTGAAGTATAAATTTAAGGTATTCTTGGCAGAGTTCTAAAAATTTCTATCAAAAATGGCTTCAGTACTTTCATAGCTGGCTGGAGAAACACCTCTATCAGGAATGTAAACTTATTGTGTAAATAACAGGCACTAGCTCTAAATGGATGGAGTACACAGGAGAAAACTTCTGATGGAAAACCAGGCACTGCAACCGACAAATTTGGTTCCTCTTATTTTGGAAAATATTGGAGAGAAGACTGGAATACACAGTATACAAATAATGAGGTGCAAATTCCTGCCTTTAAGGTGTTTTCTTGCTGTCAATCATAGAGGCCTGATTAGGTAGAATCATCCATTAACCAAAGTGAGTGAGACGAAGCAATTTATTATGACCTTTTTTCAGAGCAAGCTGTAGATACTGATGAACAATGGATATGAAGTTTTTATTCTATCAGGATGTCAAATCAGTCAACTTCCTCAGATTTTTATCTTCAGTTATAGCTAAGACCTAGTTGCCTCCTTAGCCTTTTGTTCTTGGGAAGCCACTGCTTTTTGGAGAATGGTTTCTCTGTTAAGATGCAAATAAAGTAGAATCTATATTAGACTAGAAGGATTCACCCTCAGAAATAGGCAAAAGCAGTTAAATCTATGGTTTTATTATGTTTAACATTTGTAATACAAATTGGCTCCAGAAGTGCAGCAGGTTGGTGTTATTTAAAAGCACTCTGATAGAGGATGTCAGTTAAAGACACGAGATCCAAAACAAAGGGATTATTATGTTATGATCCATTGCAATCTTACAAAATATAATCTCATGACATATTAAATTGTGTGAATAAATTACTGGGGATTCTCCTAATAGAGAGACAAAATGCAGACATACAAATGAACATTACAAGCATTTTGTTCTTAACCGGTTAGCTCTGTGATCACTTCTGACAGATAAAACCCAAATCTGAAACTATTTTCTTTAACTTATTTTTCTTTCTAACCATATACTTTCCAACAGGGATTCATGTGCCATGTCAGCAGCCTTGTTATTTGTAAGCAAGTGGGTACTCTGTTAGTCTCCTTCATTGCTCTCAATATCCCATGATCTTGGGTGATCTTCTTAAAAGATTTTGTCAGAAAACAAGGAAAAGAACCAAAATCCATGTATCATAGCATAATTATATCCCAGTATAAGTTGCTGTGAACATTTCAGTAGGAGGCCTAGAAATGAACAGATCGTGAATATTAGACTGTTCTCTCTTCCCCGAACATAATAATCATCACCATCATCATCACTGTCATCATAGGAGGTGAAAAGAGGCTTTAGAGGCCACTTTCCCTGCACTGCAGGTTTTGTACTTGAACAAAGGAATTTCTTCTCCAGAGTTCCAGTCCAACAACTTTTAGAATTTCTTAAGTTACTAACGCTTTTTAAAAATAGGAAGATTAACCAGTAGCTTGGTTAAATGGTACCAAGCAGGTGAGATGTGGAAGTCTGTTCCAGCCGTGTCAGAACAAAGCAAATGGTGAGTTGGCTCAAAATGTGCTCAGTTGGATTGTAAAGTTTTGGACCACTGTTGGCTTTCATCTGTCCTCTAATATCTGGTTCCCCATGCTTGAAGGAGCTTGCAGGCCATGCCAATGCTCCAATTACTGCCACCTTTAAAGCCTTGGACCTTTCACTGGCACCAAAAAAATAAACAAAGCCAACAAGTTGGAAATAGGAGTATCCAAAGAATATGGAGCTGAAGCTCCAATGCCATATGGGACATTAATCCATATATCTTGATCCTTCCTGCTTTGCTATTTTTTTTTCTCATTCTTCTCATGCAAAGATCTTGGAAATGTTTCCATTATTTGTTTAAATAAGGATCAGAAGATGATCCAGATGGCAAACAGGTGAGCAAGCAAAAGCAGATGATATTTCCAAGAAGAAAAATATTTCTATGCCTCTTGCTGCAGCTGTTCAGTGGAGCCAAAGTTATATTAATAGATGGGAGTGGTATTTTTCATTATTTGTTTGTTTAACAAGGCTATGAGAATGGAATATTTGGGCTTTTTTAAGAATTGTCTACATTCACATCTCAATCCCTCAGTGCAAATAACACTTAATAGCAGATCACAGAGTCTTCAGAGATTTGATGTAGACAATAGCAGAAAAACATATGTTTATCTCCCTGGGTATTTGTGTGGCAATATGACCTCTTTTTTTCTTTTCCTTTTTTTTTTTTTTTTTTAAGTGACTCTCTCTCAAACCTACAGGTACCTACTAGGTTGGTGTTACTTTATACTGAAAAGACAGAATAAGTATCGTCCTTATAACATCCTGTTAGAACAATAGCTCACAAGAAGGACATATTCGCAGTGACTTAGAAATATTTTCTGAGGTGAGCAGGATGCCCACTCAAACTCAGCGCCTGTAGAAATTGGCACGACTAGAAACTTTTTTGGATACATCAGACTAAACTCCTCAAAATAGTTTGAATCAATCAACAGAAGCAATTAGCATCTTTATGTGATTAGTTCTTCTGTTGATCTCATTAGCTGGGCTCAGGTGCTAATATTCTGATTGTCACCTTGTAACTGCTATGAGTCAGGGAAGGAGTGTGTGGGTGTGGAGGTAAAAGACAGGAAAGCTTCTGACTTTTTCAAGCTCCGTCTTTTCTTTACTTTTCCTTGCAGGAGGAGATTTAAGTCTTCAGACTTTATCTCAAGAATACAAAAGTCATAGGTAAGGATGCAGAACTGCAATCTTCAAAAACCTAAGGCTTCCAGAGAAAAATAATACAAAGCAGACAATAAAATTTCCGGTTATCCATGGACTCCTACTTCAACTTAGGGTTACCATGCAAGAGAAATACACATGAGGAAAGAACAGTTACAAATTCATAGCCTAATTAATACTTAATCTTCATCTGGACAGCAAACAAAGAAGTTGGCATTGTTCTTAACTATATTTTCCTATTTAGATCTGTTGGCAAGGAATTGATGCAACCTTGCATCTAGCTTTTTCCCATCAGTTCAGCTAAGAGGATTCAAGTCACAACAGCTACCAAGCAGCACTGAGCTGTGAACTGCTCTGGAGAGGTTCTGAACAAGTTACAGAGAGTTATGTCAATGAAAGGCCAGCGACATATCAGACACATAATATCTGAACAAATAAACATCACTGCGTATTTGATATGTATCTCTGCTGCACAGATTTACAGTAATGCCACTTGGCAGATCGTGAGACCTTTCCTTAGCTAGCGAGAAGGTAGTTGGGAGAAGAAGGCAATGGACATAAATTCCATCTGGCTGCTAGACAGGAAGAAAAAGATTCTGGGATTTTACCCCCAACTTCGCCAGAAAGGAGATATTTGGCCTTACAGACATCCATCAATTTCATGGCACTTTTGTTTTACTTGAAAAATACTTCTAATACATGCAAAGGAGGGCTAATCTCTTCTGGTTGAATGTGGTCTAACCAACCATGCTTGTCATGCAAGGTGAGGATGTGTTTGAGGTAGATGTGCTGCAAAGTTTGACCTTACAGTGGTGAGGTGATTGACCTGACATGGCAAAGAGTATGTAAATAGAATGTTTTCAACTTTCTTCATCTGCTAGAAGTCTGGAAAACAAGAAAAAGAGGAAGAACAACGGACATTCTTACAGATAAAAAGTGTACCTAACTGAAATTATTAAATTTTGGAAGACTGGAAATAAGCCATTTCTAACATTAAGTACTTGTCCATTAACAAGGTCCAAGTAGGGGAAAGGGGTGGTGACACAGACAATAAGAACTCTATATCAGAGATACGGTTATTAGCAATTCAGAATTAGAGAATTATTTCTGAGCCATTTTTACGGAATAATTCTGAATCTGGTATATAATCTGCCAAAGTAAAGCCTAGTAGCAGACACAGTGGCGGGGATTTGTTAAAACTATCAGAAATACTAGCTGACAGAAAAAATAAAGTAACACTTTAAGCACCTGTCTGTTGGTGAGAGAAGATTAGAATATTAAAAACAAAATCTATATTGTTAAGGGAAATTTCAGTTTTGGTAGGAATATGATTAAGCTCACAAGTAGCCAGTAATAATGCATAAAAATTACTAATGCAACTTTTTATATGAGGCTAGTGAGCCGGAGATAAAATTACTTTGTTCGACCTGATTATGATGGATATAGTTGAATTAGGTACTGGACTGGAAATCCGTAGTTTTCTAAGGATGAGTGATCATGATTTGATTACATACAATATGAAAAACATAAAAAAACCTCTTACTCCACAGAGGCACACATCTTCCCAAACCAAGAAAATTACAAGCAAAATTGACTGCAGAAATCATTTAAATAGAAAAAAAATAGAATGAAAATAAGAAGAACTAAAGGAACAGTCTATTAGCTGTCAGCATGCCTTGATATTTCAATCAAAAAATGAAGAGCTTTAGGAAAAACTTGATTGTGATGCAGTGATTAAGTGTAAGCAGCAAATAGAAATTCAAGGAATTGTACTTTTAATTGGGGAAAAAATGTCCCGTGGTCTTCTTTGCATTTATATCTAGCAGGGTGTATATCTCCTTGCAAAGCGAACTCTAGCTCTTACTATATATATCACTAATACCGTATCTGTAGGCCTGCCTCGCCACAAGGGGAGACCCCAAACCCCCTTAATCCACAATACTCCTAGATGATGTTGATGATAGAAGCTGACAGAGAGATTTATTGCATATGTCTCACTTAAAAGATGAAGCCCACCCCCCACCACCACACACACACAAAAAAAGACAGAGATCAATGCTAACTAGATATAACAAAGAGATTTTAAAGGCACCAGTGGAAATAATTGCTGGCTAGGCTAAAGAAATGAGTTTGGGGGACTTTTGGTGGGTAGACTGAGAATAAAAGAAATCCTGGTAATGTCACAATCCAATTAGGGTGAAGATAAAAATTGCTAATAACAACATGGAAAACACAAATATATTCAGTAAACATCTCTATTACAGATTTGGGTAATAAAGGATTTTGTACTCATATCCCTTGATGGACCATATTAGGAACAAAGAAGGATTTTAAACTGACAAATAATCGAAAATTAAAGAATAGAGCTGTAACTAATAACAGGCAACTTTTGTTTGTTTGTTTGTTTTTGAGCTGAATGGATTTTATTCTGATAAGTTACAGAACTGATTGCTCCAATAGTGAAGTGTATTTGACTTTTATAGTTCACAACAATCTGGTAAAAAATATAATATTTTCCAACTTGCAGCAATATAAACATCACTAAGGAATCTGCATCAGGGAAAGCAAGGGAGGTCTAAGGCCATCAGCAGGCATGCATGATCCTTTTCCTGGGATATGGTCACATCGGTAAACCTTTCCACTTCATGCTGCTGTGTAAAGACGTGCTAAATAGCAGGTTGAAATATGCTCTCAAGAACAGCCACTGGGTCTGATACTACTGATCACTGTACCAGGGATATGAAAATGCTAACTGAATACAAGTTGATGGCAGTGATTATGAAAAGGATCCATCCAATGTAAACTTAAACATCTGAGAACAAGAAATCTATGCAGAATTAGAGAAGGGAACTGTAGTTTGGAAGAAAAGAATGAAAAGGATTTAAGAGTCATCGTGGATAAAAAACACAAGATGAGCTACTGGTACAATATGTGTCGACAGGTCTAAAGCAATCTTTGACCTTGCATTGTGGGCAATAGAAAGGAGAAGAGATTTCACAACAATGAGGAGACATTGAGAACACTGATATTAAAATAATGAATATATTTCTGGTACTCCTGGCTTATAATGGATGCTATGTAATAAATATGGTCAGTTAGGAGACACAAAAAGCCATTTAAAGGCTGGAAATCTTTCTTTCAGTGAAGGCAAAAAAATAAAATTCATATATATTTGCACGGCCAGGAAAAAAAAAACGAATCTATTAGAAAATTCTTTAACTTGGTGCAAAAAAAACCAACTTCAAAAGAAAAGCATGTATGTCTATAAGCAGACATTACCTCCATTCCAACTGGAAACAAGGTGCAATATTTAAAAGCAAGGGTGCTTAAGCACTGGAACGAATGATATAACTTCTGAGTCTGATCTGCTAGTTAAGCCTGGACACCTTACTGGTGTAGAGTTTTTGTTACACTCCGTTATAAGACTAAATGCAGGAGTAGTTGTGCTGATATAGAAGCAATCAGACAAGATTATCCAACTCTTTTTGAAAATTCCCATATTATCAATGACATATGCAAAATTTTGTGAAGGGTACTAGGGACCAGAGACATAGGATATATTCAGAACCATGGATTTTATCACTTCAACTGAAAGAAAGGAAAAAAAAGAGAGCATTTGAGGCAGTAGGGTTGTGTGCCTGTGTGAAGTAGAAAGAATTTACATCGCCTGAATTTTCTACTTGTCCTGAACATAAACTACATCTTTTCCAAACGGACTTATCAAAACTATGTAAATACATTCCATGTAAATGTATTCATAAAATACAGCATTTGAGAGAAATGTATTTATATGTGTTTAGACTCCATTTCAGATAAAGTGTTCTGAAAACAAGCAATGTAGATAGGTCTGTGTGAAGTGTATTTGTTTCTTAAGTGGTGTTGTCTAAAATGCTACATTTTCTAAGTGGATTACAAATGCTGTATTTTTTTTGTTAAGACTACATTGCACTGGGAAGAGATGACAAAACCATGACAATGTACAAACAACAGAATTCATTTGCTGAGGAGTTAGAATTACACAGAGCTTTTATTAGTTCACAAATAAATGTGTCTAACTCCACATTTACTTTTGACAGTTCAGGTACTGATATCACCACAGATGTTTCATCCACACCAAGCCCCACTGACATCTGTAAAGACCCGAGTGGAGGAAGTTTCTACAAAGCAAAGCGTCAGCTTAAGGATGGGATTAATTTCATTTAGCTTTAACTGCCTAGAAGTACCAAGTGTGATTTGGTCATCTAGGTTCTTCCACAGCAAATATAGGCAACAGACTTGCAAGATCTTCTATCACTGGAAGGTACATCATCTCACTTAAAAAGAAAACAAACCAAAGAAAATAAAAACGAAGGATGGTGGAAATGCAGAACATGCCATACTTATGGGTATTCCAGGGACTGCCCTGACAGCAAGGTATGGATACAGCCTATGCAGCTGAATGATCTTCCATGCACACAAAGATGACGTAAAGTTAACTTCATAAAAGATGGAAAAGAGAGAGTACATACTGCGCCTGTTTGAAAAAATCTACTAAAATGAGACTTCGCTGGAGAAAGGACAGCCATACTCACTAAGTTGGAAAGCTTTTTGATAAGGGTTGGCGCTCTAAGACTGACAATGAGTGGACAGCACAGCAAGCAGAATTAAATTCCTGGCAGTGAGGATACATACTATGTAGAACAGGCAGCAAAAGAGCCCATGAGGTGTCTGCTACCACTGTTATCACAGCCAGTAGCCAGGCTGGTTCAGTCCAGTCTATGTCAGCAAATACTTTTCTGCTTTTATGATATTTTGAGAGAAGAAGAAGAAGAAAAAAAGATGGATAGGAAAATCAACAATAACTTCTGGCAAACAACTTCAAGAATAATGTCTTGCAAACAACTTCAAGAACAAACATGCAGTCAGCATCTCTCTTTCTGTGAAGGCATGCTGCCTGTGTAGGCATGCCCCATGATGAGTTTTCATTGCTTATCCTCCAAAAGGGTGGTGTAGTGTCAGCCCACAGACGTGTTTTTCTGTTGTTATTCAACTCCTGTCTTGGAGAAATAAAAAAGTCTGTTTTCTTCTTCATTCATTCTACTGTTGACCTATAGAAGCTCTCCTGAAGATGTAAGGATTAAAAACAGAATTGTGGTTGGTTGGTTTTTGTTGTTGTTGTTTTCTGATATTCAATGACCACTTGGAGCCAAGAAGGCATCTGCTCACTCTGTAGCTGGCTGAGGACTCACAACAGTGATGTGAGCTCCAGACTTCCCAACACCGGCTGGGGGAATCCTTCTGGCAGGAACTGGAACCTGCCCCCATCTGTCCCAGTAGCAACCCCATCTGCTCCTGTAGACTGTTCCCTTGACTACAAAGCTACCTATTGTGCCAGCAAGGCTGTTCACAAGAAGTGTTTCCATAATAAATAGTTACAGATACCCTTTTTCACAGTGTGATGGCCACTTCAGGACGTTTTATGTCATGTCTGTTTTGTATCTGATGTTGTTATTCAGCACTTGGGCAATGAAGTCTGACCAAGGCCTACGTGGCAATGTTAATTTTGTTGCTGAAACCACAGTTGAGATACTTAACTATTTCACACCGCAACACATTAAAAAAAGTATTGAGAGAAAGAAATATTGCTTCAGGCAAGGAGGAAATGTTGGCAAGTTCCATGTTAAGTTTGAAACTAACAGAAAAATGTGAGAGTAAAAGGGTGGAATTATTTGGAGTCTGGGAAATCCCAGTCTCCTTCATGTTCCCTCTAGCCTTCACAACCGGAAAGCAAAAGAAGGAAGGAAACTAACTAACTGAGCTGTTTTTAAGAGACATGCTTCATTCCAAAGACGGTACCACCTCTCTGTTTAAATGTAGCCTGTGCCACGTAGGGTGTTACTACAACACTTTCCACTCCGTGCTATTCCAAAACAGCAAGAGTAATCAATCATTTACTTATCACAGAAGCAAAACAGACTTTTCTTGGAGGGAGGGTAAAAAGTACTACAATAAAGTAATTTTGCCAATTTGAGTGTTCCACTTGACAACTATTTGCATAATAAGGTTTTGCCAAGATAAGAAGATTGGTAATTTTCAGCAGCATGGAGGAGATTGAAGTTTTTAAGCTTTTTTTTTGCCCACTATCTGCACACTCGCAGACCTCCGCTCTTGATGTATGGTTCTTTTTAAAGTCCTCCATCTGTCTCTGTTGTGTAATGAATTCTGTCACTCTCAATTGTGCTTCCCGAGCACTGAGCAGTGGAAGAGAGTTTGCATTTCGATTATAAAAAGGTAACGTCAGCTCTTATTACAATGGAAAACCCATCTCCACATGAAATTTTAAGGCACTTATAAGCTTAGTCTCCCTCTCAGAAGCTGCCTGTAGATCACGCTGTCACTGTTTGACAGGCTGCTGAACGGGCGTGCAGGAGAGCAGAGGGCTGGGAAGCACTGTCAGAAAGGAAGTTCAGAGAAATGGAAGTTAATCCATTTTTCCTCCCTAAGAAGCTCATGTGAGTGATGTCACAGCACAAATGCCTTCATGTAAAAGTAGTTCCACGCACAACTTATCCTGAAGCTCTGCATGGCTGTCTGGAGGAGAAGGATGGCAGGAGGAGATCAAGGCTGTCAGCTTAAGTCTCTTCCCTTTTTCTCAACCCCATGAGCCAGTTTATCTAATTCTGAGCCTTGTCAGCAATTTTCAGTTTGGGATCCTGGGAGGGCAGGAGGAAGATAAGCAGGAGCTTTTACAGGTTAAGTGTTGACATACTCTTAGGGGCTTTCATAGCAGAATGCTGCAGAAGGATTAGGATGTTTAGGAAATGTAGAACACATTTACACTGTGGCATGCAAAATGATGCAGAGATCCTGGGCTGGAGAGAGTAAAACAGCTGCGTCAAGTGAACTACCCCACTCATTCCTGCACAGAGTGATCCTTTAGCTAATAGGACCAATGAAGAAATAAGTAGATATATCAGGAAACATTCTTGGCTAGCCAGGATCTCCAGTGCACAGTGGGTCACAGAGATGGTTGAGGCTGGAGAACTTGCCCTGTCAGGAATGGCTGAGAGATCTGGAATTGTTCAGCTTGCAGAAGAACGTAGACAGGATTTTATCAATGTGGATAAATATCTGATGGAAGAGAGTAAAGAAGATGGAGCCATAAGAAAAACAACTTCTATTTTTACTTTGAAGTCAAGTATTGGAACAGTTTGCCCAGAGAGCTTGTAGAGTCTCCGTCTGTGGAGATGTTCACAAGCTGACTGACAAAGTCCTGGATAACCTGCTTTAGGTGACCTTACTTCAGCAAGGTGTTTGGATCAGATGATCTTCAGAGGTAGCAGCCAATGTCAGCTAGTCTGTGATTCTGTGACTCTGCCAACTATTCAAGGTCAAAGAAAGAAACACCTGATTTGCATACTGACCCAGCTCCTGGACAAACCGAGTCTTTATAGGCTAGACCAACATGTGCTTTTCTGCTCCTCTTTTCTGTGTCTTCTTATTACTGTGGTAGAGACAGAACCCTTAGCCGACAGCAGATGAGCAGCATGCAGAGCATCACACAGACAAGGAATACTTGTACCCAGCAAACAGGAAGCATAAGGTCACACAGCAGCACTGGCAAAAAAAGAAATGCATCAGAAGCTCCATTCGCTGCATTTCAGCTGGGACACGATTACAAAACGATTGAGGTTGGAAGGGACCTCTAGAGGTCATCTAGTCCAAGCGCCCTCCTCAAGCAGGGACACCTAGAGCATGTGGCACAGGGTAGAATCCAGGTGGTTTTTGAAGACCTCCAAAGAAGGAGACTCCACAGCCTCTCTGGGCAGCCTGTTCTGAGGCGCTGTCACCCTTACAGGAATGAAATTCTTCCTCATATGGAGATGGAATTTCCTGTGTTTCAGTTCTTGTCACTGGCTACCACCGAGAAGAGTTTAGCGCCTTCCTCTTTACATTCTCCCCTCAGGTATTTGTACATATTAATAAGATCTCTTCTGATTTTTATCTTCTCCAGGATAAACAGGCCTATCTCTGTTCTCCTCCCTGTACAACCAGCTGCCACATTCACACAGTAACTGGTGTGCTTGCAGCGTTAAAACTCTGCTGAAATTATTGCTGTGCCTCCTAATCATGCCCTCATCCCTTTTCTTTCAAATCCCTTTGCAAAACCCACTTTATGGATGACAACCTCTTATACACATGATAATTAAGAGATTTAAGGGAAATAACCACAATAAGTAACTAATAAACATTCTTCATTGTTTCCAAGATGATAATAATTCCTAGTATTTCCACTGCACTTTGCATATTCAAGCACTTTATAATCATTAACTAATTAGTCCTCGCAAAGCTCATCTAAATATTATTATCCTGTTAATATAGAAAGAGAAGCTGTAAGAGAGAAGGGAGAGAATTTACCTAAGGGCATATACATCAAGCCATTTGCAGAGACAAGACTCAGCTCTTCGGCATCCTAATCCTTGGCTCATGTCCTCGCTGTCTCTGATAATATGGGCTAAATTACATGATAGTAGGATCATTTCCTTTAATATTCATTCCTAACTGCATGACAATGAATATTACAACTCATCTCTTTCTTGTCCTCAGAATCACTTATTTTCTTCTCCTTCCTCCTCTGTGCTGGTGGGAACTTCTGCCTTTGTATCATGAGCAAACATGAGTAACACCTAGCTCCCATTTTTGTGGCAGCACAGGGATAATCAGTTGGAACAGGAGAACACAGTGAAAAACTCAGATACTTTTGAGTGAGAAATACTGTTCTGTGTCTTAAGGAACATCCTTTTCAATGGTCCACAGAAAACAAACTCCGTTTTACACAGTCATTTTGGTATTCTTTACCTACTAATGTGTCATGATTAGAGGTGCAGGCTGATTTACCCCAATATTGTTCAAACCTTCACATTCGTATGTGGATCAGTTGTTTTCCACATTCCTTTCAGATATAGTTCCCCCTGCCTCTGCCCTCCCACCTCCAATATATGGCTATTGATTCAAGAACTGCGGATCCTCATAAGAATGTATCAGATGGTATGACAAAAACACAAGTTTTTTTTTTTTTTTTTTTCCTGCAACCTGAAGCAAGAATGTGGAAATCATTACTATGGTAGAATATGGGTGTTGAACATAAGTGTGCATGCAAAATATGAGTGAACAAAGTTATGGAAAGAAAATCAAAGTCCATCAAAAGGTATTAATCACACAGGTGAGATTGCTGGTTAAATTCTCTAAGCAAGGGAGCACTGAAAACTGAGACAACCATGTTAGGGACATTAGCCCCTTTATTGGGCTCTTCTTTAAGCATCTTTTCATATTAGCCTTGGAGATAAGGTGGGAGTCTAGAAGAGCATTTAATTTAATCCAATATGACCATTTTTACATTCTATCCAGTCTGGCATGAAATTGTTCCTTGTGCATTTTTGGGCAGAATATTAATCTAGAGGAAACGGCCAGAAACTGAAGCATCAAAGTTCCACAGGAACTTAAGGAAAAATTTCTTAACAGTGAGGGTGACAGAGCACTGGAACAGGCTGCCCAGAGAGGTTGTAGAGTCTCCTTCTCTGGAGAGCTTCAAAACCCACTTGGCTGCAGTCCTGTGCCACGTGCTCTAGGTGACCCTGTGTGTGCAAGAGGGTTGGACTAGACAATCTCTAAAGGTCCCTTCCAACCCTAAGCATTCCATGATCCTATGAATTTAATTATTCTTTTTAGTCCTCGGATTCTTCACCTCAAAAATGCTTCTCCCCAACAGTAACATTCCTTATTGAGCTTTACAACATCAGAATTCAAAACATTTTTCAGAAATTTGTACTAATGCAAATTTCATTTGTACTTTCGTATCAAAAATTATGAAAACATCAGAAAAGACTTCACCTATGAGAGCAAGTGATCAGCCCTGTTTTGCACCAATGCATTATGTCTTCTGAATTAGGGACTGATTTTAAAATACTCCTGGCATAATAACAGCATTGTAATTATGTGAGCAAAATAAAGCACATTCAAGCCCTGAAATTCTAAGCAAATAACGAAATTTGAGACAGTTCCTGCTCCACTACTGTAATGTCTCAGTATATTCTTGCCCTCATTTAATTTTCTGCAGCTGTCATCCTGATTTCCTTAAAGTCATTTTAGTTAATTAAAAAGGAATGATTGCCTCTGAGGGCACTTTTCCTAGTGAGGTAAGTAATGTTTTTGCCTTTACCTTTCTCATCAGTTGGATTTTTGGAAAACAACAAGGTACACTTTAATCATTTAAATTTTTAAATTAAAAAAATCTAATAAATTTTAAATGATTTAAATTCTCCCAATGAAATTTAGTATCTGAGCTGCAGCAGTATGGAAGTGTTTTGGTATAATTAGATTAGTTTATGTCTGTGACTGTGTATCTCCAACAACATTCAGTATGTTCCATCAGAGACTTTTAATAACAGAAAGACAACACCTAACTGACATAGTTTTCCGTGATAAAGTTAATTAGCCAATTTTTGGAACAACCAGGTGAGCACGTGCAATCTATCAGTGCACTGCAGTGCATTGTTGCAGCTTTTCAAATCTAATATTAAGAGCTCAAATCCAAATCTCAGATCCTCAGCCTGAGCTTTTCTATAAGCAACTATATCCCTTCCTTTCAAGGCCCTTTTAGCTCCAGTGACCCTCTGGAAATGATAACAATAAGGACTTGTTCCCAGATAAGCAAGCATCAATTTAGTTGCAGTTATTACATGGTATGCTTTTTTATTCAGAGTATATTCTCACGTTCTCCATCACCTCCCAATGAGCCCATGTCTTGAGCCCTGTGAACATCTATTATGGAGCATTTGTATTCGTCTTCTTTCCACAGAAATCAGGGAGTTTATTTTTCCTCAAGATCTGCCTAGTGCTCCCTCATATCAGTTGTTGTCTTTCTCACATTTTGTGCTGGAATGAGCCAGGAACACTAATGTGTTCATCTGAAGCAGTTCATCTGAAAAGTGTTAACTGCAAGCTGAGATTTTGTAGCTTTTTCAGCTTCTTGAACTTGCCTGGAAGACCATCCTAAACCAGTATTCCCTCCTGTCCTGCAGAATCTTTGAACTATGCATTGAGTAAGACTTAAAACTCCTGTGATGGCTCCTAAAATTCAAAGCTATAGCAATAAACTCCTGAGAGATTAGAAAAAAAATGAATCTTGGGTGAGGAGCAGTACATAAATTAGCAAAATAACATTATTTTGATTTTAGTACATATGCTTCCCATAAAAGTGGGTTTGTAATATTTTAATACATTATCTCAACTAAAATCCACATCACTTTTGTGAAACCAAGTTCTGCTCAATGATAATGTTCATTCCACCACAGAAGCCCACAAAACACATGGTTCATCTTAAAGGAGTTTTTGGGAAGAGGAAGAAGACTGATAATGAAGAGATGAGGAAAAGCTAAAGGAAGCATCAGGCCAAAGAAAGCTGCAGTGCAGACCGCACAAATTAATAATTTGTGCCAACCAGAGAGACTTCTCATTGCAGTTGAAACCAATCTTTTGCTGAGCTTTTAAAGCATTCAGTCACCTCCCAACGTTTCGATTATGTAGGTCCATCTTTCTTTACCCCATCAAATGTCATAGGGGAGCCTAATTGCCTTGTGTGTTATATCACACGGTCTGCATCTCTAACCAATCTAAATACTTATCTCAGGATGGGATGGATGAATCACTAAGCGGAGATGTCTTTCTCTCCTCACTGGTTTCGGAAGGAGTCTAGATAATTTAGTTTAAACTATATATCTCATATTTATATGTCTAAATTTAGCTGAAGTGAATCCTCCTGCTTTTTACAGATGATTCATAAACTGTCTTGAACGAAAATGACTATCCAAATGCTTCTGGTTTACACAAAAAGGCTGCATTAGTGTGTCTTTGCACACAAAGTGGAGTGATCAAACCAAACTTTCACAAAAAGATATTCAGCCTTTGGGTAACAACGACCTCAAGACATTTCTCATGCAAAATCCTGAGCGACATTTCTTCTGGTCCATTTTCTAAGAGTAGGCTGCTAGGATTTAAAGAAGAATATATTTTTTCTAAGTGGACTCTTTACAGATCAGCTCTTTAATTACACCTACTGAAGGAGTAATGCAAAGTGATATTCTGAATTTGTTCCTAATTAAAAATACTGTACTTAAAGCTTGCATGATTCCCTTTCACTGAAAACTTTAATCAGGAAGCAAATAAGACTCTGGGGCCTTGATTAATAATAGGACCAAGTGCTCTGCAACTGAAAATGCCAGGGTATTAAATTTCGCTATGTCACTTGGTGTCCCTATCTAATAGAGATCCCAGCAATGTTACTTATACGATAGTGCAGAATAATTGAGGCATAAAGTTACAGGTCCCGAATGAGACAAATGATACTAATTCTCCTGAAGACAAGTTTGACGTGGATGTGGGCACTAATGCAATAAACAAGATACCCTGGTAATTGCATCATTAAATAAAATAAATGGCCTTCCTTTAAGTATTAACTGTGGAATCTAACACAAAGGTAAGCAGGGTGAACTAAAATCCCAAGGAATCACAGTACATGGGAACTTGGGAAAACACAGAGATAAGCATCATAAACAAACCACCTCCAAACCTGACACTCTTGTGGGTAAGATGAATTCCATGCGTAACAAATTATGGAAAGAAGAAAAGAAAGATGCCAGATTGTTTTACTAAAAGCACCTTTTTTTTTTTTTTGTATCACATAAACATAAACCAGACTGAAACTCCATTGTACCCCGAGCTACTTTTCCTTTTCTAGTCTGGTTTGAGAACAGCCGATGGCAGAACAGATCCACAGTTGCAAACATTTCTAACAGCAACATTAGGAAGAAGGCTCCTTCCCGCATTTTTGGGCAAGTAAAGGGACCTCTGTCACGTACTGCCAGCACCCGCATCCTGATAGCTCTCTGGCAGCTGAGCAGGTTCCACCGCAACCATAGACAGATAATCTCCCTTGGACAGTTCTGATCCAATTTTAATGTGAATAGATTCATGGACAGGTTATATCTGTTTGTTCTTATGGTAATATTTTTCTTAGAATTAAACAGTTCAGCCTTCACTTTGCCAGGCTATGGTGTCATGTAGAGACAGTCAGTCCTGGCTCTGACCAGAGAGAGTCCAGGCACAGGATCTCTGCTCTGGCTATTTTCTGTTAAGCAAAGAGGTAAAAATATCTGAACATGCTTTTCAGTGCAGAATGACATACAACATGCCAGTTGTGGGCCCCATAGTATCTTGTACAACTGCAATACTACTTGCTATTGCACTTGAAAAGCCTTATTTACCATATCCTATAGTCACATGCATCTTCTCATGACTTTATATTCCCAGCCTGGCACACTGAAACCTTCTTCCTTCTCACTTTTAACTTATGAGATATCATTTTACAGGGCAAAAGACTAGCCCTTAAGTAAATAACCTGGTCCTTTCTGCTGTGTAATATGTCTTCTGCTCCACTAGTATGGGTGAAACTATTCTTCCTCAAGGGTATCCTTATCTTCCTCTAGACTGCCAATACCTCCTCACTGTGCACCACAATAAAATAACATTGCGAAAACACTAAATAAAATTGGACCCGACTTGTACTGTGAACTTTATATCCAACAATGACTGATTATATCTCAATATCTCCCTATAAATCAGTACTTTGCCTTCCCATATTAAATGTTTTTGTAATCTTCAGCTTCTCCAAATTAAGCATTAACTTTCCATGTGATACTATATCAAAGGGCTTACTGATTTTTATATACATTCTGTCAGCTTAATTTTCCTTATCTAAAAACTCTTGTCTGTTATCACAAAAATAAATATTTTTATATCTGACTTACTTAACAATTTGAGTTTCCTAAAATAGATTATATAGAAATAAAACGATAACATGCTACCACATGATGTCAACCTCTAGTTTCCAATGGATAATCCCAGTATGGAATGGTATGTGAATCAAAAGCTCCTACTTTCTGAGCCTGAAATGGCTGCATATCAGTGGTACAGGGTGCAATCCTTGCACATACAATCAGAATCTCCTGGTTGACAACAGATTAACCATGAGTCAGCAATGTGCCCTCGTGGCCAAGAAGGCCAATGGGATCCTGGCTGCATCAGGAGGAGTGTTGCCAGCAGGTCAAGGGAGGTGATCCTGATCCTGCCCCGCTACTCAGCTCTGGTGAGGCTGCTCCTGGAGTATTGGGCGCAGTTCTGGGCTCCCCAGGACAAGAAGGACATGGAGCTTCTAGAGAGGGTCCAGCAGAGAGCTATGAAGATGATTAAGGGAGCATGTATCGTATGAGGAAAGACTAACTGAGCTGGATCTGTTTAGCCTGGAGAAGAGAAGGCTGAGAGGAGATTTGATTAACATATTCAAGTATCTGAGGGATGATTGTAGGGAGATGGGGCCAGGCTCTTCTCTGTGCTGGCCGGTGACAGGACAAGCGGTAATGGGTGTAAGTTGAGACACCAGAAGTTCCACCTCCAGATGAGAAAGAACTTATTTCCTGTGAGGGTGACAGAGGCTGCCCAGAGAGGTTGTGGAGTCTCCTTCTCTGGAGATCTTCGGAACCTGCCAGGATGCCACCCTGTGCCACGTGCTCTAGGTGTTCCAGCGGGAGCAGGGGGGTTGGACTAGATGATCTCTAGAGATCCCTTCCAACCTTAAGTGTTCTGAGATTCTGTGTAATATGATCCTTGAGAAGCGAGAAGAGAGGCAAGGAGAAAATTATAGTGAAAGCAGTTGTAGCCAAATAAATAGATCCTTTGTGACTCCATCTGCAGAAAAAAAAAAGTATTATTGAAAAATAATAAATCTATCCCTCTGGACAAGGCTGAGCAGGCCTTAGACCCAAGCCAAGGTGCAAAACCTGTATCTCTGTGACTATACCCCAAATGTGACCTCCATTTTCCACCATCTCTCATTTCCACACTGCTAAAGCCCCAGCTGCTACTTGCAAACTATCGTGACTACCCAGAAAAAGTAAATACATTTAAAAAGAAGAGGAAATTCATAGAATGTTTCTTCCAGATCTAGCTTATCACTTTTAATAAAAAGTGAGTTTTATGTAAACAAATTCATTTGAGTTTCTTCGCTTACATTTTCATTGTGAGGCTTAAATCAATGTCAGATTAAAGACTGAAAATATTCAGCTCAATAGTTATTACATTTATTCGTACTTTTTTTTTCCCTAATGCAATCATCTTATACATAGATCCTCAAGGAATATTGCCAGTGTTTTAGACATTAAATTGCATGAAAAGTGGAATCATTCTACAAATAAATGTGATAGAGAATTAACACTAGAACCCCTCTTGTCAAACAAATGAACCACCACCGCAAAAAAAAAAAAAAACACTATACTGATTTGCAAAGAAAAAAGCAAATCTAGTAAAATCACCTCTGAACTAGGTGCCAGAAATGGACAGAAATCCTTAGAAAATATTCTGCACCTTTTTTTTCTTAATTATATCATACTGAACTAAATTCTTCACTTTAAGCAATGAAAAAAGTCTTGACTTCAGGCAGAACATTGCTCAAAGGGGAACTAAATCAGGCTATAAAGATGTGAATCTGCACCACTATGACTATGGTCAAGGGAAAAACACTACACCCAGAGGGTGATTTCTCTCACTTGTCTGCAGTATTTAGGTTGAGATTGGGAGTGCTCTTTTATAGAAATTCCTCTTTCTTCTGTCTTCTGATCTCTACCTACTTAAACAAATCTTAGTCTTACGGACCCCATCAAACCTGAACGATGCCTTGTATTCCTAAAATACCCTACTGGGGTTTTTATACAGAGAAAGGGGGTGGTGTGATGCAGGAACCAAAGGTGAGGCAGTTCTTACACTTCTTCTGCACTGCATCTATTACCCAAATTTGTTCAGATTATCTCAGCCTAGCAAAGCACTGTGCAGTCTAGCTATTTCCTTAGTAGGCTACTTAAGCTTTCATCTCTGAAAAGCTGTGGCCCCTGTATCCCAGATAAAACTCGGGAAAACTTACTCCCCTTAAGTTAGAACTTCGGTCTCACCCAGACAAAATTTTCCATGTTTCTGGCTTTCAATTTATAATATCGCTTTCACCTTTTGCTGCTCTGTATATGCCATGTCTCGAGATGTCAAGGGAGCAGGCATTTTGATTACATCTCCAAAAGGCAAACCCTGACATTTAGATGATGCTATGACAAATTGGGGACTTCAATCTTGCAAGAGTTTCTTGGAAAGTTTGGCCATGGAGTTAAGTTAGGAGGCAATCAATCAGTGGAGCATCCTTCCTCAAACAGGATGAGTGGCTAAAACTCCTACAGCAACTGCTGGACTGCATGCTTGGCTGGCTTTCATCAGATCAGTGTTTGCTGTGAGATTCTTGAGGCCTGATTAGACTAAAAGAAAATCATTTAAAATTACATTATGGATGTTATCCTGCTTCTGTAAAAAACAAAACAAAACAAAACAACAACAAAAACCTCAAATTTGCGTTGATTTTAGCTTTACATGATAAGTAAGTCTGAATCAAATTGACCATTTTTTTTCTAAGCAATGTGTCATCTTGTTGCACCTTTCCCAAAGAGATTAGAGTATAATTAAATAATGTATGGGACAAATCAGAGAAATTGTATCCCTATAATTAAAAAAAAATCATATAGCAAGAGGCAAATAGCTTTGCCTAAGATGCATCAGGATATACGTGGCATCTTCCAGTAACTGGAAAGTGTGTCTCCAGCACCCACATTACTGTCCAAATCTAGAATAAGAGAAAATTTCCTCCCTCTTCACAGAAGAATAAAATTTAAATTAGCCAAGCTTTGGCACCTGATCCAGTGGAGTTGAGATAAAACAAAGCATTCTAAAAAAGTAATTAAAAATACTGCTTTTTCTAATATACTCTTACATCAATCATTTAAAATGTTCATGATCTCACCATAATTTAACTTAATTTAACACTCCATAAAGAATAAGCCAGTATTAGAAAACCTAACATATTCAATTCCATTTTTAAATTTCCAGATGAATGCATTCTAACTGGAAAAAAAAAATCATTTTGTATTATTGGACTTAGTTCTGCCAAGAATGTTTTATCTGTCTGTTTGCTTTCCTGATTTTTGGATATGAATTTCACAAACCTCTCCACTTACAGACTCACTATCTTCCCTGAAGATACAGTGTAGATAATGTCAATAAAAGACACTCCAAGCATTCAGTGAACTAAAAAGCAAGATTTCATATCTTAAATATATCCTTGTTGGAGCTTAAGCAATGGATGACTACAGCGAGTTGAGTAAATTAAAAGAGACTGACAGTTTTACAGTCTCTTTCCTTTTTTAATACCTGTGAGTTTCATTGAAAACAAAGAGTTGAGATTAGCAGAACATATTTAATGTCAGATAATTTCCTTTGAAGTTTAGCGTCTCTGAAAAGTGAAATGTGGTTGAAAGCCACGCAAACAAAGATCTGCTCTTCTATGCATTTTAGTATGAAATCCTATGTCTGGGATATTAAATGACAGCAGTTACAATGATGAAACATGATATCTTTTCCTCCTTTTAAAAGACCTGAGCATCCTGTATGGTCACTGGAGCTCAGGGAACAGTGCCAGCACACACTTTCCATGCTTAATTACATAAATGCATATGTTTGATTAGATGACCCATATCTTAAGTGTCATTGACTACAATGGGCACCTGAACATCTACATGTATAAAGTACAGACACCTACACTGCAAACACCTAGAGTTAGGTGAGATGCATCTCATCTGCAATGATATTTCTGAAGGCTGCTTTAGCACATTGTCAGTGGGAGCTGTCCTAACAATGGGCATTTTCTGCAACTCCTCCAGCCTTGGGGCATCTTCGTCTGCAAATCTTTTCCCTTTGGAGTGGAAAAGCATCCAGGTTATCCTGTACTGCAACTGCTCATCTCCTGCCCAGCCTAACCCCTCCAGTGAGGTGTAGAAGACCCCCAAGCGACTCCAATGTTTTGGGGTAATCATGGAGGCCCCATCCTGTTCTGTCCCAGCTCCCTTTCCTACAAGACTTTCATGTGAGGCAGAGCAACGTTCGGTCGACTGAGTGATAGCACAAGGTTTCTGAAAACTAGAAAGAAGTTATGAATATGTGACAAAAAGTGCCTGCTCTCCTTACAGAGCAATCTGCAATGTGCAACTTTGCCTGCAGAATGTTGTATTTCTGTCCCCTCTTGCCAATTACTGAGTTAAGTGGTGCATGGAGCCTTTTAAAGACTAGAATTATATTCTAAAGAATAAGAGAATGTGAATCAAAACTGCTCATTACATATTCTCCTGACTTGGATGGTGTCCTCCACACTAGGCTGCAGTACTGTTTATTACACTTTTTTTTTTCCTGTTAGCAACAAGAATAAAAGGCTCTGAGCCAAAACCCAGAAATATCCAACAAGCAATTATGAAACTCCATTAGGAAATGGCTTCTGGTTGAGCCTGCTTATTATAACAACTGCTAATAACAACATATTTCTAAAGTCAATTTGAGCACTTTGCATAGGATGGTGATATTTAAAAACACATTTTGGAATTTTCCAGGATGCTTTACATTCTTAGGTATGTCCATGGAATATCCTCTTAAATTAACATTCCTCTTTTCACTTTTATATCTATATATGTAGATATCTGCTATAGATATGTAAATACCTACTATAGATATATGTAGATAAATCTCTGTATTTAATTATACAAAAATAGAGTCAATATATCTGTCTATCTGTTTATCTGTCTAGAGTATAAATAAAGGAAAAAAATAAAAATAAATCTTTATTGACCAGATCCTCTTTTAGGAGAAATGTACCTTCACTTAATACTGAGTTGTAGGATGGGTGATCTATTATTAGTCTTGACAAAATGAGCAGGAGTATAGTATTTCTGCTGCAGAGTGTTCATTGACTTACTTGCTTAAAGCTATACTATTAAAAAGGCCTTTTAATATACAGTTCCAAAATGAATTAAATAACCTGATACAAATTCTGAGCTAGAGGACACAGGCATACATCCCACAGATTTCAAAGGCTGCTTTGCCTTCCTGGACTAGAAGATTTTTTTTAATCTCTCTGGTATGTATTTAATTCTGTCTCATCTCCTCGGTAGCCTCACTCAAGATTAACAGAAATCAGCATATTCAATATATATCAGTTATCTTGCATATTCCTGAGATAAGTTTGGGGTAGATTGGTAGACACATTCTTCGTAAAGAAGAGAAATAGAGAAGGCTAACAAAGTATTTCTATTCATCAGCTCATTCTCCTTTTTTTCACGATTTTTTTACTCCCTTGTGTATCTAAAACAGCAGACCCTTTAAATGGCAGTGCAAGAGTAAAATAGCAGTATTTTGGGTAGAAATATGAAAGCTTGAGTTATGATCCTTATTCTGGCAAAGCTCCAGGTAAAATCTGTGGATTGGCTTCTGAGATCTGGTGCAAATTGTTCCACTGGCTTCATATTCAATTCTTAAAGCCATGGATCTAAACAGGAGCCTTTGTCCCTGAATTTATACACTGACAGTTTTAAATTGATCCCATGTTTCATTAGCTTCAAGCTAATGTATATAATTAAAGGTCTTGGAAAACTTATTTACACTACATTATTTGTAATTGTTGCTAAATCCCTAGGAAAGGGACATCTGTTCCATACGCCTGGTAGGAATCAGAAAATAACATACTTATGTAGGTAAATCACAGGTTATAAATAGATCTCAAGACGAATTGGCTAATGTAGGATAGGCTGGCGAGATACAATGGAAGCTTAAGCAAGAACATTTAGAAATCATCCCTGATGGCTGTGCATGGGCTCAATGCTATGCACAGATTGCCCGCTGATGAGTTCCTTCTTTAAGACTGCAAGCCTGACCCAAGAGGTCTGAAACTGAGGAGACACTGGCCCAGTCCCATCATCCAGGAAGCACTAGTCTTGTGGGACACCTGGCTGAGATTGGGGTTGTGTCTAGTGAGGAGGGGAGGGATGGAAGCTAGCTATCCAGACACTCCATATGGTGAAGGGATCTGGCATTCAGAGAACACAAGTATAAAACCACTTCACCATGTCCCAAATAGCGAATCTTCTTCCACAGGTCCAGCTCTTACCTCTCCCTGAAGGGAAAAGCCTAGTGGCACCACCTGACGCTTAGGGATAGGACATGTCCCAGGCTGTTGTGAAGAACTGAGACTGCTCCACAGTTCATGTCCCACCTTGAAACAGTGGAAGTTATTCCTGCTTTTCTAAATTCGTGCTGGTCCAAGAGACCATGAATTTGGCCAAGAGATCCTTGCCACCCATGACTCCAAGACAAGATCCCATGTCCTCCTCTACCAGAAAAATTCCCTTCTCCAACAGTAAATGGAGGTTTCTTCTCTACAGCTTTGTCAAACAACTTGCCAAAACATCCTAAATCAAGATTTACTGCAATGCAGCAACTGCAGTTTTGGTTCCTTTTTTATTATGTTGTTTTGATTGGATTTTTAATTTTCTTTAATGACTAATTCCAGGCCCTTCAATCTCTAAATTGTCTATAAGGGTGTCTATGACCCAGATTGATGTAAGTAGACAGCCAGTATGTCAAAATCACTCTGCGCTGTTTACCATCCAGAGGCAACCACGCCTCAGGATGAAAAAAATAGGCAGCCTTTAACGTCTTGCTCTGTGGTAATCAATCCTTTTACATGCCAAAATACATCTCCATTTCTATATATATACATATTATATGTATACATATATATATATATATATATAAAGCTTTAATATTCTCCATCTGTTAAAACTCCAGAGCAGCAGCAGAAGGGTCCTATACTTCATACTGAAGCACAGTAACTAACCATCTTCCTGTGAGCTAAAAATAAATAAATAAATAAATAAAAGAAAAAAAATCACATCACCCAGAGGGGATCCTGTGACTAATTGTGTGCTCTACTCATGAAAGCCAAAGGCAAAGGGCTATTAGTGCACACTTGAGATCACTTAGAGAAGCCCATGGGGACATGCTGTAGTATTACTGCCAAAGTAACACACAAAGAAACTGTGTCTCTGAATACCCAGAAGGAATGAAAAAAAAATGTTTAATAAATGAGTTTGTTACAGAGGTCAAATATTAACGATTTGTGTGTGTGTTTTCTGTTGAAATTTCATTTTCTCTCTTCCAGCATAGACAGGGAGAAAAAAACATCATGAGGCAAAACTTTGATTAAAATAAACGAATTGACAGAGTGCTGTGTGCCGAGGTAAAGCTAACGTGTGAGATTATACAGCGTGACAGCTGCAATATTAATCAGGTGAATAGGAGGAAGAAAGTGATAGAAAGCTCACAAACTGATCTTATTTGGCTTGATCATTTCTGCATTATGTGTAGCAAAAAGGCCAGGAGAATGGGGGGAAAGATGATCTTTTTTGTTCTAGATATTCTTATTTTCTGTTTCTCTGTCATGATTCAGCAGAGTCATGGGGAAAAAAAAAAAAAAAAGGCAAAGAAGAGTCCAGGAAGGAGAGCTAATCCTGGAAAGAGAAAAAAAGTGAGAACAGATGAAGAAAGTGAGGTCAGAGAGGAAGAGGAGACCAGAGACATTCAGGACAGCAGATTGGCAAAGGAGAGCTGGGCTTGAAGGCTCCTTTCTCCTTATGGTTACATCCATGCTGAGCAATGGCTTCAAGATCTGTGGCCACCAAGGGCTGATCACTGAGGTCCCCCTGTGCTCCTGGTGCTGTTTGACAGTCTATAACAATGCAATCCCTTAGCACTATGTGATCTGCTGGAAATACTTCCAGAGGTTTATAATCAGAGCCATGCAGATGACTACTTAGGTAGCACTTCATCAGCTGCTGCTGCACTGCTGTGTAATACAGTATAAATTGCTAGCAGGTGTCACCAGCAACACACCCAACTTGACAGTCTTGTTTGCTGTACCAGGTCAGACAGAGGGATTTTTTTTTTCCAAGCCTGGTACAAAACCATCCCAAAAGCATGCAACATTTCAACTCCCAGGTAAAAAATTGCTGGCTTACATAGAAGGGACAGCAAATGAAGCATGCCATAGCACCGAATTTTTAACAGCACCCAATGTGTTGAGTGCATACAATGCTCAACCCTCCTTTGTATTCCCCCTTCTATTGCTGCTTTTGTTTTCTTTCCCTTCCACCATGGAGATTCCCCTAGATAGCCTGAGGACCTCAAGACAGAAGACCCCAGGACCTCCACCCTGATGTGGATTCTTTTTTTTTTTTTCCCCCCACAGTACCAACAAATCACCCTGGTTTTAAACTCAGTCACAGGTCTCAGACCTTTCCCAAGACTCTTCCAGCTAAATAGCAATTTTACTTTACAATCATTAGGAAGATGTGAGGAGACTCCAGGACAGCCAGAAGCTGCCACATGAGTCTTCAGATGGATAAAGCAGCAAAATTATTTTTTCCAATAAGGGTATATATGGTAGTATTCACAGAAGCAAATATGGCTAAGCAAAACACAATCAGGATAGGCTGTCAGAGATAATTTCCATATTTTGATGTAAAATTCCAGAAAAGATCCTATACGGACACCAGACCATGCCATAGGAAGATGTCAAAAGCCTAGATTTTCCTCCTAAACAATAATGTTCATTCCTACATTTGGTTAACTTCTTCTCCCCCGCTTTTCTCTCATCTCAAAACAATGTTTCCCAAGTCTCCTCATTCAGTCAAAGCACTGCTGCATGCACTTTTTTAATGCAAAATATTTTGTTTATTTTTTATGATGTATGCAAATTAAGTCTTTACTCTGAACATTCTTTATGATGCTATAAATGTGAGAATAGATCTTGAATTAGCCCTTTTCATTGTCACCGTGGCACTAAAACCAGCTGAGGGATGAGGAGGCTCAAACATGTAAGCTGTTGCAAATAAAACAGCTTTTATATCTTGCAAAAAATAGGAATCTGGGTTGCAGTATTTGACTCTTAAAACAAGATCTCTACCAAGTTAAAAGAAATTATGTATTTTTCACAGGTAAATGAAGATTAAGATAAGAAATAAATGAGTGAAGTATCCTGTGGTTTAACAACCTTTCTTTCTAGGATTCTATTTCCTATATTAACCAGGCACTTCCAAAGGCATCTAAAGACAGTAATTACCTTTCAACGGGAACTGGATGAATCGGATGATGTTGTATCATTTTTATTCTGCCTTTTACACTCCATTTGCTTTACTTTAACAAGCTTAGCTACAGCTTAGACGCCCTACACTTGCACACTGTGGATACAAAACGAGGAGTAGAAGTAGAAAGGAATCAGAAACGGGTAATATACTGGAGCAGGTGATGGGGATTGGAGAGCTGCTTGAGAAGGGAGACGTCTGGGGAACATGACTGCTTGTCCTTGTCTCTGGTCGTGTGCAACTCAAGCTGCTACTCAAATGCATTTTAGCCAGTTAAACTACCGATTAATCTCAGGAAGAGATGGAAATTAAATACCAGTCTTCCCCTGCAAAGGGGGATATCAATTCCAGCAGTTGGGGCAGTGAAATACAAAGAGGCACTCAGGAGAAAAGTCCCAAGTCGCAGCGCCAAATGGATATGCTGCACAATCTTCTCAGATGATCAGCTTGACAGGAGCGTCTTGCTAAATGGAATAAGAGGGTGTAGGAGGTGCCAGTGGTCACACAGGGGTGATTTCATTGATTCAAGAAATAAAGGAGGGCTCATAACCAGCTGTTGGGATCCTCAGCCCTATCAAATCTCCTTAATAGTAAGGAAGTTATATTCACTGGGTTGCAAACACCTGGCATTTTGGGTATCCTCATTCTCATCCCTAGGTGAGACTGCTCAAGGTGAATCAATTGCATAAGAGGGAAATAGTTAATTTTAGAGTAGGAGATAGGATACTGCTGAAAAGATAGCTAGACTGGCAGATAAGCACACATATGCATGTTTGGTTCTATAGATAGATGCATGCTATAGATACCATGTCCAACCAACTTCAAAGAAAATCACTGAATTCTTTTTTCTTTTCCTATTTTATTTTCTCCAAAAATATACATATGTGTAAATTTATCTTTTTTTTTTTCCCTCTAATTTTAGGTATTACTTCCAAGACTGTGTGAGGAATGCCCAACCAATAGTAAAATGACTAAGAATTAGTGCAGGGTCCTGCACCTGGGGAGGAATAACCCCAGACACCAGTACAGGCTGGGGACTGACCTTCTGGAGAGCAGCTCTGCAGAGAAGGACCTGGGTGTCATGGTGGATGACAAGTTGACCATGAGGCAGCAGTGTGCCCTCGTGCTCAGGAAGGCCAATGGGATCCTGGGGTGCATTAAGAAGAGCGTGTCCAGCAGGTCGAGGGAGGTGATCCTGCCCCTCTACTCGACCCGGTGGGTGCCCTATCCAGAGTATTGTGTCCAGTTCTGGGCTCCACAGTACAAGAGGGATGTGGAGCTGCTGGAGAGGGACCAGCGCAGGGCTACAAGGATGATCAGGGGCCTGGAATATCTGCCCTACGAGGAGAGGCTGAGGGAGCTGGGCCTGTTCAGCCTGGAGAAGAGAAGGCTGAGAGAGGACCTGATCAGTGTATATAAATACCTTAAGGAAGGAAGTAAAGAGGATGGGGCGGCCTCTTTTCAGTGGTGGCCACTGACAGAACTAGAGGTAATGACCACAAACTGAAGCACCAGAAATTCCACAGGAACTTAAGGAAAAAATTCTTAACAGTGAGGGTGACAGAGCACTGGAACAGGCTGCCCAGAGAGGTTGTGGAGTCTCCTTCTCTGGAGATCTTCAAAACCCGCTTGGATGCCACTCTGTGCCACGTGCTCTAGGTGTCCCTGTGTATGCAGGGGTGTTGGACTAGATGACCTCTAGAGGTCCCTTCCAATCTTAATGATTCTATCTCAGACATTTAAAGTCTCACACACAGTATATTGTAGATTCCCCAAACAGAGATTCCCCAAACAGGTAGCTTCTGACTTTCAAAAAGCCCAGGGAATACAAATCATTTATTGCTAGTTTCTAATATTTCATTT
The DNA here is from genome assembly GCF_000705375.1 of Tinamus guttatus. The sequence goes on along the minus strand of NW_010586553.1, from coordinate 43,236 downwards.
TGTGCCTCAGAGAGCTTTGAGGTCCTTCTACTCTGAAACTTCACTCTGCTTTCAATACACTAAGTCTAGCAGGATTAATTACTCTTAAGGTTTAAAGTATTTTTGTATATATCTCCTACTTACTCATATGGAAAATGGTGGTATAACTGCCTTTATCAGAAGCACCATTTTTGGCCTTCTATCTGGTGTCCTGTAAACATACAAATCAGGTGCTCCTAGGAATGGAGTCATTCAGCCTGTCCTCAGTTATATAGGTCTACATTAGAAGAGGCGTAGAGCTCAAGAATTAGCTTCTGAGGATGCATAAAATTGTCAGCACATTTTTAGCAGTGTGAATACAGCCACAGACCTGTGTTAGAGGAGATTATTAAGCCCCCAGTGTTCTCCTCCCCTTGCCACTGAGCCCAGATTTGGGAAAAGGGGGATGAACTAAAGGTGTCAGTCTAGTGTTGCTCTCACCTTGCATCTGAAGGGGTTATCCAAACATGAAAAGGTTGTGCTGGCACCAAAAAGTAGGATTAGCATTGTAAGAAAACACCATGTTAAGCAGTGTTGAGCTGTGTCACCTAGTGCTCTCCCATGTGATGCTTGGGTAGCATTTACAGAGATGCACAAGTCACATCGTACATTTAGTACGCAACAGGGATAGTGCCATGCTGCTGTAGGAGAGCCCCAAATTCACCTTCATGGTTGCAGGTTGTGCCACCTTTTTTTATAACAGAAGAATAAACATGTTCCTAATGTCATGGTTGTTGGAGAAACTGAGTCAGACTTTTCCTACTTTCACCAAATGCAGAATTATACCTCATACTCTTATGACTCACACTCAGGATATGTTATTTTGTTGATGTTGAACAAAAGTGCAGTGGGGAGAAGCAACTTTCTCAGTATCTTTCCACGCCAGGGCAAGGATCTGAACTCAAGATCAGACTAGTGCAGCAGCAGGAAAGTTCCTCCTTCCTCAGGTCTCCAAAAATAAAACAAAACAAAACAAACAATCAAAAAACAATCTTAAGAAATTTCTTTCAACTAGAAAGTTATTCTTCAAATGCTACCATGGAAAACAGGAATGAAGGGTTTGTCTGATAAACTACATTTCTAAGCTTGTATAGAGCTGCCTGCAGTGTATGTCTTTGATACACTCAAATTTTTCAGTCCAAGCGCAAATGTGGACATCTCCATGAAAATACATTCCAGATCCACAAGGCCGGTTGAAAAAAAAAAAATAGGCAAAAGAAAATTGAATTGTGTATAAAGCATGGAACTGAGAATAATACTGAAAGTAGCACAATGACATTATATTATTTAACAAGATGCCCTCGCCTTGAATACTGTGTTCAAGTTTGGCTGTATTGCTGCAAAAATGAAATGAAGTGAAATCCAATAAAATGAAATAAAACAAGGAAGGAGAGGAGGTGGTAGAAACAAGTAAAGAAAATGAACAGAAGCCTGAGAAGACTTGCCAACAAAGCAGGCAATTTCATTTCAAGAAAGAGCATGACAGAATTATGATTGGCATAGGGAAAGCCGGTGAGGAGAGGGAGGGGAGGTTCAGTTGGTGGGAGAGCTAAGAGAGCATAGAATAGTCCTACAAGAGGAGACAAAAAGGGGCAGAAAGGGAGACGAGCACTTTGTGCTGTGGGCTATTGAGCAGATGCTCTAACCTGCGTTTTATGGGATCGTTTTGTGTGTGTTGCCTCCCTGCATCTTAAACAAACAGAGGAGACAGATGAAAATTCTTTCACAAGTGTGAATTCCTCTTGTAAGAAAAGCCAAATTAATGATATTTATGTTAAGGAGCAGTAACATCTATAAAATGCACATGGTTACATTGTTCATGTGTATCAATGACTGAAGCAAGGCTTTATTAAAGGTAATAATATAGTGTCATAGGACACACAATTAACCAGAAGGCCCTTTGTGAAAAAAATCTCACAGATTTCCCGGTAGGCTTTCATTTATGTCAGACAAGAGGTCTCTTTCTAGATCGCTCAACTAAGTTTTATCTTTTGCTCGTGCAGCTTGTGATAATATTTCAAGAAAAGATCTTACATGGTGCAGAACACATCACCACTGACTCCCCCTAAAGTCGTTAATGTCTTCAGCCAAGATATACTTGCAAACTTCAGGGTATAGAGAGCTGAGAGAAGCTAATGCATCATTTACATTTATAAAACAGTATTTCTGAGGGGAGAGAGGAAGAGGATTTAAGTAATTCCTAGGCTTTCAACATAATGTACATACACAATATAATAAAACCATGGGACTGGTAGCATAGGTGTGGTGGAAAATCATAACCAAATCTTTAATGCTGATGTCTTAATCCAGTGTTCGCATGTTTGCGCTCCTTCTGCTGGTGCTGCTAATCAAAACACCCTAATTTTGTGGGCTGTCTTGAGGACTTTGGTAACATTCCTGCCAAAAGATATGGGCTTCTTCCTGCTATACAATCTCCCGGTTTCGCCTGCACAACAGCTATCCATTGATTTAAAAATTTGTAGTTTGTCAGTTTGCTTTTTTTTGTTGTTCTTTTCCCCTTCTTTCCCCCTTTTTCCAACCTTACCCACTCCCCAGATTAAAGCAGGCAGAAAAATGGGAGAACCTTACTGCTGACTGCCAGGCTTATGGCACTATGGGGATAGGTTGCAAGAAGACTTGCAGGAATGTGCAATTCTGTTGGATTTTTGGAGGACTCTTTATGGTGGAAGGTGCTTCCACCCAGATACAGGGGAGTGCCAGATATGAACTATGCCCAAAAACACCCAGATTTCATTCTGGAGTGGACCAGTTTGATGTCTCAAAAGAAGCTCGTGGAGGAAAATTAATATTTATGAAGTGTGGATGCATGATCAAGGACAAAGATGTGAGAATTACTTGACAGTGTAAATGTATTTTACGTGGCTTCCTTCGTTCATTCATCCGTCCTTTATCCAACACAGCTATTTACAACCAAGCTTTCTATAGCAGGAACAAATCCTCCCTATGCATTTGGGCAATGCTTAGGATGAGAGGTCTGTGATCTCAGCTAAAAGTCACTGACATATCAGTATCAATACTATATCTTACATATAGAAGAATCCTACAAAAAATTATAATTTTTAGGCAATTTACATAGACTAGGATTGTTCTGCCTACTCCTGAAATGCTGCAGTCTGCGGAGGAGAAGGTATTGGCCTATAAAGAGTATATGGGCACTGCATAAGGGAATTGGGATTGACTAGTGATCTCTTTCTCTCTCTCTCTCGGAAACTTGTTCTTCAACTGCCTGCACTTAAAGGAATTTAAAATGCAGACCATAAAATAGATGCTAAGTAAGGAAACCAGCAGTCTGCAGAAAAGGTTGCACACACTACACAAAAAGCTATTGAGGGAGAAATATTGCCATAAATTGTATTAAGTACAGTGTGTTGAGTCAGAAGCACAGCTCTGATGAAAACTGCAATAGTGTTTTGAAGACAAAGCTATTCTGTGTCTTGTTCAGTGACAAGCAATAACTGCTCGTACAAGACCCGCTTGATGGGGAGTCATAAGGATATGGACTTGGCAACAGCAATTACCTGCCCTTCAGCTTGGGACTTTTCTGGGCTAGACTTTTTTCCATGGTATAAAAGCAGGACTTTCATTGCTTTCAAGAAAAGCAAAGTTTTGCATGTATGGGGAAAATAAATAAATAAATAAAAATAAAAAGACAGCATAAACTGGCCTGAAAATTTACTAGCTCAGCCTCAAACCGGATTTGCTCCTTGTGCTGCACTGATGATAAGGAGAAAATATTTAGAGCAATTTTCAGTTAAAAGGTAGGGAGTTTAGCAAGCTCAGAGCTTCTCGAATACGTGGAGAATTGATTTTGCCCAAAAACAGCTGATGGGGAACTTCTCTGCCATTCATAAAGTTCTTGTGCCAGATGACTGCTTCTGCCTTGATGCAGAAAATATGCTAAGGAGAGGACAAAATCTGGTGTGACAAAGCATGGCTCTGCTGGGCTGTTTTAGCAGAGACAGCATGTCTCCAGAAGAGCAGCAGCCATCTCTAGTAAGGTTCATCCCCATGCTCTAGTACTCCCAATATCCACACTGCAGGCTCACCCCTAGATCAGAAGCAATCAGTCCCTTCCCAGGAAGATGCTAGTGACCTTCATCATTCACTCTCAGCTTTGCAAAGAGGTAGCACAGGGCTCACACCTGGCAGTGCTTCTTGAGGCAGGTCAGAAAGATATATTACTTTAAAAGTAAAATGTGACACAGTCTTTTGTGGGTTCTGATCCCAAATGAAGGTTGTGTTGACCTAGGAGGTCCTAACAGACTCCTGGATGTCATCTTTACTCAAAGCTGAGGAAAGCATAAATTCAACATACTGAGTATCAAAAGTGTAAAATAAACCTAAAATGAATCAAATTGAATTTTTGCCTGTGATTCTCATTCAAGAATAAACTATGCCTGAAAAATATTTAATTTTGAGACTGCACATCTCCTTTAGTGATCAATGCTCTGAGGATCAAATAAGGGCCTGATTTTTCCTTGCAGAGACCAAATGGGGTGTTCTAATGAATTTTACAGCACCCTGGTGAGAGGAACATTTCACCCTGCAGCCCAAACACATTTCACATTGAACTATAATCTCCTTCCAAACTCTTTAATCAGTCAGATCTATGCAGAAAATTCAGAAATTGATTAAAAAAAAAAAGTGCAAGCAGGTTTCTGATTCATCATGCGTAAGATGTGTGTTTGCCCCCAGAACAGCAGACATAGAGGACATAATTGGCAGATTTTTTCTCTTTCGTGCACTTTAACTTTGCCAAGAGCAAGCTGACGGGGAAGGTGAGAGCACAGAGAGAACTTCTCAAATTTCAGAGGAAATGATGGCCTGCAGCTTAGCATTAGCTTACAGACACTATGGAAGTGCAACGTTAGTCATAGTAGAAAGGCCAGACTGGTCTGGAATATCACCTGCCTTAGGGCTGCTGTAATGAGTGAAATGAGAATACCATCCCCTATTTGAACTGCAAGCGCACGTGTCTGAGACGCGCAGAAGAATGAGCAATGCCTCTCCTTTGCAAGTGATGAGTTTTCTCGCTGCTGAGCAATAGTTTGGGTCAGAAACCGCAGGAAATGGAGTTGTCACGTGGGACCAATGTGCACTACTCTCGGCCCAGGCAATACAAAGAGTAGCTCTGCAGCTCTTGTAATTTACCTCGTTAACGTAGAAGCCAAGGCACTGACAATGAAGGACAAGCATAACGATGCTCTGAACCAGTACATTTCTTTTTGGCCTGTGGCATGTCCTAAATTCTCTCACATACCCTACAGGCAAGGAAGAAGGAGTCAGATCCAGCTTGGCATCTCACTGTATTGTTTAAGCTCATGAAATCAGCCATGCAGCTTGCTCATTTTTCTGCAGATCTAGCCCAGTTTGCACTGGTATCAGGAGAAAAGATTCCAGTCAACTCTTCTACAGTGGTCACACTATCAGCTTCTGAAAGCCTAAAGGAGCAGCATCACTGTCACTAATCAATATTGTGAATCTTAAGCCCTAAACCTGTTCTGTGGCCCAGAAGATTTTGATTATAGTGCTTATTTCACGCAAATCAAGTTCAAACACCATGAGAAATATTTTGGAGACAGCATGATTAATAATCTGTGAGTCTGTACTGTCCATGGATGATTTATGCTTCGAAAAGGAAGGATGATCAGGGGCCTGGAACATCTGCCCTATGAGGAGATGCTGAGGGAGCTGGGCCTGTTCAGCCTGGAGAAGAGAAGGCTGAGAGGGGATCTAATCAGTGTATATAAATACCTCAAGGGAGGGAGTGCAGAGGACGGGGATGGTCTCTTTTCAGTGGTGGCCACTGATAGGACTAGAGGAAATGGCCGGAAACTGAAACATCAAAAATTCCATAGGAACTTAAGGAAAAATTTCTTAACAGTGAGGGTGACAGAGCACTGGAACAGGCTGCCCAGAGAGGTTGTAGAGTCTCCTTCTCTGGAGATCTTCAAAACCCGCTTGGATGCAGTCCTGTGCCACGTGCTCTAGGTGTCCCTGCGTGTGCAGGGGGGTTGGACTAGATGATCTCTAGAGGTCCCTTCCAACCCTAAGCATTCTATGATTCTATGATTCTATGATTCTATGATGGGAAAAGATATGACTGGTCTCTATAAATAAAACAGAGGAATGAACAGCAGGGAGGGAAACAAGCTATTTAATTAATTAAGTTGTCACAAGGACAAATGCTTATAAACTGGCAGAAGAGTCATGGAGAAGGGAAATTAGAAGAAGACTGCTAACATTAGAGTTATGAAGCTCTAGCCTTCCAGTAGGATGTGGAGTGGGAAGGACCAAACTCATGGGTATGAAGACAGAAACTGATGCATTTATGTTCCTAAAAAATGAATAAATAATGTTGGCTGTGTGGACTAAATGTCAACTGGTTGTCAAACGACTCTCCTCACCCTGCTAGCACACTAGCAGACTCTGGCACACCAATGCAGGTTTGCTTTTTCTAAACTGGTTTATTTTCAAGATTTTTTCTTCTCCAGAGAATAAATAAAAATAAAAAAAAAGGCCATAAATAATAAATCTGAGGTGGAGAAAAACAAAACAAAAATGAAGGTGCCTAGAAAAATTAGAGAATTTACCATCTTCTAACCTCAGAAGAAGGAAGAACTCACCTAGCAAATAAAGTCCACATTGCACTAGGACTGAACATCCCTGAAGCCTTTACTATGAATATTTAATATGTCCTTACAACTAAAGTTGTGTGGATTTTACAAAATATATAGACCTAACACAGTGACTTGTGACAGGTAAATGAAAAATATTTGGTTCAGTAGGGAAAACATTAAACTATCTAGATTCTCTTTTTTTCCTCAAAAGAAAGCCCTAAAAAACAATTTCGGTTTTTTTCAAAAAAAGGGGTTTTTTTTTTTTTTTTTTCACATCGCCCGACCCATTTACAATTATTTTTAATAGATCTGGAGGACTTGGGAAATTCCAGAGGCTAGAAAAGTAAAAGCAAATAACATGACCATGGTTTACTCTGTAAATGGTGTAATGAGATGAACACTGGAATACTGCTGTCCTTTAGGGGGGAAGAATAAAACTAGATAGTGAGCAAAAACATATGTACCAATATTATTTTGAAGTTGAAGGAATGCTTTAAGAAGACAGAATCAAAGAGTTACATTGATTGCTGAGGGCATCTTTTTGTTTTGGAAAAAAAAAATAGCACTGGTTAGTTATGCACCTGACAATATGAAAAGATGTACCATGCTAGGGGTTCATGTCTTTGAATTTGTATTCAGACTACACTTTCTCGTATCTGTTTACTTATAACACTTAGTCTGATGAGTATGGTGATACACTGCTTTACTCCAAATAGCTTTTACCTGTTTCTGCTTTTAGCAGAGTCTTCATGCTGGGCTTTTGAATGGCTTCTTTGTGTTTTGTGAAGACATTAATTCTGGAAATTTCACCATACTTACACTTCAGAGCATAAACAAAATCTCTATTCGGTTTCTAGAATTATAAAAAAAGTGTGTTAAAGTTGGTGGCCAAAATTGGCCCTTTGCACATTCTAGAACACACTCTCTCTCTAGCTCTTCCAGTGAAGGTCTATCACGCTCTCCTCCTAAGATTTTCTTCCCTTGGTAGCAAGCACAGAGCAAAATTCCTACTTTGAGGAGAACATGGCAGTGTTTTGAGCAGCCAATGATGTCCAGAAATAGGCAAGAGATGGGAAGAAAAAGTACTTAAAGTACCTTAAAATCACTTTAAGTGATTTTATGGAGGAAGCCCCTTTGTTCGGCTGCCATTACACATTGTTCAGAAAGCAGTAGTGAAAAGGCAAAAAAAAAAAAAAAAAAAAAATGCTAGCAGAGGCTGTAAGTGAAACTCTGCCACGTTTGTTGTCATTTCATAGGATGCTAACCAAAGAAGAGACTTCACAAAGCTATTAATTTGCTCAATTATGGCTGATAGATGTTAGCTCTTTCATTCTTGAGAATCCATCTCTTGTCTTAAAGCTTGTCAATGAGTCCCTGAGTGACACTACAACCTTCACCAGCAAGGGATCTCTGGGTGTCATTATGGAAGATTTTTATATTGTTCAGTGATTTATGTATGTTGGTAGGTGCCAGACTCCCACAAATCTGCAAGTACAGACAAGAGAACAAAAGGCGATGAGACAGTTGGGTTATTTAGCATTTTCTGCAGTGGAGGAAATAAATGCGTTGTTTAATCTTAATAAAAAGAGATGCTTAATAACACAGTCTGTTTTCAGCAGTTCAGACCAACCAGATGTAAAATGCCCATTAGCTGTTGTAGTACGTGACAAATTATCTACCTACCACAATACTTTACTTTACACAGAGCCTTTCTTAACAACTGTGCCTGTGAAATGCTTTAGAGTTAAACAATGTGGTTATGGTTAAATGATAACAGAGGAAAGGAGGAATTAAGAGGCAGAAGCTAGGGAGACATGAGCTGTTTTCAGCTGATGCTCAAAATGAGTCAGAATGTTCACCAACAGCAAAAATACTCCAGGAAATGACTGCTAATAATGAAAGACACAGAAAGAAAATTGTGGCAGAGGCTGGTATTCCTTTATGATGGGTTTTATAACATGTAAGGGAAATTTTAAACTGGATGATGTAGTGAACGAGGGAGTTAGCAAGAAATGTCTTTAGGCTCCTAATCTAAACAGGAACATCGAAGTTGGATGGAAAACGATGGGCAATAAATCCACATGGAAAGATAACAACTAGAATGTGTCTTGATAGTTCTTGTATTTCTTTTTCTTTTCTTTAATTCTATCAAGCAAAAATGTATATGGAGGAGTCTGCTTTGGAATCATTAAAAGTACTTCAATTTATCCAACCTGAGGTTCTGGCTGACTTTCTGCTATGACGGACTATCATCTTTCTACTTCACTACCTTTTATTACCAGGGTCATTCCCTGTAGACATTAGGACAGAAACAATTCTCAAAGAAGGAGGTGAATATGAATGTGCAGTGGGTTGAGGTATTAATTCACAGTAGGGATGGTATTCATCTAATCTCACTTTGAGTATCTGTGATATAGGTGTCCCATCTGAGCTTATTTTCTAGCTTCCATTGAAGACACTGGAGATATAGTAAATATGGTCAAATAAGTTCAGTGTGTGAGTCATCTGACCAAATCCTATTTTAGGATGTGAAATCATGCTCTAAGCTCCACTGACTCACCTTCCATTGACTACAGAGAGATCCCGGGGCAACTTGCCCAAATGCAGACACCCACACTTTTGGCACCTGCACACTTAGTCAGTTGAACTGCACCAGATGTACTCCACATGAAGAGCTCAACCTGTAGGATGTTAGGTGAAAGGGACAGGAGAGTGGGAGGGAGAGAAGGAAGGTGGTCATTCTACTGGGAGCAGGACGTGGGATGGGGAGAAGTTCTGCCTGTTGGTGGGTGGTAAGGAAGGGACAGGAAAGATTTAGCTGCTAAATATTTTCTCAACATGCTGATCATTACAAGTCTGGTTTTCAGAAATGCTGAGCAGCCGCAACGCCCACTGAAGACAATGGGAGCTCAGCATTTCCGAAAATCAGGCATTTACTTCTTAACATTGAATGTAATCTATAATATTTAAAGGAATAAAGGGGGATGAGGAGCGGGAGTGCAAATAAATGAATGAGTTTCCTTCTCAAATGCTTTGCATAGCCCTCTCTATCATTATTATTACCGCTTTTAAGGAGATGTTCAGAGATACAAGGAAGAACTACAGCTGGAGCATTACACAGAAATGAAGATTGCAGGTTAGGTAAGCTCTGGTTGCTGTACTCCCTGGGGCTGATGCAAAGCCTGGGACATGCAGAAGACACCCACTGAACTGGTAGCTGGGAGGTATGCTTTATACAGCTGCAAGCTAGGGCAAGAGGTTCCCAACTATCAGTCTCTGACAGCATGCTGTAGTTCACTGTCTCCTCTGGGTGCAGTTGTATAAGTTGGTTAAGGTGATGTAGAAACGGAGACACATGTCTCACTCCTTAAGCCCAGTCCTTCTTCACCCATGCAATGAACTCTTGTGTTCCAGTTCTAGTACTCTAATGCTAGACTGATTCTTATCAAAGCTATCATCTAAATTATTTAACACTGAAGAAAATGCTATTTTTTCCCTCTACTAGGTCAATAAGCTGATTCGGCTCACTACAGTGCTGGACAAAGATCAGGGTGGAGTATGAGCTCTGGGAAAAATGGAGGATATCTCCTCTCATTTTTAGAGATGCTAACACTATCAGATCACTGTCAAGTGCCTTAGCACATGTAACTTCACCCTATTGTGTTGATTGACAAACCCTATGTAGGAATCACAGCAAAACCTAGTATATCCCAAGGACAGGCAGAGCAGCACATTCCATCAGAAGAAAAATAATGGCACTATAAATCAGAAGTAAAAGGAAATCAATGAGGAAAGAAAACTAATAAATGAGGATGCAGAAAGGCTGACGCATCCCAGGAATACTTTGCATGTCTTGGAAGGAAGGCAACTTGTGGCTAGATATGGGGCATGGTTTCCCCAACAAAGGAGACTGGGTTGAGGCTGCACCACAGAAAGAATGGCTTCAAAATATTTTTTTAATGGCAAAGTTGTTCAAATTAGTTGGGCCTTGAAGATTTGGCAGAAAATTGGCTGAAATAAACAGAGTCATTAGTGATTATCTTAAAGAACTTGTGGAGGCTTGAAAAGAAGCAGAGAGCTGAAGAGGGACAAATATAGAATCCATCCATGAAACACAGACTTGGTGGCTGAGAAAGTCCAGACTAGTTGGCCTAACTTGAACTTGCCAGCAGATGCTAGAAGAAATGATTAAGCAACTATGTGCAAACATTTAGAAGACAATGAATCAATCAAAGAGAAATAAATAACATGCCAACATACCAATTTGACATACCAAGAAGAAATCATTAAAAATAAACAAATTTATTTTCTAACTTTGTAGAAGACCAGGTGAAAAATTATTTAAAAGAAGATATTATAAGCTTGATGCTAGGACAAAAACAAAAAAGAAAACATTATCCTAAAAGACACTTACAAGCTTGGGAAGTCTAATTCTGATAAGGTAAGATTGCTTGGAAAATCCGTCTTGAAGGCTAACTGTCAAAGATTTGCTAATGTCTAACTAAAAGGGCATCTTAAATGAGATATCTCAAGCATCTGCCTTAGGCTCAGTTTCTACCCAAAATGCAAGCACTGACTTGCTTGTTTTAATAAAAAGTATACCTATATGCTTGTGAACAACAGCAAGCTTGAGTAAACATTCAAGCACTTTGACAAACAAAAGTGGAATCTTGAAATATCTGGAATAAAATGTGGAGATATCTATGAAATTAGGAAGAAGAAATTTAATATAGAAAAATGCATTATGCTACATCTTGGCTGGATAAGTTAAATGCACGAAGATAAAACTATTTGGATGGTCAATATGACATAAGAGAAGAAGCTGAAGTTTAAAGTGGTCCTCAAACTCAGTGTAAATCCATTATTCAATGTTGCTCAAGCAAAAGATATCTCATTTTGGAATGTCTTGATGGGGACTATGAATAAGACGATGGGGACTTTTCAAGTGAATGCAGTGCCAGAAAGGTAAAGTACTACATGAAGTTTTGGGCATTGATATTTAAAAACTGCAGATACAAGCTGCTATTAATCCAGGGAGAACAACAAAAAATGACAAGACGCTTTGCCATACAGGCTTGATCTATTAGGAAAGGCTAGAGAAATAAACCTCTTTTCCTGCCTTAACTACTGCAACCACTTCTCCACCTCTCAGACAATTCCCCGCTTCTCAGAGGTTCAGCGGTAAAGTGCTGCTCAGATCCCATGATTGCCATGATTTTGACCATCCTGATTTCATCTTTAAAGTCCTCCTCAGAATACTTGGGCTAAATTAATTTCCCTTGATTTCTAAAAAGGTCCTCATTCAATGCCTCTCTTTGCTTACCTGCCAGTGCCTCATTTAATTCTGGACCCCCTCCGTAATGCCTTAATAGGATGAGACTTCCTGCTGCTCATCTAATCCCCTTTACTCACTTTTGATAGAGTGAAAAATGAATCATACACCTCAACTTGAGGAATCAAACTTAAATGCCTTAGCCAGACCCTTGCTTCCGGAGATTCAGTCAAAGGAAGAAAAAAAAAAACTACTCTAGTAGATGATTTGCTACCATTGAGCCCTAACTTAGGCACCTCAACTAAAATTGCAAGATCAAGTATTGCAAATCCTTCCAAAGTGTCCTTCCCAGAGTCATCCACAATGACCTTTCTTTTATAGTAAAAAAATGTTTTTTTGCAAGGGTGTTTGTTTGTGAAAAATCTAGGACATGATGTCACACAAATCAGCATATTTGCTCCCTTCCTTAAGTAAAATGATTAATGTGCAATACGTCACTGCCCTTATATCCATGCATCAGCCCTTTCCTTTAAATAATGGGAGCTCCTCAGGATAGGGAGCTTTATGAACTGACATTTTGGAAGCATTAGAGAAACATTTAGTAAGCAAAAAATCTTACAGATTCCAATTTCTTCCTTATCTTCAGCATTCTTGCCCATGCTGCATATTGACTGTCTCCAATTTCCACTGTTCCTTTCTGGCAAAGTCTATTTACCTTCACAAATCCAGAATTTAGGTGACTCAACACATATTCTTAACAATTTCAAAGTAACCACTCTGAAATATTGGAAATTCAAAATATTTCACAAATGTGTCAGGATAATCCCTCACTCACTGACCATGTTCAGAAGCACTGACACTCCAATGGAGTTGAATACTTTTATTTTCAAGAATGTATTTACCACACCGAATTTCTGCTAAGTCTACCAGAAAGCCACTGGCAGTGTATAACTGCTTGTTTCCTCCATGATGTTTTTGTCCTCAGCAAGCAACGTACACTTTTGGACAGGGAGAAAACAGATTTCCACTCCCAACTCTGCAGATGATTTACAGCAGTCACTTGGGTAACTTGCTTATTGTCTCTGCTTATTTCATCCTGTGTAAATCAGAGGGGCTGTGAACTTGAAAAATCTCAGAGGAGGTAGAAAGTTCTCAGTGTTAACAGAATTAGTATTTCCACAATGACACAACTGCCATCTATCCATTTGTTTAAATCATTATTCTCTGGATCTGAATTAGTAGTAATTTGGAAGCAACAAAAATTCTTCCATGTTCTTTAAATCGGCAAATTCAGACCAGAATGTAAAAAAGAAAATATTTTCTGATACTGAAATCAAAGCATGGCAGGAACAGAAACTGAAAAGTCCTGTAAATAGACCTGAAAATGGTACCTAAGCAGGTAAGCTAGATTGTTCTGAACTATATTCTTGAATATAGGAACCTAAATTGTAACTAAATCATATTGTTACACCAAATTTCTATATGGACCCCTTTGCTTTTAAAGGACTAACTTTCCCTTCCTGTCTTTCCTGCAGAATTTGATCAATTAAAAATCTTCAGACATCTTGAAAATAGGAAAAAAAGAAGAATGTGGTATAAATCAAAGGACAGAAACTGCAGAAAATTAATCGAGGAAGTTACAGGGTAAAAGGAAAAAAAAATCCTGTGATTCTCACTGGTAAGGTCAATAAATAAAGAGGAGTTTTCCAGATATTAAAAAAAGAAAAGGCATCCTATAGTAGAACCAGTTATTACATGGAAAAGGGAGGAATATCAATAATAATGTTTAAAATAAAGTGAAAGAGTTGAAAGAAATTTTTGTTCACTATTTGGGATGAAGCCAGATGATGCAGTCAAATCATAAAAAGGATGACCCAGGCAATTACAGGCCTGTCAATCTAACACTGATCTTAGTCAAAATAATAGAGCAACTGATACGGGACTCCATTAATAAAGGATTAAAGAGAATTCATATAAATCAGCATCAGTCATCACTGGCTTCTGGAAAACAGATTGTCTTGAACTAATGCAATGTCCCTTTTGATGAGGATACAGTGCTACGTGACGAAGATAATTTACGTGACGAAGATAATTATGTAAAAAATGCCTGGGTTGGTGGAACACTACCCCCTGGTACATGTTAGATGAACCACATCCTGGCCTGCACACTGGTCTCAAGCTGTTTGGCAGCTAAGTAATTTTCCACAAGATAATGCTTTACATTTCTGCAGCCATGCTGCCCCATTTGCTTATTTGTATTTGCAACCTGAGATATCTTTCCTGATGGAGTTTTCATCTGATGATTTCCCTGCAGGATCCCTGTTACAGAGTGGTCAGGAGCCCTCCCTAAGAGGAAAGCAGTCAACAGGACAAACGCAAATCCAGACACCATTGATTAAAGAACTCAGACCTCATGGATAGGATGGGAATTTTTGCCTGGATGTCAGCGATGACAGTGAGGTGAACAGGATCTTCCAGACGGACAAGATGGCTTGAATGTGGGACTCCCAAGTAGGGCGGAAAAGATTTAATGGGTCCTCTGAACTATCATTGAAGGGAAAAGTAAATGTCAGTGTTTGGAGCCTTAAAACGGACAAGTGGACTCAGGAAATCTAGTGTGAGCTTTGAGCACTGAAGGGAATTGCCATTGGAGCAGCAGGACAAGACTTGTGCTCAGCTCCCTTTCAAATTATCAATGCAAGTATGACTGGACATTTTGGTAATTCCTCCCTCTACCTCTTCTTTGGTGGAAGATACATTGGCCTGTTAGCCTTTTACATGATCATAGTAATCCCTTCTGTTTTCTTAATTCAACATACCATGACCTAATCTAGTCAGTGATAAAAACTCCTAACCATTTCAATGTGTCTGCATCTGCTTCAATATGCTGGCATAGTACAATATCTCTTGGCTGGGTGCACAACACTGTAGTCTTGCTATTAAAAAGCAAGATTAAGGCGGGGAAAGTAGAAATCTTCCTAGGCCTTATTTGGCTCACACTGATGTGTGTTTTTTCATCCCATAAATCTGTTATGGCTCCAGCTCCCAAGCTTGAGTGAACATTCATCTTTCTTCCTTTGCATATAGATCCAAACAAAGCTGAGCCATGTGTTGGCAGTAAAGAAATGAGACTCACATTATTGGCTTTGCATTAGGTTTGTTTATAAAAGACAAGGCATATTAATCATATATATCTACACTGGGAGAAGCATGCAGCAGTGCAGGAAATGTATTCATTACAAGAAGCAGGATGTCAAGCAGACTAGGAGGTGCCATGGATTGATGCACTGGTTTCTCTCTCGTAAAGAAAGCTAAACAAGATTTTGCTCTAGCCCAGGAACATGATAAAACAGGCCTTTTTTCTTTGTGTTGTCAACTAACTGGGACTTCAGTATAACAGACTTGGAGGGGTGATGTTTTAACAAGCTACAAAACATTTTCCCCATTTCACTCCCAGAAAATATCCTTGCCCCAGGTGGATTGGCAACCGAAGGGAAAGGCTAGCTAGTCTGGTTGTTCTGTTTACTTATTTTTGACGGCTAGTTCTATCTTGACTTTATCATCCAATAGAAAGAGCTGGAGAGACACCACTAGCAAATTACTACAGAACACTGCAAAATTAAGGAATTACTTTTTCTTAAAATCAGAAGTTAAGAAATATTATCCTATTCCTCAAGTAAATGCTAAGATGCACTTACTAGAAAAAAAAAAAAGATACAGGCACACAATCATGAATTAAGTGGTATTAAAACTCAACATTATTTGTGCAACTGCAAATTGGAAGAAAGAAATGCACAAAGACATTGCCTCAAGGAACTTTTCTAAAAACAGCTGCTTGAGATAAAGGAGTATTTAGTTGGAAATGAAAAGGTTCTTTAGAGAGCTATGTAGGAAACCCAGACAGAAGGATATAGGATAGTTCCAAAGAGGAGAAATTTGAGAGGGACAGTTTAGGGTGAATTGATTCTAAATTGATTCTAAACATGACCAAAAGCTTTTAGAGACTTGCACAGGACATCATTGCACAGATGTCCTGTAGTGAATACCTGTCCTATCAAAGATGGGTTAAAAACCATGGCTTGTAGTCACAGCTGCAAAGCAAAAATAGGATACCTTTTCCAAAAACCATCACATGATGGTTTTTGGCACTGTGATGGTGGTGACACATGGCACTGTGATGTGGTGACATATCGTAAATCCTAGGTACCTGTTTAGCATTGCATGGCTGAGAAATATAGGTTTGACACTCAGAGGAAAATGAGCTAATTTTGTTTTAGGTGCTCAGAGACACTGTAGTGGTTAAGAAACAGCTGTTGGTAGAGAAAATACCTAGTGCAAAGAATTACTGCATAGTCTACCTTGCACAGAGGGCAGTTTGGGAAGCCAACAACAGGATACTTTGGCTGAATTAAAGGGAATGCCATAGGCTGAAAGAGCTTGATGTCCCCAGCCAGAGGATCCAGAACAGATCAAGACACCTAAGAGATCAAAACACCTAAAATATTTCAACTGGTGGAGAAGAAAAAGAACTTTCAGGATGGGAAATGAACCACACTATAGGGAAGAAAGTAGCAGGGACTTCAAGTTTGTCTTCCTAGTAAGAGGTAAAGGATGCTACAGATATGAGGCAGACTGTGAGCTCTGACCTTCAGATGCCAGCAGATACCAAAGACAAATGACTTTGATAGAGAAGTGAAGTGACATAGAACAAATGAACAATGGACGTTGTTTTCCAGACAAAACACTTGTGCAATCTAAATGAGAGCCAATGGCCAAGGGCATGTGAATATCCAGTGTTTTTTAGGGCAGACAGGATTATGACTTTGCCACAACTCCATGACCTGTTAGAAGTCTCTCCTTCTTTACAGAGCAAACTATGCTTAGGGAAGACAGAGTATTCAACTAGACACGTAGCCCTTAATGTCATAGACAGTCAGAGTATTCTTTTAGGTATGGCATGGGATGAAAGAAGCGTTGGAAAGGAACTGAAGTCTCATCTTCAAAGATGAGATATGTTGCCCTACAGATAGCCAACACAGGCCCTCTGCTGTGCTTTCTCACTGAGCCCTTTTATGGCCACTATGGCCTAGCTGCTCCAGCAGATATTTGTCAACATGCTTTTCTTGCCATAGCTTCTAATGTGCAACATAAGGAAAGCAGAAGGGACAACCTGTAGGACAGGAAGGAATACACTGAGGTCCTCCACACTGACTGGTACATCTTGACCATCTTCACTTTTCACTCAAGTAGATTAGAAAATGATACGAAACCATTTTCCATCTTCTCGGTTCATCATCTGTCCGGGACACTAGAGAGTTTGGCTTCTCATACACAATATGCTGCTTGTCCTCTTCACAAGCAGCCTTCACTTAACACCAGCGCCCTGACTCTGATCAGGTTCAGGTGGCAAAGATGTTTCCCCATGCTCTCAGCTACCATTAATCTGGAAACTTCCAGATCCAATGACCAAACCAAAGAGCCATCACAGTATGTGGGACTTGAAAGACACAACAAGTATGGCCAGAGGAGCAGAAAGTGGTGAAGTAACCGATAAAATGAGTCAGACCCCTTTTCCTCCACACCATACGCAGTCAGCAGCAGCTGCAGCTCAATTCAACTCAATAGTTTACAGGTGTCTTCAGGAACAACTGTGATAAAAAGCTCCCAAAATACGCACTTTTTTTTCTTGTTTTCTTTTTTTTTTCCTTTTTTTTTTTAGTGCTCTGTAAATTTTGTACAGCAACAGTTACCCAATGAAAGCAGGAATTAACAGAAACGAAAGGAAATGAGAGACACTGAAGGAAAAACAAACATAATCAGCTCCAGCTGCAGCTCAATTAAACAACCGTTCAGAGAAAACTATTCATTCACAATTTACTCACAGAAATCCACTTTCTTACATTCTCTTTGGGCTTTCAAACCCACAGAAGCACACTGCACTTTAAGGCTCTTTACAAACTAATTTAGGGCTCTTCAAACTGTGCAGTCAAAAGCATCTTCTTTGCTGGCCAATACAGCGGAAGCACGTGAGAGGTGAAGACAGGAGGATGACAGCTCACCTGAAGAGACAGGTTCATTTCCTGTGCTCATTTAAGGGCAGAAAGAAAGAAACTTGTGTTTCTTCTGTTCAGAGATTCCCAGGTCTACTTGCATTCTCCTTTTAGTGGTTTTATCAGGTTTTATCACCACTTTGTTCATCTGTTTGTTCTTCTCGAGCATCCTCCTTGCCTGAGATGCTCCAGGTGTCTTAGATGTCTTCAGTTCATACCAGAAGCATCTTCTAAACACAGGACTTCAGAACAACCACAGTAAATCTCACCATGCCCAGCTGGTGCTAAATGTCCCAGAAACACAGTAAGTTAGGCTTAAATACTTTTCCTTCAGTCTGACATTTAAGAGTGTGTCCCTCCTGTGTTTTAAGTATTACTCCCTCTTGTGATCTCCACAGAAGATATGGACCTGCTGTTCACACATTTGTCTCATCCCAGGAGACAGCAGCTTTTATTCTAGCAATACTTTGAAGGAACAGCACAAGCATCAGCAATAAGATCTACCAAACCACCGAGGACAGAAAACGCAACATTGCTCCTTCTCATTCTTAAATCCAGCTGCAGCTGTGACTAAGCAGTGTCCTTATTACACCAATAATTGGTGTAATGTGACAGAAGAAAAATGTAGGGTTGTTTCCAAGCAACTTTCAGATTTTTATAATGTTTTGTGGTTTGTAAAAACAAGAATTCAGAACAATAACCCGGACCCAGAATCTATCTCATCTTTGGATGAAATAAATTAATTTTCTTTAAGCAAGTTTTCAAGGACAGATAGCTTACTAGAAAGAGAAATGGAAAGATAACTTCTTTAAAATCTCACTGTGACGGAAATATCTGCCAAGGTTTTCAGTGATATTTGTGTATTTGGGGAAGGGACAATGTCATTAGACCATTGACAAACTCATAAAAAACATTCTCAGAAGACAAAGATTGACCAGTATTTCCAAGGTGGGATCTATCTCGTGTGCTTTCATTTCCAGTTTCTGAACATTAAATGCTACTGTACCTTCTTTCAGCAGATGATATCACAATTTTCTTAGACAAGCACAAATGCACTGACATTGCTTTCCTCATTGATAGTAACTAATGAGAGTTTATTTGTATATTTTTATTAGTGGAAAGCCAAAACTCTAGTCCACTTACAATGGGAGGGGAATAAGGATTTATAGAAGACGAAAACAAGACATCCACTGCATAATCAGTGTAATTACTAGTATTTGGAACCTCATATTTGTGCTATTTTTAATGT